>OZ038508.1:33872081-34017081 GCA_964036315.1 Acanthosepion esculentum | reverse complement strand
TTGAAAAGAAAGCATATCTTACATGATGGTAAATGTATCTGTGTAATTGTGGCAATAAGTTTAAAGTGATTCATTATCTGCTAATATCAATATTCACAAATGATTATCACCCCACCCACCCCCCCAAAAAAGAAAAGGTACTGATAAATAAAAAAAGAACAAATTACAAATCTAAGTTTCTCAGGTAACAGAGATACCTGTAGAGAAAGGAGGAGTATTCCTGACTCACATTTGCTCATGTAAACAAAATACATTTTACTTTAATTAAATTTCCATTTTAAATTCTTATTTTAATAATTTAATGGGAAAGACCATAAAATATTTTAAATTCCTGCCTCCATGAAATTCATAATTTCATTGAACAGGATTCAAAGCTGTAATAATCTGACATTACAACTGAGAAAAAAAAAAAGGAATTTATTTCAATATAAATTGAAATGACAGAGGGCATGTATCTACTTTGTTGACAATGCATGAAAGTGTTAGGCGCCAACTGTAGAGTACTGGCACATGACCTGATGGATCAATTTGATAGCGTAGGGAGTGCAATCCATGTTTAGAGATGTCCCAATATGATGGCCTTTCACAAGACTGGATTTAGAAAATCTCTGTAATGACTAACATACAAGAATGAAGAAAAAAGAAACTAAAATATATAATCAAGTGTGTGCCGAGAATGAAATGAGAGAGAGAGAGAAGGAGAGAGAGACAGAAAAGGAGAGAGAGGGTGAGAGAAAAAAAGAGACAGAAAAGGAGAGAGAGGGTGAGAGAAAAAGAGAGAGAGAGAAAAAAGACAGGAAAGGAAAGAGAGAGAAAAAGAGACAGAATGAGAGAAAAAAGAGAGGAAATAAGATAGTGAGAGTGAGGGGAAATCAGAGAGGGAGAAAGGAAATGAGAAAGTGAGGGAGTGAAAGTGAAAGAGAGAAAGTGAAAGAGAGAAAGTGAAAGAGAGAAAGTGAAAGAGAGAGTGAAAATGAGACAGGACGAGAAAGAAAGTTAAAAAAACAGAGAGAGTGAAAAAGAAAAAACGAGATGGTGAGAGAGAGAGAGAGAAAAAACGAGATGGTGAGAGAAAGAGAGAAAATTGAAATGGATGCAAGGAGAAAGACAGAAAAGGGAGATGCAAGGAGAAAGACAGAAAAGGGAGATGCAACGAGAAAGACAGAAAAGGGAGATGCAACGAGAAAGACAGAAAAGGGAGATGCAACGAGAAAGACAGAAAAGGGAGATGCAACGAGAAAGACAGAAAAGGGAGATGCAACGAGAAAGACAGAAAAGGGAGATGCAACGAGAAAGACAGAAAAGGGAGATGCAACGAGAAAGACAGAAAAGGGAGATGCAACGAGAAAGACAGAAAAGGGAGATGCAACGAGAAAGACAGAAAAGGGAGATGCAACGAGAAAGACAGAAAAGGGAGATGCAACGAGAAAGACAGAAAAGGGAGATGCAACGAGAAAGACAGAAAAGGGAGATGCAACGAGAAAGACAGAAAAGGGAGATGCAACGAGAAAGACAGAAAAGGGAGATGCAACGAGAAAGACAGAAAAGGGAGATGCAACGAGAAAGACAGAAAAGGGAGATGCAACGAGAAAGACAGAAAAGGGAGATGCAACGAGAAAGACAGAAAAGGGAGATGCAACGAGAAAGACAGAAAAGGGAGATGCAACGAGAAAGACAGAAAAGGGAGATGCAACGAGAAAGACAGAAAAGGGAGATGCAACGAGAAAGACAGAAAAGGGAGATGCAACGAGAAAGACAGAAAAGGGAGATGCAACGAGAAAGACAGAAAAGGGAGATGCAACGAGAAAGACAGAAAAGGGAGATGCAACGAGAAAGACAGAAAAGGGAGATGCAACGAGAAAGACAGAAAAGGGAGATGCAACGAGAAAGACAGAAAAGGGAGATGCAACGAGAAAGACAGAAAAGGGAGATGCAACGAGAAAGACAGAAAAGGGAGATGCAACGAGAAAGACAGAAAAGGGAGATGCAACGAGAAAGACAGAAAAGGGAGATGCAACGAGAAAGACAGAAAAGGGAGATGCAACGAGAAAGACAGAAAAGGGAGATGCAACGAGAAAGACAGAAAAGGGAGATGCAACGAGAAAGACAGAAAAGGGAGATGCAACGAGAAAGACAGAAAAGGGAGATGCAACGAGAAAGACAGAAAAGGGAGATGCAACGAGAAAGACAGAAAAGGGAGATGCAACGAGAAAGACAGAAAAGGGAGATGCAACGAGAAAGACAGAAAAGGGAGATGCAACGAGAAAGACAGAAAAGGGAGATGCAACGAGAAAGACAGAAAAGGGAGATGCAACGAGAAAGACAGAAAAGGGAGATGCAACGAGAAAGACAGAAAAGGGAGATGCAACGAGAAAGACAGAAAAGGGAGATGCAACGAGAAAGACAGAAAAGGGAGATGCAACGAGAAAGACAGAAAAGGGAGATGCAACGAGAAAGACAGAAAAGGGAGATGCAACGAGAAAGACAGAAAAGGGAGATGCAACGAGAAAGACAGAAAAGGGAGATGCAACGAGAAAGACAGAAAAGGGAGATGCAACGAGAAAGACAGAAAAGGGAGATGCAACGAGAAAGACAGAAAAGGGAGATGCAACGAGAAAGACAGAAAAGGGAGATGCAACGAGAAAGACAGAAAAGGGAGATGCAACGAGAAAGACAGAAAAGGGAGATGCAACGAGAAAGACAGAAAAGGGAGATGCAACGAGAAAGACAGAAAAGGGAGATGCAACGAGAAAGACAGAAAAGGGAGATGCAACGAGAAAGACAGAAAAGGGAGATGCAACGAGAAAGACAGAAAAGGGAGATGCAACGAGAAAGACAGAAAAGGGAGATGCAACGAGAAAGACAGAAAAGGGAGATGCAACGAGAAAGACAGAAAAGGGAGATGCAACGAGAAAGACAGAAAAGGGAGATGCAACGAGAAAGACAGAAAAGGGAGATGCAACGAGAAAGACAGAAAAGGGAGATGCAACGAGAAAGACAGAAAAGGGAGATGCAACGAGAAAGACAGAAAAGGGAGATGCAACGAGAAAGACAGAAAAGGGAGATGCAACGAGAAAGACAGAAAAGGGAGATGCAACGAGAAAGACAGAAAAGGGAGATGCAACGAGAAAGACAGAAAAGGGAGATGCAACGAGAAAGACAGAAAAGGGAGATGCAACGAGAAAGACAGAAAAGGGAGATGCAACGAGAAAGACAGAAAAGGGAGATGCAACGAGAAAGACAGAAAAGGGAGATGCAACGAGAAAGACAGAAAAGGGAGATGCAACGAGAAAGACAGAAAAGGGAGATGCAACGAGAAAGACAGAAAAGGGAGATGCAACGAGAAAGACAGAAAAGGGAGATGCAACGAGAAAGACAGAAAAGGGAGATGCAACGAGAAAGACAGAAAAGGGAGATGCAACGAGAAAGACAGAAAAGGGAGATGCAACGAGAAAGACAGAAAAGGGAGATGCAACGAGAAAGACAGAAAAGGGAGATGCAACGAGAAAGACAGAAAAGGGAGATGCAACGAGAAAGACAGAAAAGGGAGATGCAACGAGAAAGACAGAAAAGGGAGATGCAACGAGAAAGACAGAAAAGGGAGATGCAACGAGAAAGACAGAAAAGGGAGATGCAACGAGAAAGACAGAAAAGGGAGATGCAACGAGAAAGACAGAAAAGGGAGATGCAACGAGAAAGACAGAAAAGGGAGATGCAACGAGAAAGACAGAAAAGGG
The DNA here is from genome assembly GCA_964036315.1 of Acanthosepion esculentum. NCBI lineage: Eukaryota > Metazoa > Mollusca > Cephalopoda > Sepiida > Sepiidae > Acanthosepion > Acanthosepion esculentum. The sequence continues at coordinate 34,013,344 of OZ038508.1, read as the reverse complement.
AGATGCAACGAGAAAGACAGAAAAGGGAGATGCAACGAGAAAGACAGAAAAGGGAGATGCAACGAGAAAGACAGAAAAGGGAGATGCAACGAGAAAGACAGAAAAGGGAGATGGAAAGTGAAGAACAGAAAAGGGAGATGGAGAGAGAAAGACAGGAAAGTCAGATGTTGAGAGAGAGAGAGGGAACGATAAAAGTGTGACGGCAAGAGATAGAGATAGAAGCAGATGCCACGAGAGAGTGAGAAATGTGACAGTGAGGGAATGTGAGAGAAAACAGAAATGTTGCTAAGAAATACAAGTGTTAGGAGGTTGTGGAGGACCAAGCAGAAAATGAATCATCCTATTAAAAAGATTTGATGTTTGTGTTTGGACATATTTGTTGGTATGATAATTCTGGTAACTTTCAAATTCTGACCTATTTTTTTCTTCTTAATTTCTATGTTGATGACATTTGTTTTGGCCAATTGTTTTGATCAACTCGCTCTCTCACCTTCCTCAGGTGTATTTTGGTTAAGTTCTCTTAATTTTCAATCTAGACTTGCAAATAATTAAGGAACTTATTAAGCATACTTCTAAAATTCATATCATTCCTAAACAACAGACAGGATGATCAGGTAAAAAGAAATTCAAGGGTTTTAAGATTTTTAAAAAGGATTAGTGTCAGTTTTAATCCATAAATCATTTAGATTATTTTTTTTATGAAGAAATGGTTTCTGAATTTCAATAAGTCGATTTGTATCTGGAAAAAGGCATTTATTATGACAAATTACAGATGTTAAAAATAAAAAGAATGGAATTTTCACAGGAAAGAGAAATAAAGGAGGAAGGAGAAGAAGGATCTTCCTCTCTCAATGCTCCTTCCTCAGGGATCTGTTTATCAAAGGCAGTGATTTGAAACAGAATTAAGCATTTATAGTCATTGTTGAAATTTATAATGATGATGGCATTGAATCTACAGTCTCCCAATCATCTCATCTTAATATATCTAAATATATACAAATAGATTTCAAAACAGTCTGCAAAGTTCTCTTTTGGGATCATCATCAATTGCTTCGTAGCAATGTCCTTAATCTTGTCCTGTCTGAAACCTGCTCTTTAAATGGATATTTTAGCTTTCGAAAGAGCCAGAAACCAAAGCCAGCCAAATCTGGAGTGTATGAGTAGGGTTCAGACAGAACTGGGGGATATTTTGACAAAAGATCCTGCATAGGATTTGAAGGACAGGCAATCACAGTGTTCAAAATGGCTGAATATCTACAATTCAGGGAATCTCTAGATCTTTATCTAATTCTCTCAATGTCAACAGCTAATTTTCTTTGATTACAATCCACATATATTCAAACCTTTGCAGGTGTTCAGCTCCAGCTATCCTAGACATAGATAATTTTTAACACCTTCCTTGCCAAGTTTAAAGCATTGGTACCAACATTTTATCTCGTCTTTGCACATTGAATTACCACCAAGTGTTCTTAATCATTCAGATATTTTCCTTAGATGAATATTAATTGTTACAAGCAAAACTTGATGTGTATTTGTTGCAAACGTGATTTTTGTACAATGCATAAGCTTTACTCAGTGATGGTACATTACTAAGTAACCCTTTGAGAGAGTGTTTATGCATGTGTAATAATTAGTTGCCAAGTTGTATGAGAGGCATGCAATTGGTTCTCAAGATATTAAAAATTACTGGATACTTTCTGGACACACACACAGAATCTTCAGTGACTATCTGAATTGAAAGTGAAATTGTTCACAGACAGTATATATTTGTCACCTCATTCCCCTAATAATATTGTGAGAAGTGGTTGGGATATATGCATCTTGTCAAAGATGCAAAAATATCTTTTTTTTTATTCTTGTACACTGATTTTATATAAAAAAAAAAACAAAAACAAAAAAAACTCTCAATGTCAGCATTGGAAATTTTTTTATTCCCTGTGTTTTTATGGGAAATACTTTTAAGTATGCCTACATATAAAAATATGAGAAATAAAGAGGAGAAAGAGATAGTAAGATGGTCATGTCAAGTGAGAGAGAGAGGTCCGAAGGGAAGTGTCCAGAAAGGAGGGAAACGAAAGAGAAACAAAACATCAATCAGACAATTATGTAGAGATATAAATTCCTTCTCACTTTCTCTCTCTCTCTCTCTTTCTCTCTCACACACACACACACACAAGTGGGTGTTGGAATGTTTTTGAGCAGAACCACTTCCTAAAACTTGAACAAATATCAGAATTTTGGTATTCCTTCTTAGTCAGGTTAATAACTTTTTCGGTACATCATAAATGTGTGTGTGTGTGTGTGTATATATCTATCTGTGTGTGTGTGTGTGTGTGTGTGTGTATATATCTATCTGTGTGTGTGTGGTACTTAGTGGAAAGCGCACAATATCTGTGATAGAGCAAACTAAATCTGTCTGATGATTGTGATGATATATATTTTTATATACCAGAACAATGTGAAATCATTTTTTATCTAAGCTTAACATAAAATTTGTTTCAAGTACTTCTAAAACAATAAAATACTTAATACAAAACAAAATAAGTTAAATCATGAAGGAATTTACTCTATTACCTGTAATAATTGCCAAGGAATATATATAAGAGAAACCTTGCAGAATTTAAATAAAAGGTTATAAGAACATAAAAGGGTCTTTTACGAACAACACACTTAACGCCTTAGTAACGAGGCTGACCTTAATTTTGATTTAAAATATGTTACTTCAATTGAAAGCGAAATCAAGTAATTTAGATGAAATTGTAGTGAAAGTGCTTTAATCTGTAGATCATCCGCAGTAAATCTGTATTCATATTTCACCTTTCTTGGCAATTCTTCAATTATAACAAAATGGGGTACTCAATAATGAAAGTGATAAAATATAGACAAAAATAAACTAAATGAAATTGGATAGACTATATACCCTAACACATTAAAAGAAACAAATTTAAATTTAAAAGTTTAAAGTTAAATTTAGTTTTCTTAATTATAGATTCTCCGCATCCCTTTCACTTCATGTGCATGTGTAAATTCACACCAGCGTAAATGTCATCCTAGTCTGATGAAGTCCTAAAGGACAAAATGCATCAACAATCAGACAAGAAATACTAAATCTGGAATATTTTATTGGTTTTGTATTTGTGTTTGTCTTGTCTGGTATTTGCATGTCTGCATGTTGGGAGCACCTCTCTCAACTGAGAAAAACACTGGTGTTATATAGCTCTCCCAGTCCCAGGCCCATGCTGACTATTGGCTAATATCTGCCCAGTATCATTCATATGCAAATAGTCCATGCCACCTACTCTAAGTAGAAGGTCTTCTCTTAACAGTCTATTGTGGAAGGGGATACAACTCTTGGTGCTTACAGTACAGCATACAACCAACTCTAAGTCTTTTCTTGGACTAACCTGATTCTCTGTTACAGTATTATTATGCCAGAATTTTATCTAAATACTTAAAGCTGTTCAAGGCTGTTACATCTTTGGAGAGGATAGTGAGGGAATGAAATTGCATGCTGTTAGATCCAAGCTGCTTGCTTAACAGTTGAAATTCAAGAAAAACTCATAAAAATCATTAACATCATCTGTTTATAGCTAGGTTTGTTTATTACTGTAACACAGCAAAAATAGCAAATTATAGCAAGAGTACTGTTTGGGCAGTACTGTTAAAATGTTATAATTTGAATAATAAATAAATTTCCAGTTTAATTTGTAATTAATAATAATAGTGTGAATTCTTTGCTTAAAGTCGACTTGATGATACTGATCCAGTTTTTGTTACAACGTAAAAGAAAATTTTATCAACACTGAAAAAGGAAAAGATTAATTTCAACACGAAATAAAATATTTTTTTTGCATATATGGAACTAACTTTTGATTGCATGTTAAAGAGTAGCATCACCCCAGCATTTTCAAAAATTGTGTATTCTATAAATAGCAACTGACATGACATTGATCTTAACAGAATTGACAGTCTTGAAACAACATTCTTGTAAGAAGAAAACAGCAAAAAGAAAAAAAAAATGAAAAAAAGAAATAAAAAACAAAAAATGAAAAAAAAAAAAAAAATGAAAAAAAACAAAAAATGAAAAAACAAAAACAGCAATAAAAAGAAAAACAATTACTCATCTTCTTTTGATTGCTACTTTTCACTGGGGAAGAAAACATGATAAGATTGACATAAACTACATTTTTAAGCTATACTTAATTATTAATAGGCTCAGGAGTAGTAGCAATTTGTGAGACTTGGTTCAATGTATTTGATGAAAGTGGAATGTGAACTGTCTTGCCACTTAGAAATGTTGAAAACATCAAAGCACACTGTGGGCATAAATATCAATATTATTAATTATTTACTAAACTTAGGTAAGATTAGGAAGAGGTCATTGCAAAAGGTGGAACTTGCCCTTGTCACAGATTAGACTGAAAGCACAGCTTGCTAACCATTGAACTATGATAATCACAAATATTAGATTCTTGTTTTGTACAGTCCAATCCAGACACATTGAAATAAAAAAGACAATCTTAGTAAATTCTTGTTAACCATTTCAGGAACAATCAATTTAATTTGTTGTTAAGAAGTTGTTTTGTAATCCAAAAAGATTGTGTGTATGACTAAAGTCTTTGGATATTCTACAATGTCACCAGGTGAGTCTTTTGGCCTCAAGAGGCTTGGCAAGTAATAATTTCATATCAAGATAAGAAATGATGAATGAAAGATATTTATAAATGTACAAGAGTTATTCTGATGAGAAGAATTGTCTGGCATGACATAGCGTACCAACTTTTCCAGCAATCCCTCCTTCGTAGTTCTGTTGTGTGTTCTGCTGAAATAACTATACACAAATTTTAGCAATCTACCCTCTCCTTTTTTAGGTGGATTTAATTTAGTCTCTTGGCCTGTCTAGAGGAAGCCATATTAGCAGCATTATATTTATTTATGATCAGAATGCATGAAACAGATGCATATTAACAAAATATTTGAAAGCTCCTATATAAAGTAATATAATTACTTTTTGTAAGAGGAAAAAAAATCAGAGTCATGGCTCTGGGATCAGAGCATTGATCCGTATCCTGTAAGGTTAGTAATCCATTACCATTTATTAAAATAAAGTGTATTAATAAGAAAGTAGAACATTTGCTGTAATAAGGAATTGGCTTAATTTCCCTGTTCAATACTTATCTTAACTGGAATATAGAATATTAAAATAGATTTTTTAAAGCAATATTTAGGTTGAATCTGAGATGAAATCAAAAAAGATTTCTATAAAAAAAGATTTTTTTTTTTTAGACACAATATACAATCAACTCTGGAGGCTGGGGATTTTGAAACTGTAGCATCAAAATGAATACAGTAGATGATAATCCCTTAAGATAAATAATGGGTTATTGAAATTGCTTCATGGATCCATTTGGGAAGAGTCACTGAATAAGAGAGATTTATCAAGAATTCATTGAATGACATGAAACTGTTGCCCAATATGAAAATCAATCAAGAGCCTTATTTCAGGAGGAGGAAATAAATTTATGCAATTATGAAAAGGAGGTCTAAATAGAAAAGTAAATTCGCTGAAATAAATGTTTTCTCTGCGTGGTTTTATGTTGATTATGAGTGGCATCTGAAAAGTTCTCAGAATAAGAAAGGATACCTCATCCCAAATCCTGAAGCCACATTCATTTGGAAATGGAGATGACTAATCGCTTTTCAGCACCTAACTTGTACATGTGTAACAATTTATTTTTCCTGTGATTTTTTACTGCACACATTTCCAACCTGTTTATTTTAAAACGGACATCCCCCCCCCCCCCGCAACCCTGGTGACTGACGGTGTATTTTTCACATTATTTTTGTCAAAGGTTGGGGTTGATTTTGTTTAGCAGCATATCAGGCTCTATGGGTTGATATACCACTAAACAAAATCAACCTCTATGGATTGTTTAATGCCAAAATGTAAATAATTTGAATGCAATTGTATGCCTTCAACTACATATAAAATGTATCCTTGGTAATTTTTATTATAAAAATGTATTACTGGTATTTTTATACATTCATAGTGTTGTTTTTGTTTGGGGGTTCCTTATTTGCCCATACCTAGGACTCTAACACATCCTACCACTCCAGGTTAGAGTGGTTCTGGGAACAACAGCAATTAAGAGATGGCTCCATGCTCCTCAAAACCTCCAATCTCCTGATCAGAGGCCTTGCTGCCAGATGTAGTTTATCGTCATACCCAGAACATTTTGTAAAAGGACACATGTACCAATTTGATGCTCATTCAGATTTTTTTTTTTTAAACTTTTTGTAGGAAAGAAAAGAATATAGTTGAATTTACCTAATTTCAGTTAAAGAATTCTTACCATTGTTTGATGACTCATTCTAAAACCTGAAATTTATTGGGTGAACATTTCTTTAATTTCACTAACTCTGGATGAGAGTCACCCATTTAATACTTGATGATTGTAAGGCCAATTAAAAAAAGCATGCCTCATATGTTGTTAAATGGAATAATGAAATCATATTTAAATGTGGTTTGAAAAAATGATATCTCTGCCATTTATAATAAAGTAATGAATTAAGAATATTCATTCCTTTCAATGAATGAAGAAATATTTAGTGTCAAAGTTTTGTTAAAATTGAATCTGCTTGATGCATCAAATAATTCTATATAGAACATATCCAGATTAGGATTCTCTTTCAAATCCATCAAACACAACAGAGGCTAAAAGTCTGGATTTGTTCGCTTCTTAAGGTTTCTGGAGACATTGTTTCAAAATGAAGAAAATCCAATTTAGCTGTGTTAGTAAGATTTGTGATCTTACTTCCAAATTCTGTCACTGATCAAATCCTAATTCAGTTCAAGACAAGTGATAAAGTTGCAGATTGAATGGGAAAATGGAACCAAGAATAAGTCAGCATGGATCTGAAGAAATTGGTTTGGCGTCAGAGGAATGAAGAGATTTTAGGAAGAAATACATTTACGATTTCATGAAAAAGTAGCAAAAGAAAAAATAAAAGATAGGGAGAGAGAAAAAGATCAGAGAGAGATGTGAGGAAGAAAAGAATAAGGAGGAGAGCCATGGAAGAGGAGAGAAGACAATAAGACAGAAGAGAAGACAATAAGACGGAATAGAGGACAATAAGACAGAATAGAGGATAATAAGACGGAATAGAAGACAATAAGACAGAATAGAAGACAATAAGACAGAATAGAAGACAATAAGAGGAGGGAAAAGACAATAAGATGTTACAGATGACCTCCAAATACTTTTTGGTCAATTATAAATCATTTTTTTCACTTGTAATTCTCAAAGAAAAGCAAAATATAGTTATTACCTTCAAGAACTGGATTGGACAATAAAAGCTGCTCTTTGACATGATCAATGTCTTGGCCCTTTCCAGACACTTCGGCCACATACTGCATAATGACCTTACTGGCTTCTGAAAAGAAAAAAAAAGAAAACAATAATAACTTTCACTCTACTTTCATATTTTATGCAACAAAAAATGAGGTCAAAATAACCGGAACAAGGAATTTTAAGTTTCAGCCTTTCCTTAAGGAATCACAATAATTGAATCAAATCTCATTAAGAAGTTATCAAGTCCTTCATAATAGGTATGTCACTGAAGATCTTTGTCTTCTCCTAGTCATCAGAAGCCTTTAAGATCAATGCCGGCATTCCAGAGGGTTCTCTTCTCAAACTTACCTTCTTTTGACTGATCTGCCCAAGAGCATATTCTGATACTTAGTGAGCATCTATGCAGATAACACAGCATTTTACAGATGCATCACCAAAAATCTGGAAGATGTGAACCTAGCAGTTCATCCAGGTGGTTCAAGGGTCTTGTAAAATTCAATATGGCCAAAACCAAACTAGTAATATTCATCACCACCAAGCAGACTCCAAGCTTCCACCTATCATGACAGACTGCTGTTCTCTCAAGAAGTCTACTTGTCTTGAACATCTATTGTGATTCAAGATCTTCCCAGAGGAACTCATATATCTGATCTATTGCTAAAGATACTGGAACAAATGGTCGTTCAGTTGTACTACTCCAGTAAGTGTTTGAATCCCCCTACTATAGTCTATACTTAAAAGAGCCAAATTAGATGAAAAATGGAATTTGGCTGCCATATCTGGATTGGAGCTGCCTAGTACTCACTTGTCTGTCTTGATAGAGTTCAAAAGCATTTATGCAGCCTTGTGGGTGATTCATTATTTTCTGCCCAACAACCCGTCATTGCAAGCCTCTCACTGCTCCATCACTACTTCCTTGGCACATGTTCTGACAAGTTATATTCCTTAGTCCCTCTACCCCTGACCTTTTACAAGTCGGATCCATCCATGTCACAAGCACAAGGGCGAATCATCCCCATCCCCTTTGTATTCCATTAGTAAGGAGGAAGTTCCATTCGGGCAGCTTCTTCCCAAGAACAGCTGCTTTGTGCAACAGACTCTCAGCAGAGTATTTTCCTAATCACTACAATCTTGACCTCTTCAAATCTAGTTAACTGTTATCTTTCCGGCATAGCCCCATGAACTTTCCCTTTCTTATGCTCGTATAACACTACACAGTAACCTTCTACCTTGAGTGGCTCTTGGGTTTGTATGGGGGTGAACATTAGTATAAATAAATAGTATTGGTTTAATGTTATGATTTCTACTTAAGTCATTTTTATTGCTCATTACCAATACATATCGAACTACTGTAATTACTCATGTAAACAAACTCTATAAATAGTTATGAAACAGCATTTTTTAAAGCTTTTTTGTAGCTGTGCATAATATGCACCCCTGATTTTGCTTATTATTTTTTTTTAGAAAAAATGCATATTATTCATGGGGAATTACAGTAGTCATAATAATTTGTGAAGTACTGAAGTAGAGAAACTCTCATAATAATTATATAGAGATATAATCTTATAAATATTACAATAATTATTAGTAGTGATAAAGCTATCAAATATTTGTTTTTCATCAGGTAGAATGAAATAGAGCAAATTTTTTATACTATTTACATTATTCGGACTATTGTCCTCATCTTAGTCCGAATAATGTAAATAGTGTACATAATACCTCATCTCAGAAATATAGACAAATAACAAATTTTTTATTTAAAAATATTTATTTTCTATTCTTAATTGTTCATGTGAAAAATAATCATTCAATGATTTAGTGAACTTATAAGAACTAATAAAATTCTATAGTGAAACTTCACAATTTGTGCATTGAGTTCAGAAAAATTACTGTATATACTTATATATAAAGAAAAAAACTCTTAGTATAAAGGAAATTTACATTAACCAGAAAGAGGCTTATGCAGAAGCATCTCTTTTTTAAATTTTGATTTTTTAATGTAACTATAACATTTTGATTTCATTTTTGCCTTGAAAAAGTTGGAAGATGAAACACATTGGCAAAAAACCAAGATTTTTTTTCCATTTGTCATCTGATACCAATTTGTCTTGTCCACAGAACTGATCTGGGAATTTAACTATATACTTGTGTATAAGTGAGCAAAAATGAATTGGTTTTAACCACTTAAAAATTATCTGAGTATCATGCAAATTCCTATTTTTTTTGCATAAAAACTGATCATAAAAACTCGCACTTTACAACAGTAAATGTGTTAATATTTTTTGGCTAAAAAAAATTTTTGTTTATAGGTTTAAAGGTTGATTTATTTGAAAAATAAAAAAAAACTTAAATTTTTCAAGTTCGAATATATATAAATTTATAAATAGAGTAATCATTAGTTAATATTGTAAATAATGAAATATACAAGTAGTTCTATTTCTAAATGGCAAAAAGGCTCAACAGTGATAATGTTCTTTTTCAATTTCATCATGTCTATCAAGATTTGTATCAACCCCTGCGTCGGGTGGATCAAGATTTGTATCAACACTGGCGTCGGGTGGATCAAGATTTGTATCAACCCCTGCGTCGGATGGATCAAGATTTGTATCAACCCCGGCGTCAGGTGGATCAAGATTTGTATCAACCCCGGTGTGTCGGGTGGATCAAGATTTGTATCAACCATGGCGTCGGGTGGATCAAGATTTGTATCAACCATGGTGTCGGGTGGATCAAGATTTGTATCAACCCCGGCGTCGGCTGGATCAAGATTTGTATCAGCCCCAGCGTCGGGTGGATCAAGATTTGTATCAGCCCCGGCGTCGGGTGGATCAAGATTTGTATCAACCCCGGTGTGTCGGGTGGATCAAGATTTGTATCAACCATGGCGTCAGGTGGATCAAGATTTGTATCAACCCCTGCGTTGGGTGGATCAAGATTTGTATCAACCCGGCGTCGGTGGATCAAGATTTGTATCAAACTTCGTGTTGGGTGAATCAAGATTTGTATCAGCCTCTGTGTCTCATGGATCAAGATTTGTATCAAGCTTCGTGTTGGGTGGATCAAGATTTGTATCAGCCTCTGTGTCTCATGGATCAAGATTTGTATCGGCCCCTGCGTCGGGTGGATCAAGATTTCTATCAACCCCTGCCTCGGGTGGATCAAGATTTGTATCGCCTCCCGTGTCGGGTTGATACAAATCTTGATCAACCCCATGTCGAGTAGATTAAGAAATCATATCACTCTTATATCATGTGTATCAAGATCTGTGTATTTCTATCATGTGCATCAGACTCAATGCATTTGTTTACTAGTAAAGTAAAAACTCAAGAAAACTTTAATGCAATATTGATTAATAGCTTACACTGATTTAAAAACCGCCCTTAGTTATTAATGCTCCAGAATTGTGATTTATTGATTCCAGTTTTATTTGCAAATAACATTTTCAGTTCTGGACCAGTACAGGATTTTACAAGAATATTCAGGAATTTTGATACTGACAGATCTTTAGTGGCTACAAGTAGTAAAAGCAACAGTTAGGAAAAATTTTGTGATTCTCATAAGAACTATTTTGGTCAAGTTCAGAATCTGCTGGAGAAGATAACTTTAAAGAACTCTTAGCAGATTACTTCTTTGGGGAATCAAAAAGAATGGATATTATGTCAGCCATTTTGAGGGCTTTTAAGAGCTTCTGCAATATACTTTGTGAGTTTTGACCAGGAAATAAAAAAAAAAAAAGTAACTGAATCAAAAAGTGGGTCACCCCAAGGCATTTCCCAAAAGCATTCAAAGAGGAAATACTGGACAGAAGTCAAGACTGGAATGCAAAATTCATTTAAGATTCCAGGCAGCTTCATGAGAATTGCAAGAAATGAGATTTCATCATATTAATTTTACTCCAATTCTTTTGTTGCTATTTTGGAAAAGCCAAAGCGCAGAGAAGTATTTTTGGGATTGGACAAGTGGACATTGCATTAACACTATAAAACCAAAAGTGCAAAGATAAAAAAAGCAAATACAAGCAAACAAATTAAAGACAGGACTATTATTATATGTAGAATGTAAATACATCATTAATGATTTATAATAGAAAATCAAGAAGAAGGGATTTTCAGAGGTCAGGAATTAAAGCAAATGTTATTAAGAGAGAGAGAGGCTAGAAACTTGCTAAAACAAATTTTAGTTAAAAACAGGAAAATCTGGAGTTTAATTACAATTCTCTGATAATACCAGGATGATTTAGTTTGTCAATGGATAAAATAATTAAAACTAAGCAGAAGAGTAGTGGAGCAATGGGAAAATCAAATGGCATCAATAAAATATGTGTTGTAACCTAGGGAAGATTACTGAATAGAATAATCACACAAAGTTTGGTAATGAGTGATAATACTTAGGACAAGAACAACACATATAAGATTTGCCAGCAATGAGTAGAAGTAGTCAATTGCTAAAAGTGAGTCAAATGAATTCCACAATGAATCTCCAACTACAGACTAACATACAGTATTTACTACTGTATTTATGTGAATGGTGACACACCCACTATCATCTGTAGGTATGCTACAACAATATACCTCGTGGGTTCAAATGAAGTCCATTCTAAAAGTATCAATTCTGTTCAATTTCTTTGTTATCTTAATAATTTGCTCTTTTGCCTTGCATGTAAAAAATATTTAAGTCTCAAGAATGTATTGACATATTTGCTTCATAAATCCTATCCATAATATCATGAGTTATGTATACAATATATGATGTACAAAATCATGTGCTATGCATATGATATATGATACATTAGATCATGGGCTATGTATATATGTCATATTAGATCATGGGCTATGTATATATGTCATATTAGATCATGGGCTATGTATATATGTCATATTAGATCATGGGCTATGTATATATGTCATATTAGATCATGGGCTATGTATATATGTCATATTAGATCATGGGCTATGTATATATGTCATATTAGATCATGGGCTATGTATATATGTCATATTAGATCATGGGCTATGTATATATGTCATATTAGATCATGGGCTATGTATATATGTCATATTAGATCATGGGCTATTTACATGATATACAACATATTAAACCACAGGCTACGTATATGGTATACAACATAACATCATGGGTTATACATACAGAGTAGGATTGGTAAATTGTTACCATTTTATATTTTTAATTTTGTGCATGCTCGCTGTTTGTTTTAGTTGCCTGCACAGTATAGTAATATCAGGTGGACACTGTGAGAAAAAGTGTTTGGGTATCGATCTGAGTATAGTGCAAAATATTCAGAAAGAGTTGGACGAGTCTAATGGTGATTACGAAGGTGTTTGGAGTGATCACTAGTGATGGCGATGTTATGCCTCCATTCCCCTCCCACAGGGACTCAGACTCAACACTGAGACCCACATCAAGGATGTAGTATTGTCCTGGGTTCAGTGGGTAGCTGCTGGAAGACCCTATGCCTGGCAACAGGAATCTGCACCATGCCACAAAAGCAGGAGAGCCCTGTCAGACAAATTTTGTGACCACATCACCCCTTACATCTGGCCACCTAACTCCCCAGACTACAACCCCCTTGATTATTGTGTGTAGAGTGCAGTTGAGTGAGAGACCAACAAAACTTCTTGTAGGACCAAAGATGAGCTGAAGGTAAGGATTATGTGTTATGGTCCAAGTTCCTTGTACCACGGTGATGGTCCAAGGTAGAACCAATGAAGAATAACTCGAACACAGGTATGGAATAACACAGATATATTACAAACAGAAATATGTACAAAGAAGTAGAAGTATTAGTAATGAATATCAGGTTTTGGTTAGAGTGAATTATGTTGTCTCGACAAGTATCACTATTCCAATGTCTTACAGTAATCCTCACTCTCGATTGTGGCTGCCCTTCCTCTTGAGGAGCAGTATTTATGATGTCCAGAATAGTCCATTATTATTATGGGTAAGTTCCCATAACATTACGGAAGCATTCACCAACTTAAACAAGGAAACCGTCCAGAAGGGTTGAAAGAGATTCTGAAGTCATCTGGAGACTGTGGTTGAAGCCAATGGCGATTTTATTGAACAAATTTACTCTTTAGTATTTGTAATGATGTTGATTTGGGGTTAGTAGAGACAAACGCCAAATAACACGTAACAATAAAAAGGGTTTTAATAGGTTGGTAAAAAGGTACAGAAATCGCCTGAGTAGTCAATAACTAGCTCAGCCAAGAACTTCTCTGTCTCCCTGTCTCTCTCATATTAACTGACATGCCACTATTTAAAGTCCTTGTTCACAGATGCAGACAAGTTCATCTTCAAGACGGGTGGTAGGTTTCCGACACAACACCTCCCCCTTGAGATTAATTCCGGAGGAATTAATATCTTTTTCTTTTGGGATCTGGACTTAAACATTCCACCCTAGTTCTTTTTCTTTTGCTTGTCCTTCTTTGGACAACTGTTTCAGGCACTGGTGGAGTTGGTATATCGAATAAATCATATAATACCTCCATTGGTTCTTCATTTTCTTTACTTATTTCTTCAATGATTCTTTTCCTTAATTGGTTCAAATGTCTTTTGTGCGTCCATTTTTTACTTCTTATCATGTATAACATTTTACCAATTCTTTGAGTTACAACTCCATCTTGCCAAAATTCCTTCCCATTTTTGTAATTTAAAAAAAAAACTTTATCTCCCGGCCTGAGATATTTCATATTTTCCTGATGCGTTTTGTTCTGGTAACTCTTTTTTCTTTCTGGCAGCAGCCTATTGAATACAGATTTAATTTTTCTAGCAAACATCAGTTCAGCTGGAGGCATCCCTGATATTGCGTTTGGATTTGGTGTTATTCTGTATATACTTAAAAACTGCTGTATATTACCATCATCTGTATTAGTACCATTTGTTTTTTTAAGGGCTCTCTTGAACGTATCAACAAACCGTTCAGCCTGTCCATTTGACCTAGGATAGTACGGTGAAGTCGTGATGTGGTCAATTCCCAGAGTCTTACAAAACGTCTTAAATTCACTTCTGGTACTCCAAAACATGCAAACAGTTCTGTAAGAAAATCTTTTGTTACAGAAGCAGTTGGTTTTTTGCACTTTTTTTTGGTTTTTTGCACCAGGATGCCCCTGATGAAATTCCTTCAAAATCCGTTTTTGTAGCACAACCGGTATCACGACTCTTCCAGCATATAACAGCACTTCATCACATATTGAATATGCTGATGAAGAAGTTTTATACTTTTCTGAAGTTACAACTTCTTTCATTTTTCTAATAAAAATGTCGTTTTCTGCTTTTAATTTTATTTCATCTAATGTCACCGGTAATTCTTTTACTGTGTTATACATTACTTCAACCACTTCATTTTCTGCTTGTAACGATGCTATCACCGTATCTTCTAGCAGTTCCGAAGACGTTGGGATCAGTCTAGATAAACCATCAGCATGGCTTAATTTTTTAGATGATAAAAATTCCATTTTGAAATTGTAATTCAACAAAATGGTTCCCCATCGTTGCAAATGGTTTGCCGTATGAGTAGGTATACTCTTCTTCGAACCATAGATTGAAAGCAGCGGGCGATGGTCGGTCTGCAATATAAACCTTCTTCCATGTATGTACTTATGGAATTTTTTACAAGCATAGATGATAGCTAAGCTTTCTTTCTCAATTTGAGAGTACTTCTTTTCTGCGGGTAATAATGTCCTTGACGCATGTGCCACTGGCTTCGTATTGCCGTCTTTGAATTTATGCAGAATTACCGCACATATTCCGTACTTGCTTGCGTCCGATGCCACTATAATTTCCTGTTTAGGGTCATAATGTGTTAGTGATAATTCCGACGTCAAAATATTTTTTATTTTGTCAAACGCCTTCTGACACACTTCTGATCATTCCCACTTTGCTCCCATTTTAAGCATTTTATTTAATGGAGCCGTAAGGCTGCACATATTAGGAATATATATCCCATAATAGTTAGCAAGTCCTAAGAACGCTTGTAGCGTTACTACATTTTTGGGAGTTGGCATGCTTTTGATCGCTTCTGCCCTCGCCAGATCTGGTCTTCTTCCATCAGAGTCTATTATCTGCCCCAAAAACTTAATTTCACTCATAAAAAATTCACATTTTTCAACTCCAAGTTTGAATCCATATTCTTCAATTTTTTCAAAAACCTGATTAATATGTTCCAAATATTCATTTCGATCTTTACTTTTTATCAAAATATCGTCAAGATATGCAATGGTGAAGTCCAACCCTGCCAGCATAGTGTCCATAATTTGCTGAAAAATACTAGGGGATACTTTTAAACCAAAAGGCAGATGGTTTAATTTGTATATACCCTTGTGTGTATTGATAGTCAACAATTTAGAACATTCTTCGTCCACTTTCACTTGGAGATAGGCATCCGATAAATCCAATTTAGAGAATATTTTTCCTCCATTTAAACTTGCAAAAATGTCTTCTGGTGAAGGCAAAGGATATGTGTGGTCTTTTAAGCAATCATTTAGACCCGTAGAGAAATCAGCACACATCCGAATTTTATTATTCTTTTTCTTAACATATACAACAGGGCAGGCCCACTCTGAAAATTCAATGCGTGAAATAACTCCTAAATTTTCAAGCCGTTCCAATTCTTTGTTAATCTGTTCCAAAACACCAAATGGCACATTTCTTTTTCGCTTGAAAATAGGTTTTACATTTTCCTTCATTTCAAATTTTGCCTCCGTCTTTTTGCAACATCCAAGACCTTCTGAAAATACTTGTGGAAATTTTATTTTCAGATCTTTCACCAAATTTTCTATAACCCGATTTTTACACGGAGAAGAAACATTAATTCTATTACAAAAAAAATTTATAGGGAGTTCCCATAAATTAAAAAGTATAATCTAATCTGTTCCAAATAAATTTGAAGCATTTTGTAGCACATACACTTTAGAATTTAGTGTCTTACCAACAAATTAAATATTACAAGAAAATTCACCTTGAAAATGCAATTTTCTTCCAGAAATCCTGCGAGCCACTTTTTCAGTCTTTTTAAGCAAAGGTCTGCCTATTTTAATCCATGTTGCTGTATTAATAATAGAAATATCACTTCCAGTATCTAGCTGTAGTTTAACATTTTTTCCATTAATTTTTACCTGTACGAATTTTCTTTTCTGCCCCTCCTCAATCTCCTGACGTGACAACACAATATTCACATTATCTTTTTTCGACTTAAATTTTTTTCTTTTGCTTTTACAATGAGTACTTATATGGCCTTTATTGCCACACGAATAGCAATTTTTGTCGCGAAAAAAACATTCACTTTTAAAATGACCACCACCGCACCCAAAGCACGTTGATTTTTTAACGTTTTTATTAACTATTCCCGTTTTTGGTCGAATAGCATGGACACGGGATATGTCTTTTTCTTCAATTTGCATATTGTCATGTTTTAAGTTTTCAATTCTTTGACACTCTTCCGTAACCTTCTGCAAAGTGATCTCGGAATTTTGTTTGAGTTTTGCCAATATTTGGGACCTTATGTCCTTATCTTTGCTAGAAGTCAAGCCTTGAACAAATATCAAGCATTTAAATCGATCAATTGAAAGATCATGTAACATAAAATGTTCACACATTCTGTTAACATTTCCAGCATATGTAACAACATCCTCATCGTCACGCTTTACCATATTCAAACACGAGAAACGAGTATGAAACAAACTAACTCGCTCGCCAAAAATACTAGATAAAGTATTAACAGTTTCTTCGAAAGAAATGTCACCAGTTTTTCTTGGAAGGACAAAATTCGTATACTTATTATTTTCATCTGTACCCAACTTTTGTAAAAGTAAACTCACTTTTTGTTCGTCAGTCCAACCTTCACATTTTTTTTCAAATATTGTTTCAAATCTTTTGAAATACGCAGGAAATGTTATGCCCTCCTCTGGGTTAAATTTGAACTCGGTAATAGAATTAGCAATACCTTCGGCCGTGAATGACGAATTTACTGGATTCTTAAGTAAAATCGCTTCATATAAAGCCTTTGTGTCATTTCGCTGCTGAACTTGTAAATCCAATAGTTGTTCCCGAAACAATTTTTGTTGCTCCTGTTGCTGAATTTGACTTTGCAGTAGAGTTTTCGTTAATGCAATCAAATCTTCCATTATGCGTAATAGATTACACAAAACACTTTTCAAAACAGTCAAAAAGGGAAAACACGTATATATCCACAATAAGCACAAGTCTTACTTCTTTTTGGCACGTTGAAATCCCATTTCTTCGTGAAGAGCAAAGTTCGACGAATTTTTTTTTTTTTTTCAGAGCCAGAAAAAAAAATTTATATAATCCACCTAGAGTTGAAAAATTCTCCACTCAGCGTGATGAACGAATCTCTCGTCGCCACTGTTATGATGTTGATTTGGGGTTTGTAGAGACAAACGCCAAATAACACGTAACAATAAAAAGGGTTTTAATAGGTTGGTAAAAAGGTACAGAAATCGCCTGAGTAGTCAATAACTAGCTCAGCCAAGAACTTCTCTGTCTTCCTGTCTCTCTCATGTCAACTGACATGCCACTATTTAAAGTCTTTGTTCACAGACGCAGACAAGTTCATCTTCAAGAGGGGTGGTAGGTTTTCGATACAACAGTATTTCAAGATATTTTTGTGTAATTTTGGTAAATATAGCTGTTAAAATGAGATGTCAGTGTTATTTTCATTTTTGTGTAATTTAGATGACAATTTATCTATCTCACCCCGTATATATGACGAAATATCATGGTTATGTAAATAGTTAGTATTGTATAGTACTTGGTATATTGATGATAAAATTTCAATGGTTGATGACTAT
Source organism: Acanthosepion esculentum (assembly GCA_964036315.1). NCBI lineage: Eukaryota > Metazoa > Mollusca > Cephalopoda > Sepiida > Sepiidae > Acanthosepion > Acanthosepion esculentum. The sequence goes on along the minus strand of OZ038508.1, from coordinate 33,995,166 downwards.
CAAAGAGATTGATATAAAATGAGTATCTCATGCTTGTAAAATCTTTAATCTTTATGGAATATAAGTATTTTGTTCATATGAGGATATGTTTGGTCAGGAGAGACAGAAAAAGTCATCAATTACCAAATAATTGTCTTTTTATTGTTCAATACATTTTGAACAAGACTGTCCTTTTGTCAAAATAACAGCATTCATTTCTTATAATTTCATTTAAAATCAACTAGTGAGGCATCAGAATTTTATAAAAAAAGAAATCGTTATTAACCTTTTAAAAATATCTTTAGATAGTTTAACTTTATTTTCTGGAAACTAAAAAGAATTTTTTTCTTTTACCACTTATTTCCATGGACAATTAAAAATTGCCAACCAAAATTATTAACAAAAAATATTCTTTCATTCCTTCATTCTAGAGTAACCAATATTTTTAACTTAAATTTTAAGAAAAAGAAAAAAAAAAGATTTTTCATATCCCTTATCTGTCAGAAGAAATCATTTTACTTTGGCAAATAAAAAGCAGCATTTGTCATAAGAAGTGAAGAATTCTAAGAGAGAGAAAGAAAAACAACATTAAGAATCACATGAAAAATTTTGAAAAGGGAAAAAAAAAAAAAAATCAAAACAGAAAGTACTGCCATGATAACCTAAAAAGCTTTGGTCACTTTCAATTAAAAACAGATTTTCATTTGGATAAAAATCAAGGAGAGAACTACAATTCCACAATTGCTAGAGTCTGGAAATTAGAAAACAAATTGATTTTCCTACATAATGAGTTTTTCATTATGTTGGAGTACTTGATTAGTAGTCATGGGGTGGGTGTCTTGAAAAATTAAAATTTTATTTAAATTTGTACAAAAATTTTCCAAGAATTTCTTTCTCAAGATTTCTAATATGAACCAAAATTGAAAAGACTGACTTTCAGAAGACATTCCCATTTAATTTTTGGACTATATTATTTTTGCTTATTCCTAAATAAAAATTCAATACCAGTGCCCATCAGAATTATAAAATTTATAGGAAATGCTACTAACATGATACAAGATACCTGTTAAATCACTATTAAATGACATGTTAATTTTTAATTTAGACATTTTCAAATTCCGAACTGCCAAGAACATACAGAATTGTTCAGTTTTTGCAAAAGCAGTAGACACAAAAAGGATTCTACATTGACAGTTCTCATCTGTTAAATGCATTGATATAAAATTGATTGTAGTTATGTTATTGTTGTAATGGAAAGTCCCACACTCCCTATCACCTATGTGGACTGACTATATATATTATATATATATATATATATATATATATATATATATATGTGTGTAGTAAGCACAGGATATACCTGGGGGCTTGTTTCGGGAATTACTAGCCTGTCTTTCAGTTGTGTATTCTCTTACAATAAACCTCTCTTCTTTCATCTACATATGTGTTGCCGTTCTTTCACTCAAGTGCCACCTTTGTCTGTTTGTAACCTCTTTAAGGATACAACAGTTATCTAGCATTGAGGTGCCTAATGTCAAAGGTTGAACTGAGGCTACCAGATTATTGAAACTAGTACGATATGTAATGTGAGTCAACTACTTGATGCTGCCATGTTGTGGCACTCACTTGAAATATAGTATCAGGTCATATAGAAGTGGAATGTCCTTAACAGCACTAAACAGGAATAAAATGGAGTTTGTAGAGAAATAAAGAGAAAAATCAATTAAGAGTAGCAACAAAAAATTACTTCTACAAGACTATGATGAAATAATTAAGAGTATAAGAATGGAAGTTAATTAAGATTAACTCATAACGAAGTTGGCTTGAAAAGTTCAACAGGCATTGTCGTCATGCTGATGGTGAGCGATGCAGTATGCTGAAGATTAGCTACTGTGGCAGACATGATGAGGCAGAACTGGTTCCGACTTGCCTTTTCCCCGCCAAAAAAGAGCCTGTACTTGCTTAGCATGTAGGGCTACTGCAGTTGAAATGAAGGAGAAAAAAAAAGAAAGCACTTACCGCTCTGCCGTAATCCGTCCTCGGCCAGATAACGTAAAAGAATAAGGGGAGACTTGCATCGCCTTTTTATGCAATGCATTATGGGACAGAGACGGAATGAACTATGGGATCGCATGAAGACGCAAGGGATTATGGGTATATGGACAAATATAAAAGCACCTAGTTCGAGACAAGCTTGGAGTGACGTTCCCGGTTGGCGTCTGGAAAAGTCTGTTTGTGCGATTTTGAGACGGAACGACTAGAGGTTGGATTACCAGTTGGGAGAGCTCGAATTTACTCGCTGGTGGCCGTTTTCTTTTTATATCAACAACAGCTACATGAATAGAGAATATTTGAATCAGTCAGTTATGTGCCATGCGTGATACATGCTTAGGTGATCATATATCTTTTTGATAAATGACTGATGAGGCATATAGTTTTTCCTGCAGTAGGTTGCCATTTTTTTCTGCAGTAGACCAGTTGCCATCCAAGGATATAGAACCCAGTCTATCCTGCTATTTACCCATAGTTAGGCGGAGAAGAGGATTCATATCTTTCCCAAGGGTGTTAGCACGTAAGTGAACGTAATGGGTACGACTGGCATCTGAACGCGGCTCTTTGATTCCTCAATCCGAGCCGCTATACATTACTCCACCTTGCCTCCCCATATTTGGCATTCCAGTGCCACTTAAGTTACACTTTTCTTCACTCCCTGGACATCAGGCTGGGATCAAAGTGTAGTATCTGTTCTCTTAATTTGTAATGGTAATATTAACTGTTTCCTTATAAGGAAACGTGATATTCATTGAATGACCAATCAGTGCTACTTTCAGTTGAAATTTATAAAATCTTTTTATTAAAACAATTTTTTAAAGTTTTTCATGTTCAGTAACTTATCACTATTATAAATGGGAGTTTCCTTCCTAATCTTTTAAAGTAGAATGGGGCATGTCATATAGAAGAAAAAGCACCAGTCCACAAGGTCTGAAGAAGGGTGGTGGTTGTTAAAACAATCATAATTCATTCACACAAAGCCATTTTTAAGCATTGATCTAGAAACAATTTGTATATAGCTGACAGTTTAGATATTTTTCAATAAGTTTGGTGAAATGTATGACATCTGTGTGAAAGTGTTGATCTGACAAGGTTGATTAATAACATGACTCAAGTTCTTAGATTAATGTTTTGGCTTTGTAGCAACTTGCGGTGTTGGGTAAAACTATCCCTAGTACAGCCTATTCTATGTTCAGTTTTCTTTTCTCTTATACTAAATTTGTTAACTAATCCTGAATTTTTATCCTGGATTCAACGGTAGGTGGCATCATTGATTTAATTCCAGTTCCAGATCATAGTTTCTGTTTTGGAAAAAAAAGTTTATCTTGAGTCTTATTTCTTGGAACAGTTGGAAGAGGATTTGGTTTTGTTTCAGATCATTCTTATCCCAATTTTGAATACCTATATCATCAGCATAGACCAGTTATCATCAGTTTTGAGTGGGAAAGCAAGAATTCTGTTTTCTGTTAGTAGATTTATTTGGGATATGATATGGAATCCTTAAGGGATCAGTGCCTATCTCTTTATATATGTGCTTGTGTATGCAGAGAGCAGATTTTAAGAAGAGATTAGGGCTCTTATTGTTTTACTTCTGATGAGGTTTGAAATGATTCCATATTGGGGTCCTTGCCAGATATGGACCAATATATTCCCTCTATCATTTAGTCAAGTCAAAGCTTGGATGGCAAATTGGTATTAAGAAATGTATTAACCAAAAAAAAATCACAATCTAAATTAACAGAGAATCCTGCATTTGAAAGTTAAAGGAGGCTCAAACACTGCTTTAGTTAATAATTCTCAGTGTTTCTTGTGAAGGTTCACTCTTATCCGCTAAAAATTTACAAAACAAATCATGGTCTTCTGATGAGGGTTATAAAATGTCTGTCCCAAATCCAGATATTGATAATACCACTCAACCGCAGAATGATATGGGGAATCCAGAATTTCTATTGGAGTTTATGAGAAATTCTTTTTGGTTTGTTTTACAACATATCAACCTCAATGGGTTATATAATGCCAACAAGATTTTTATTGCTGGTAATACTTTTTTTCTCCAAAAATGTATTGCTGGTAACGATTTTTTTCTTCAAAAATATATTGCTGCTAATAATTTTTCCAAAAAAGTATTGCTGGTATCAAAAACCTATTTTTATACTTTCATTGTGTTTTGACACCTTTTGTGGGGATTAACTATTTGCCCATAACTGGGACCCTGACAGGTGCTACCACTCAGAGTCAGGGTGGACCTGGGAACACAAGCAATTAAGAGATGGTTCCATGCTCCTCGAAACCTCCCAATCAAAGGCCTTGCTGTTGGATGTAGTTCATCATCTTACACAGGTTGCAGATGTAGTTTATTGTCTTACCCAGGACAGAATTCCTTTTGGGATCATCTGCTGATTCTTTGTGATTGAGTAAACTACTTAGGCAGTTAATCATATTTGTCATTTTTCTATCAAATCTGAAACAGCCTTTACATCATTTCTTTTTAAACACTTTTTTTCTAAAATGGTGCTTATCCATTTAGAAGTTACAACAAATAGGTACTAATATTTATACTATTTACATTATTCAGACTATTGTCCTCATCTTGGTTGCCATATTTATTACAACGTTTCAGCTGTTGTATGCTCTGGCCTTCTTTAGGTGGTTGGAATGTCGAACTGAAGCCTTTATTTTGCTCACTGGTCCCTCTTGTACCCGCCCATCCCAGTTTTTTGGGGCTGCTGCCATGGAACCAGGGTAGTTGTTACGTTGACTAATTCTTTATCTAATGTCTTTGGGTCGCCATGTATAACTTTTGCTCGGTGTTGTAAGCAGTGGATGATCCCTGGAGTAGACTATTCTAGTTCCATGTGCCATGTCAGTTATCTCCTGTTAATTCCCCTCTCCAAGTTCTCCACTGCCTAATTGCACTCACACTCTTTGGATCCTGTCACTGGATCATGTGTCCTTGAGGACATCTGTGTATGAATTTCTGGGTATTATAAACCTGTCATCAGCAATAATTTCTACCAGTGCTCATATTGCAATTTTTGTTGTTATCAATGCATGTTTTTACCAGAGCTCATATTGCAATTTTTGTTGTTGTTATTGCTTTTCTCTGGCATTCCTTATTACTGGTTCCCATATTGTATTCATTTCTATGCTACAAAAATTGCAATATGAGCACTGGTAAAAAATGATTGCTGATAACAGGTTTATAATACCCAGATGTCCTCAAAGACACATGGTACAGTGGATAAAGGCATTGGTTAGATCCAGTGACAGGACCCAAAGAGTGTGAGTTCAATACCTGGTTAAGTGGAGAACTTGGAGTGGGGAATTAACAGAAGATAACTGACATCCATTAAATATGGCACGTGGAACTAGAATAGTCTACCCCAGTGGGCAAAATAAAGTGTTTAGTTTGACATTCCAACTACCTGAAGAAGGCTGGAGCATACAGCAGCCAAAATGTTGTAATAAATATAGCGACCAAGATGAGGACAATAGTCCGAATAGTGTACATAATACCTAATCTCAGAAATATAGACAAATACAGTAATATTTGTATTTCATAAAATGATGTTGCTAACTGCCTACACGGCATCCTTATAGCAACAGATACTAATATCTTTAAACATGCTCACTGGTCCATCCCAACCAATGAAATACCTTCCCACTTAAATCCAAAATCCTGTCTGGGAACTTTCACATTGTTATTTAATGAATGGGCCCAGACAACAGAAAAACAGAGACACACACAGACAGATGCAAGATGTTGCCATCTTTACAATCAGACAATTGAAGAATACATATGAATTACCGCACAATAGAAATACATGGAATACAACTCACAAGCTAATCACATTGAAACAACAAAAGATTAAATCCAAGCATGATTTCCAACACCATCAGTATGAAACCTGAAAACTTTGAGCCACTGAAGGAGAATCATCATTGAGCTAAATAACCATAGAAATACATGGAATACAAAGCCAAGCAATCATTTCATACAACTCACAAGCTAATCACATTGAAACAACAAAAGATTAAATCCAAGCATGATTTCCAACACCATCAATATGAAACCTGAAAACTTTGAGCCACTGAAGGAGAATCATCATTGAGCTAAATAACCATAGAAATACATGGAATACAAAGCCAAGCAATCATTTCATACAACTCACAAACTAATCACATTGAAACAACAAAAGATTAAATCCAAGCATGATTTCCAACACCATCAGTATGAAACCTGAAAACTTTGAGCCACTGAAGGAGAATCATCATTGAGCTAAATAACCATAGAAATACATGGAATACAAAGCCAAGCAATCATTTCATACAACTCACAAGCTAATCACATTGAAACAACAAAAGATTAAATCCAAGCATGATTTCCAACACCATCAGTATGAAACCTGAAAACTTTGAGCCACTGAAGGAGAATCATCATTGAGCTAAATAACCATAGAAATACATGGAATACAAAGCCAAGCAATCATTTCATACAACTCACAAGCTAATCACATTGAAACAACAAAAGATTAAATCCAAGCATGATTTCCAACACCATCAATATGAAACCTGAAAACTTTGAGCCACTGAAGGAGAATCATCATTGAGCTAAATAACCATAGAAATACATGGAATACAAAGCCAAGCAATCATTTCATACAACTCACAAACTAATCACATTGAAACAACAAAAGATTAAATCCAAGCATGATTTCCAACACCATCAGTATGAAACCTGAAAACTTTGAGCCACTGAAGGAGAATCATCATTGAGCTAAATAACCATAGAAATACATGGAATACAAAGCCAAGCAATCATTTCATACAACTCACAAGCTAATCACATTGAAACAACAAAAGATTAAATCCAAGCATGATTTCCAACACCATCAATATGAAACCTGAAAACTTTGAGCCACTGAAGGAGAATCATCATTGAGCTAAATAACCATAGAAATACATGGAATACAAAGCCAAGCAATCATTTCATACAACTCACAAACTAATCACATTGAAACAACAAAAGATTAAATCCAAGCATGATTTCCAACACCATCAGTATGAAACCTGAAAACTTTGAGCCACTGAAGGAGAATCATCATTGAGCTAAATAACCATAGAAATACATGGAATACAAAGCCAAGCAATCATTTCATACAACTCACAAGCTAATCACATTGAAACAACAAAAGATTAAATCCAAGCATGATTTCCAACACCATCAATATGAAACCTGAAAACTTTGAGCCACTGAAGGAGAATCATCATTGAGCTAAATAACCATAGAAATACATGGAATACAAAGCCAAGCAATCATTTCATACAACTCACAAACTAATCACATTGAAACAACAAAAGATTAAATCCAAGCATGATTTCCAAGACCATCAGTATGAAACCTGAAAACTTTGAGCCACTGAAGGAGAATCATCATTGAGCTAAATAACCATAGAAATACATGGAATACAAAGCCAAGCAATCATTTCATACAACTCACAAGCTAATCACATTGAAACAACAAAAGATTAAATCCAAGCATGATTTCCAACACCATCAGTATGAAACCTGAAAACTTTGAGCCACTGAAGGAGAATCATCATTGAGCTAAATAACCATAGAAATACATGGAATACAAAGCCAAGCAATCATTTCATACAACTCACAAGCTAATCACATTGAAACAACAAAAGATTAAATCCAAGCATGATTTCCAACACCATCAGTATGAAACCTGAAAACTTTGAGCCACTGAAGGAGAATCATCATTGAGCTAAATAACCATAGAAATACATGGAATACAAAGCCAAGCAATCATTTCATACATCTCACAAGCTAATCACATTGAAACAACAAAAGATTAAATCCAAGCATGATTTCCAACACCATCAATATGAAACCTGAAAACTTTGAGCCACTGAAGGAGAATCATCATTGAGCTAAATAACCATAGAAATACATGGAATACAAAGCCAAGCAATCATTTCATACAACTCACAAGCTAATCACATTGAAACAACAAAAGATTAAATCCAAGCATGATTTCCAACACCATCAATATGAAACCTGAAAACTTTGAGCCACTGAAGGAGAATCATCATTGAGCTAAATAACCATAGAAATACATGGAATACAAAGCCAAGCAATCATTTCATACATCTCACAAGCTAATCACATTGAAACAACAAAAGATTAAATCCAAGCATGATTTCCAACACCATCAGTATGAAACCTGAAAACTTTGAGCCACTGAAGGAGAATCATCATTGAGCTAAATAACCATAGAAATACATGGAATACAAAGCCAAGCAATCATTTCATACAACTCACAAGCTAATCACATTGAAACAACAAAAGATTAAATCCAAGCATGATTTCCAACACCATCAGTATGAAACCTGAAAACTTTGAGCCACTGAAGGAGAATCATCATTGAGCTAAATAACCATAGAAATACATGGAATACAAAGCCAAGCAATCATTTCATACATCTCACAAGCTAATCACATTGAAACAACAAAAGATTAAATCCAAGCATGATTTCCAACACCATCAGTATGAAACCTGAAAACTTTGAGCCACTGAAGGAGAATCATCATTGAGCTAAATAACCATAGAAATACATGGAATACAAAGCCAAGCAATCATTTCATACATCTCACAAGCTAATCACATTGAAACAACAAAAGATTAAATCCAAGCATGATTTCCAACACCATCAGTATGAAACCTGAAAACTTTGAGCCACTGAAGGAGAATCATCATTGAGCTAAATAACCATAGAAATACATGGAATACAAAGCCAAGCAATCATTTCATACATCTCACAAGCTAATGACATTGAAACAACAAAAGATTAAATCCAAGCATGATTTCCAACACCATCAGTATGAAACCTGAAAACTTTGAGCCACTGAAGGAGAATCATCATTGAGCTAAATAACCATAGAAATACATGGAATACAAAGCCAAGCAATCATTTCATACAACTCACAAGCTAATCACATTGAAACAACAAAAGATTAAATCCAAGCATGATTTCCAACACCATCAGTATGAAACCTGAAAACTTTGAGCCACTGAAGGAGAATCATCATTGAGCTAAATAACCATAGAAATACATGGAATACAAAGCCAAGCAATCATTTCATACAACTCACAAGCTAATCACATTGAAACAACAAAAGATTAAATCCAAGCATGATTTCCAACACCATCAGTATGAAACCTGAAAACTTTGAGCCACTGAAGGAGAATCATCATTGAGCTAAATAACCATAGAAATACATGGAATACAAAGCCAAGCAATCATTTCATACAACTCACAAGCTAATCACATTGAAACAACAAAAGATTAAATCCAAGCATGATTTCCAACACCATCAGTATGAAACCTGAAAACTTTGAGCCACTGAAGGAGAATCATCATTGAGCTAAATAACCATAGAAATACATGGAATACAAAGCCAAGCAATCATTTCATACAACTCACAAGCTAATCACATTGAAACAACAAAAGATTAAATCCAAGCATGATTTCCAACACCATCAGTATGAAACCTGAAAACTTTGAGCCACTGAAGGAGAATCATCATTGAGCTAAATAACCATAGAAATACATGGAATACAAAGCCAAGCAATCATTTCATACAACTCACAAGCTAATCACATTGAAACAACAAAAGATTAAATCCAAGCATGATTTCCAACACCATCAATATGAAACCTGAAAACTTTGAGCCACTGAAGGAGAATCATCATTGAGCTAAATAACCATAGAAATACATGGAATACAAAGCCAAGCAATCATTTCATACAACTCACAAGCTAATCACATTGAAACAACAAAAGATTAAATCCAAGCATGATTTCCAACACCATCAGTATGAAACCTGAAAACTTTGAGCCACTGAAGGAGAATCATCATTGAGCTAAATAACCATAGAAATACATGGAATACAAAGCCAAGCAATCATTTCATACATCTCACAAGCTAATCACATTGAAACAACAAAAGATTAAATCCAAGCATGATTTCCAACACCATCAGTATGAAACCTGAAAACTTTGAGCCACTGAAGGAGAATCATCATTGAGCTAAATAACCATAGAAATACATGGAATACAAAGCCAAGCAATCATTTCATACATCTCACAAGCTAATCACATTGAAACAACAAAAGATTAAATCCAAGCATGATTTCCAACACCATCAATATGAAACCTGAAAACTTTGAGCCACTGAACGAGAATCATCATTGAGCTAAACAAAACAAAATCTCTCTCTATATTTATCTCCTAGCACTGCATTCACATCCATTGTGAACAAATTCACTTAAATTTGTTGCATTTTGTTTCTGTAAATAAATATTGTTAACATTTAGCATGTCTTTCCTCATGTCCTTTATGTTGCATGGCCAAAAAGAAAAATAAATTTTGATCAAAATTCTTCCAATATTTACACAGGTTAAATTTCTATCTGTCTCCTTCTCACCATCTGCAACAATGTCGTTTTAACTACAGTACACATGTACTAATTAACAAGTCAGGTCAATTATTATGTACAAAAATGTTAAAGGTACTTTAATTCCTTCTAACATAAGGGAGGCTGTACCTCTAAAAAGTGAGCTGTTCACGTAACTTTTCTGATTGGATGGAACATATTTACGATGCTTTACTATTTTCACTATTTACATTATTCAGACTATTGTCCTCAATCTTTGTCACCATATTTATTACAACGTTTTGTATGCTCCGGCCTTCTTCAGGTGGTTGGAGTGTCGAACTGAACCCTATATTTTGCTCACTGAGGTAGACTGTTCTAGTTCCACGTGCCATGTCTAATGGATGTTAGTTATCAGTTATCTCCTGTTAATTCCCCTCACCAAGTTCTGAAGAAGGCTGGAGTGTACAACGGCCGAAACGTTGTAATAAATATGGCGACAAAGATGAGGACAATAGCCCGAATAATGTAAATAGTGTACATAATACCACATCTCAGAAATATAGACATTTACTATTTTCATTAGCAATTGAACTTCCTCTTTTGATATTGTTTGTAAAACATTTCTTTCTGTTATTTGACTTCCTGTCTTTCTTGACTAGGTTGTCTGTCATTCAAAAGTAAAGACATTTGCTTATTCCAAGCTGTTTATTTTTAATGAGGTTAGCTGATAGGTCATAATTCTGATTTCAGGATAAAAATCCGTACGGCCATTATTAATATCTGTTTTATACAAGACATAACTCTCTTTATGCTAAAAGCAGAAAAAACTCTTAAAATCTAACTTGCTCCTGTCAAGTTTGACAATAGGTGCAATAACCTTTTGGTACTGCGTAGGCTGAGCAGCTAGGCCATATTCTCACTTATTCTGTCAGTTATTGTAGTATGCTAGTAACATTTTAGTCAGGACAAGCTGGAAGAAAAGAACTAAAAGAATTAGTAAGTAAATAACATGAGGAGCCAGAGCTACAGTTAAAATTCTTTAACAATTTTGTTTCTTCTTGCTGATTACCATTGTTATGTTACAAGTCGAACCATTTTGTGATCTCAAGTCAGGAGTGAATCCAGAAAATTTGAGAAAGGTGGGGTTCAAATGGAAAAAAATTATGGAGAGCACAAATTGTGATCAATGATTTAGTGGGAATTTTTATTTTCAAGGTAAATTTATGATTATCTAGGTTTAATATTGTTATAAGGTCACCAATTCTTCTAACGACTAAGCTATGAAGGATTTTTTTTATTCTCTAAGTTTCTAAAACTTCAAAAAATTTTATGAAGAACTTGGAACACAGTTCAAAAATCACTTTTACTGATTCTTCAGTTTTTATCTCAGAAGGTAAAATGTATTTGGATCAATGCAAATAGAAAATGTTTAGGCAAAAATTGTATAATAAAAATAAACTTATTTAGAAAGTACAGCTTGTATTTTCAGATAATGGGCTTTGGTCAGAAAATAAAGGTAAAAATTTTGGGGATGATGTAAAAAAAAAAAAAAGATAAAAATAAAGAAAAAAAATGGTTTTGAAAATATTCTATGCATCCACATGTTTGGAAAACAAATCATATTTAGAAAAGTAAACATTTTCTTGAGTGAAAGATTGTTTATTCTTTATAAATTGTGGCCAAAAATAAATTTTTACTTTGCTTTTTAAGAAAAATATTTGTTTGTTTTTATGTCAATAAATAATTATATTTCTTAACAAGTAAATAAGTCATCTGGTGTCCAATTGACTGAACATTCGGCTGTTTCAGAACTTATGGCTTCTTGAGCAATAGTAGTTAAAAAGACCATTGAAATTCTTCATTGTAAATGCCTCAAAGGATATCAATAAAAAATGGATTCTGATAGAAAACAATTGCAAAGTGTTAATTATTATTTCTTTCCTCTACTTTTTTCTTAAGTGTATATAAACCTATATAATGGACAACTCTGTATGACAGAACTGAAATGAAAACTACTTGGATTTTGTCATCCTTCTTGCAAAGCCTCTGTGTGAAAGAGAGAGAGAGTCTGGGAAACACACATACACACGTATATTTATTTTAGTGAAATTGGAGTAGATTTGAATAGCAAAATTAAATCAGAGCATTTTGTTTACTGATGGGGAAATCTGTTCTAGGGCAGAAGTTGTAGCCATTGAATCTGGGTCATCAGAAGACAATGGAAATGGTCGAAATAATTTTTATCGATTAAAAATTGAAATAGAGCTGAGTAAGCAAGAAGGAACTTTGGAATTCCCATGATTTTGGTTGAAGCAGTCAGAACCCTGTGATAATCATGTGCAAAGTAGTAGGGCCGAGAGTCAGTTATAACCAGCCGGGTTTATCTATATAAACGCGTAGTTATGCTGAAAAATGCAGACTGGAGAAAATTCGAGAAGAGAGAATTGGCCCGGGCAAGCGTTGGGAGGAGGAACACCACACTAAGCCCTGCACAGAAATCTTTATCCTTCCATCGCAAGAGTCATATATTATTCTGAGACAATTTAACAACAAGTTAATCACTTACACTTTCTCTCTGTCTAGAATCCAGTGTATGAGTTTTTACGTTAAATACTTTTCTCTTCTGTAACCCGTTTCTTTTCTCTACTATTCTTTTCTGCTATATAAAAGACATTAACAATTCAACCATTGACTAGTTGTTTGTCCGGCTTTCTGCAGATATTAATTTTTTTTTTTTTTTTTTTTACTGCATTCTAAATTTCTTAGCACAGACTCCCCAGCTGTGTCTACATCTTCAGTCGACCGTGAATGGACGGACATCACTTCTGCTTTCTGGATCAAACAAATCACAACGTGGACAGGAAGCAGGATTAAACCTGCAGACCAGTCGAATAATCGACAGATGCTCAGGGGACCTATGGTCACTCCCTTAAGTTCGGTTAGGACCGAGTAGACACCTCAACCCAGAGAGTAAGATGCCGGAGGTTGAGGGGCTGGGGCGAAAGTGTTAGATCTGTTCATTTTGGTAGTTTATTCGTTGAGAGAATCAGTCACACTTGTTTCTCTTCTTTGCATGAAATTAAAAATAGAAATTCTCAGAGAGAACATTAAGCATAAAAATATTTAAGTCAATTTCTTTGGAGACTGAGTGTTTGAATCAAATTCAAAAGAAAAAAAAAACTTCAACAAGTGACCTTTTTTCTATATTTGCCTTAAATAAATAAATAAATAAAATATAATAAATAATAAATAAATAAATAGTTTATAAAGCATGTAAATACTTTACCTATTTATGAATAGCTTGCTTATCTTCCAGGAAGAAGAACAAAACTTTATTCAGTATTAACTATGATTATTGTTAAAAAAAAATGTATTGTTGTAGTTTTATAAAGAAATCAGAACAGATTTAAGGGAGTTGAAAAAAAAATATAAAAATTATCAGATTTCCAATCTTTTTCCTTGCCTTCATTGAAGATATTTTCTTTGGAGATAAGCGTCTCCCTTGATGCTATACTGTATCCTTGAGTAAACTGAAATGATTTCAATGCAAGATAAAAAAAAAAAAGTTTTTGCACAGGCTTCATGGCTAAAAGACTATGATTACTGTCTGTGTAAATGCAGGAGTTTTTGCCAATAGGATGAGAAAGAATGAAGCACATATGACACACAGCTTGGAGTCATGGGAGATTCTATTTAAATGCTAAGGGGGTAAAAGAAAAAATATGTTTCAATGATCCACCATTGTGTGACCTCGTCAGACGAGAAGTAAGTCCTATCAATCAAAGTTAATATAAAGGCATTGGCAAAAGACTTTTGAAAAAAAACTTTTTTAAAGAGCTTATGGGGGGGGGGTCTTTATTGGCACATACTTTGGATTTTTAAATTGTGACCATTATTGATAATATATAAATAAACATTCTTCATACTAATACCTCTCTATATGTGTCTGTTATGCAAAAAAAGTTAGAAAAAAAGAAAAAAAAAAAGAAAAGAAAACTCCAGAAAATTTTATGAAGAACTTGGAATGGAGTTCAAAAATCACTTTTACTGATTTTTCAGTTTTTATTTCAGAATGTAAAATGTATTTGAATCAATGCAAATTGAAAATGTTTAGGCAAAAATTGTAAAATAAAAATAAACTTATTTAGAAAGTACAGCTTTCTTGTATTTTCAGGCTGATAGATAATTGACTCAAATCACAAAATAAAGGTAAAAACATTTGGGGTGATGTAGAAAAAAAAAAAAAGGAAAAAATGGTTTTGAAAATATTCTATGCATTTACAGGTGTGAAAACCAAATCATATTTAGAAAAGTAAGCATTTTCTTGAGTGAAATTAAATGTGTTGGCTGAAATGTGAAGTAAAGAAAGAATGATAAGAAAACTAATTCAAATAATTTGGAGAATTAAAATATTATTATTCAGCTTAACTGCAAATGTCGATATAAGTAAAAAGGTTGCCATGGTAAAGAGTTTGCCTTAGTTATAGCAGTTGCTCTGATGAAGATTCTATTGAATGTAACCTCATTAACAGAATTACAAACTTGAACATCCAACTCATTTTCATATATTCTGTTGTAGACTCGTCCATGACAACCAGTTTACCCTCTGCTAGGAAATGCACTCTTCCTGTGACATTATTACCAACATAATACTTACAGATAATCAACAGGCATTCATTGGTTAATCACCGTCAATCTAGCTTGCTGATTGGTCAGTATCGACCAATCAGATCGCTCCCACGCGCACAATCATTTTACGCGCCATTCTTCCCGGAGCCTACGACATGGTATAAAAACCCAACACGTGTGATTCTTTCTTAGTAACACACAGACTCTTGAACCTAACTTCTCTTCGTCACTCAACACTACTGCCAAAATGTGACTTTCAAGAACTCCCGTCTTGACTAACGCAGTCAGACATTAAAGAACTTTGCAACATTTCATGCAAGTACTATCTCTGAACTCTTACCAACTTCGCCATAGACAATTTCTAACATGCAACATATTCAATCTTCTAGACTGCATTTTAAATATAAACTCTCTTGTTATGAGTCTAGATACAAATAATTACCTAATCAAAGGGACGCAACTCAATCCCACTTTTCAGTTCGCATGCATGTAATTTCAATACTTAATAAATTCAATTGTTATGTTTTTTAACTCCATGTTCCTTTTTGTATTTCACCATTGCTAATGATTTCCACACCTTTCCTAACAAAAATAAATAATTGTGGAGAACAGACCTTTCATCACACAACTTACATCAAACTTCTCAACACATGCCATCTCACATACGGCCTGTTCCTCTACACTGTCTGTCTTATTTTGTTTAGATATTTCATGTCAGTCAAAGCAAAATATATTTAAATGGGACCCATTTAAACACACATGGGAATCTACTAAACTCCATCCATGAGATACTTATGGAAAATACTACCATAATAACTTTACATGTAAAAAAAAATGGCTAAAAATAATAGAAGCATTAATAATAAGAAAGAAAAAGCCAACACAATTGTATTGTCAGTAATATATATTTTTTTTTTTCAAAAAAAAGTATTGCTGTTAATAATTTTTTAAAAAAAGTGTATTGCTGGTAATAATTTTATGCCAAAATTTATTGCTGGTAGTAAAACCTATTTTCATACTTTCATAGTGTTTTGACCCCAGTTTGAGGTGTAACTATTTACCCATAGCTGGGACCCTAACAGGTACTAACACCTAAGGTCAGGGTGGACCTGGAAACACCAGCAATTAAGTGGTGGTTCTATGGTCTTCAAAACCTCCTTATCAGAGGCCTTCTGTCAGATTCCAATCTGTATTTGATCACTATGTATGTGTGTGTGTGTGTGTGTGTGTGTGTGTGTGTGTGCGTATAAAATTTCAGATAATATGATGACAATATCATGAGGATAATACATTGTCCAATATTAGCCATGATTTGAAACCATTTATCATAAATATCTATTTGTAAATATGATGACAATATCATGTGAGCAAAACATTGCTAAATTATTAGCCATGATTTCTGTAGTAGGTGCAGTATAGAACCTAACAGGTACCTAGATTATGTCCCCTGGATGGAAGTCTTTGGACCTTAGGGTAGGAAATTGCATACCCAAAGAAGAAAACTGTTAGATGCTTTACAGTGTAGATTGGTTATAGTTTAGTCAAAATTTTTCTTAGCAAATACCTACTTCCCCTCAGCCCTTGGCTATGAACTAACACCCTAAGTACTTATGGAAATATATTACAATTTCAAACCATTTATCATAAATGCCTATTTGTAAAAATTACAGTATCATGAGAACAAAACATTTCCCAATATTAGCTATGAATTCAAACCATTTATCATATATATATATATATATATATATATATATATATATATATATATATATATATATATATATACCTCCAAAACGAAAAATGTCTCAATATTAGCCATGATTTCAAATTAAAAATTTCTTTATAACTTTGTATAGAAATATTTTTTTATAAAAATAAAGTAAAAGCAAAAACACATGATTTACATTATTCGGACTATTTTCCTCATCTTTGTCACCATATTTATTATGTTTCGGCCGTTGTACGTTCTGGCCTTCTTCAGGTGGTTGGAATGTCAAACTGAACCCTTTATTTTGCTCACTGGGGTAGACTGTTCTGTTTTGAGATTCAAACCACCTGAAGAAGGCCGGAGCGTACAACGGCCGAAACATAATAAATATGGTGACAAAGATGAGGAAAATAGTCTGAATAATGTAAATAATAACTATAATACCTCATCTCAGAAATATAGACAGATACAAAAGCAAAAATGTATTTCATTTGTCTGAAAGAGGCCTTTAATTAGAAGATTAATAATCTTTGTCATTTTTCACAACTATTAGAAACACAAATGCTCTTATGTGTTGTTTTTATGCAAGTGTTCACAGAGAGAATGAAAGTGGTGAGGCAATAGATGCAGAGAAGAAAGAAATTGAGAAGTTATTCTTTTGCATCAGGATTTACATTTTTCTGCTGATTTTCTGTTTGCCAGACTTGGTATTCTTTGAAACATTGCAAATATTAATGCAAAGGCGTTACCTTTGTAATGGATTCATTTCATAGCTTTAGAATTGAACATATTAAGTCTTTTTTTATGTCATATATATATATATATATATATATATATATATATATATATATATATATATATAAAACAAAGGATGTCTACGTGATACGTTTTCACTAGAGATCCATCCAACCAATTTTGACAAAACTTGGCAGATACATTGTACAAAGTAAGAGATAGGTTCTTAGCATAAAAAAAATTGATAATTTAAAAAAAATCAAATGCATTCAATAATAGAAGACAGTGATCCTACTTTTTTCTTCTGATTTCGTTCAAACTCAGTATGTAGGTTACTTACATAATGATGAGCTCAACGATACTTCATTTTTATTTCTATGCTACTGCACTTAGTGAAAAATTGATTTCAACACAAATTTTAAACTAAACACTCCCTCAATTTTCAAGCAATCTAATACAAACTTCACTAAATTGTAGCCAACAATATGTTGATTGTTTAACAGTCATTTAACTTGATAATTGAGTCCACCCACATAGTGAAAACCTGTGAAAATAGTGAAAAATGGTAATTTTTACCAGTTTCTTTCTCAATTTTTGTTGATCTTTCAACCAATTTTCATCAAACTTAATTGCTTTATAAATGTATTCTCTTTTACATCCCTGGTAACACACTGACAAATTGAATTTCAAAACCTCCAAGATGCGTTTTCACGTTGCTTGTTTTACCACTTCATGCCCTCGGCTAACTTCAATTGAATAAATACAGACTACTTCTGTTATATATCAATTCAAAATGTTTTTTTTAATGAAAGTACTTTAAAGTAATTGAAGAAGATAGACTCTGTTACATCTAAACATGATGCTGTTTTTGCTCCATTCTAATTGAACACATTTTCTGATTGACCAGCTGGGTATGAAATAAAGTGAAATTTCTCAATCCAGAAGAAGAATAATTCAAAAATTGTTAGACAATGGCCAAAGATTAATCTTGTATTGATTTTGTTGAACAATTTTCTTTATTATTTCTTAAATTAAACACCATTTTCCTAGACAGTTCCCTGTGCATTTACAGGTATAGATGTAAAGATGCATTGATCATATTTGCGTTCCATACTGTATTTCAAATGCATCGAATAATAGAAGACAGTGATCCTACTTTCTATCCTGAGGCCAATATACAGCTGATGAGGGTGGCTATGTTGATGACACAGGTATCTATAACTGGGATAACAATGATCTTGAACAGTAAATCAACATCTGTTACTAAGTGTTTCAAGGAATAGGACTCAAAAAAAACTTTTGCAAAACAGGAATTATGATCTGGAATTGGAATGAAAGTAGTGACAGCAACTACTTCGAATCCTTGACAAAAATTCATGGAGAATTAGTAAATGCTAATTGCTTTTAATACCTCAGTGTGTAGATTAGTAATAACAAATTTAGTATAAGAGAAGAAGAAACTGAACATAGAATAAGCTACACTAGAGGCAGTGATGTTTGGTGATGCCTGGGGCCAACTCCTTGATTGTATGCCCCTGAGACTCAAGCAGCAGGGCCTATAGGGCTTATCACTGAGAAATATGGGAAAGGAAGACATATATCCGGGTTTTGTCTATTTTGTTTAGGTAAGTATGGCTCTAATTTGGGACCAGAGAAAATCTCTCTTATATCAGGGTCTCTCTTATATCCGGGTCTCTTATATCCGGGTTACACTGCATGTAAAAAAAGATGAAACATGAAATAAACACTTTATTCAAATTAAATATAAACTAAATTTTTATTTCACTTTTTGATTGGATGTCCTCCTAATATGGATGCCCAGGGGGCTGCCACACCCTCTGCTCCCACTTCTGCATGTGACTAGAGGTTGTTTGACCTAACACTGCAAATTGCCACAAAACCATAACATTAACATGAAAACTTTTATCATGTTCTCAAATCGAGACTTTCATATGGATGTAATGCATGGCTCCAAACCTGTTCAGAAATATCAGCTGTATACAAGGGCTTTCGCAGATCAAAAGGTTAAAATGGCTTTGAATGAGTGATGTCAAATGGATCTTGGTAACACGTTTTTGAACATTGTGAATTGACATTACTGAAGCCTCTATTACTCGGACGTCACTCGTACAATTCAAGATACCGCTGGTTCAATCCACCGTTCTTGCTTTCCGCACACTTCAAAATGTAAATCTGTCTTTTCTCCCATTCTCACAGCTTCAGTCCTCTTTTATCAGGCCAACACCATAGTCAACCAACCAATCAGCGTTCTTAGCTTTTATTCCCAGTTACCCAGGCAAATAGCCTCCTCCATTTCGACCAATCAGCACATGACTTGCTATTGGTTGAAGCATGCCAAACTGTACAAAAACCCTCGTTACTGCACATACTGCTGGAATGGCTAGACGGGAGAGCGATGCCATTTTCAAGGAGCAAACTTGCCAATTGCACGTGCCACATGTTGAGGTAAGACCCTTATTTTTCTTTGCACCAGATGCAAGACACTTTTGCTCGCTTGCTTCTATGGGACTGTTCACCACAATTACAAAATTACAAAGAACTCTACTAAATAACTGAAACTAAATCACTTGAGGACTTTAAACAGCTGCAACAATTAAAATGGATAGCATAAGTAACTCTAAGAGAAAATAATATAATCAAAATGTTGACATTCTACTCTATTTCAAACAAAAGGTTAGGAAGGAAACTGCTATCAATACGGAAAAGAGCAATAAGAGCTACTAGACTTGAGAAGCCTATTTTGCTGAGAAATTGTTTTAATAAAATTTTTTTTTATAAATTCCAACTGAAAGTAGTACTAGTTGCTTGGTCAACAAATGCTGAATGTTTCCTTATTAGGAAACAGTTAATATTATTATTACTATTTGATGCAAAATAAGTGTCCCAAACACGTGGTTTCAGATAGAGAACAGAGAGTAATGCAATGAATAAAATAGAAGAAATATTGAATAATAATAGATTGGCAGTAGTTTGAAAGAATTTTAGTTCCTTGAAGGTAGAAAGGAAATAGGGAGAAAGTTTAAACTTTTGGTCTTAGTAATTTACATTATTTACATTGTTCAAACTGTTGTCCTCATCTTTATTGCCATATTGACAACATTTCAGCTGGTTTTCCTGAGGATCTGTCTATATTTTTGAGATGAAGAATTTTAACTATTCACATTGTTCAAGCAGCTGTCCTCATCTTTATTGCCATGTTCACAACATTTTGGCCACTGTACGTTCCAGCCCTTTTCAGGTCATTGGAATTTTGAACTGAACCCTTTATTCTGTCCACAGGGGTAGATTGTTCTAGTTCCACGTGCCATGCCTATTCAGGATGTCTCAGTTACCACCCTTTAACTCAACTCTCAAAGTTTTTCATTTACCACTGCTGTAGCGCATGATTGAATTTACAATTCTTTGGGTCAAGTTACTGGATCCAACCAATGCTTTTATTCATTGGACCATGTGTCCTTGAGAACAACAATCTGAACAATGTAAATAATGTAAATTATTACAATACCTCATCTTGGAAATACAGACAGATCATGCTCTTAGTATCAAAATAGTCAAAGACTTTTTGCTTTATTGTTTTGACCAGAACATCATGAAAATTTTTTGAGACTTATTATAATGGTTTCTTCACTAAAGAAAATTATGTGCTTAATAGTATTTAAAAAATAAAATGGTACTTACTAATTAGAAGTTAACATTTTTACCAGAATTTAATTTTGACTTGAAATAATTTCTAAGATTAACTTTCATAAAATTTGTCCTGCCAATGTTTACCATAATAATGCGCTGTGTCCTTGACCTTCAAAATTGAAAGATTTACAGCTTTTGAATAATAAATTATTGAACAGCAAACAGGTAAATCACTGAAAAAAAATATTTCTTAATGTGCAATAAAGTTACTGCTTAGGAAAAAGAACTAAGTTATGAAAAGTAAAAATAGCTTTATACGGAAATGTAAAAAAACCCAATAAACAACACTCCAGGATATGGAATGTCCGTTATTTTTATATTTGATTTTTTAAGCATTTCCAAATAAAATCTTGAATACAATTGCCATTCCGTTTCTAGTTATAGAGAATGTAGTGACGCATCTGAAGGAATCTAAGTTTTTCTGGTTTAAAATCTTTTAACCCTTTGAGCCATGTTTTCCTGAACAATTCTAACCCTTCTGTCTGGTTATATTTATAGTCTTTAAATTTCACTCATTCTATTTGCCTTTATTTCAAAGAATATGTTAAAATATGTCACTGTGCTAAAATGCAAAGCTGTAAAACCCACAGTGAACTTCTTTGCTTGCCTTAACCGTTTGAGCCCTGCATTCCTGAACAATTCTAACCCTTCTGCCCGAGTTCCTGCGTTAAAATTTGCAAATAATTGGTATGTAATGTTTCACAGTAGATATAAAAATAGCTACAAGTGTTTACCCACCATTCAACCAGTGGTTGAGCATTACATCATTTTTCTCTACCAGTAAAGCAGTGGTCATGGCTCAAAGTGTTAAGATATTTAATATTTTGCACTCACTCTCTCACATGTGCATAATACATACACATTTATACAAGTGTGGTTAAATGCAAACAAAAGACAAACTTTAACAAATGAATGTTGTCTATGAATTTGCTTGCTCACTTGGAGAATGTCTTTCTAATAATAATTCAAACAAGACATACATTGGTTGCACAACCACTACATTATCATGCCAATCAACATGCTATTTATTTGATAATAGTTCAATTAAACCACATATCACCAACCAGCACAATGATAAAACACAGCAAAACAAATCTAATAATTCCTTACTAAAAACCCAAAAATCAAAATATGTAAAAATACCTACAAATATAGAAGCCTTGAACATAAAAAACATTTTATTGTCATCAGCTTGTTTATCAAATTTATGAAAAACACACTAAATGTCAGTTATGTGCCATGCATGATACATGCTTAGGCGATCATGTATCTTTCGATACATGACTGATGAGGTAGATTTTTTTTTTGCAGTAGGTTGCCATTTCTTTTTGCAGTAGACCAGTTGCCATCCAAGGCTATAGAACCTGGTCTGTCCTGCTATTTACCCATAACTGGTGGGAGAAGAAGAGGATTCATACCTTTCCCAAGGGTATTAGCATGTAAGTGAATGTAATGGATTTGACTGGAATTTGAACTCGGCTCTCCGATTCCTCAATCCAAGCTGCTAACCATTACTCCAACGTGCCTCCTTCAGATTGCATAAAAAATAGATTACATAAAAGAATAATAATACAAACTGTCACACAAAAGACTTGATGTGATTTTTGGACAATGTTGAAACTCATGTAATAAAAAAACAAAATACTGATAATGACTTATAAAAGTCAAAAGTAATCAGTTATTGGTCAATTTATATTTAAGTATGTACCAAAAATCAGGAAAATTGTCCAAAGTATAGAAAGAATTAACAATAAAGGAACTTTCATTAACCTTTAAGTAAACTTTTTTAAATTAAAAATTACTACCAAATACATACCACATATATGTGTGTGTGTGTGTGTGCGTGTTGGTTGTGTGAAATGATATAACAGGAAAAGGTTTTATTTATTTTACCTACATTTGCTCAGGAGTAGATACTGAACCTAAGTTAGCTGACAGGTACCCCTAACTGGTTGTTTATTATCAACTTAGGTTAGATATGAAGGAATCTTGTCAGTGGCAAAGATGACAAGATGCTTATTAAAATGTGAAGATAATGAAATGTCTGACAGAATTAAAATAATAGCTGTCTATATCCACTTGTTCAACAGACTAAGCAGCTATAGACATTAGGAAAGGAGTTAAAATTGGCCACATTGACCCTTTTTGACCTTTGCTAAAAGGTCAGTTTACAGAAATGAAGTCAAGTAAAATAAGTTTTGTTGAAGAGAAGAGACAAGTGATGTTGATTATGTTTGTTAATCAGTTATTTTTGTTGATAGAGAATAATTTCACTAACTTGGTGTTGAAGGCATACAGTAACTGTCAACAGTTCATGGTAGTACCCCCTCCTTGTTAACAGCCAAAGTTTTTGACTGGCTTCACTCATTATCAAAAATAAAAAAAATGAAATGAAAAAAAAAAAAAAAATGAAATTCAAAATCTGTTTGGTGATTGTTTATATTTTTGGGATGATCTTGAATTTTAAGTTTTTTTTTTTTTTGAAGCAACAGAAATGTTGTTCTACAGAAGGATAGTGAGAATACCATGAACTGAAAATGTGAGCAAGAATGAAATTTTAGAGAAAACAGAAACAAAAAGGACACTTATACTTAATATCAGAAAGAGATAGTTGAAATTTCTAGGAAAGATGGCTTGCAAATCTGACATTCACATGATGCATTGAAGACAAGAGAGACTGAGGAAAACAACACACAACATACCAAGCAAGCTTGAGTAAATGGATGGCAGAACAATGTTTAAGAGAGATAACAAAAAGGCAAAATTTATTAAGATCTACAAAGGACAGGAAATTGTGGAGAGCCATGATCAGCAACACATGGCACAAATGTTTCTGCTATCATGTGAATATGATGCAACTTTCAAAACTTTATGGTGTCACATGATGGAACAATCAAGATTTCAAGAATTTAAAAGCATTTTTGAATGCTTATACCAAAATCTATTCCAGAACCATTTCAATATATCTATTCCAGAATATATTCCAGAACCATTTCAGAATACCTATTCCAGAACCATTTCAGAATACCTATTCCAGAACCATTTCAAAATGCCTATTCCAGAACCATATCTGATTTTGTTGATTGGTTGTTTCACGCTAAAAAAGATAGCTTCTAAAATTGGCAATCTTTTTTTATAATTTATTTTGCCGAGTATTGTGTTATTCACAAGGAACTTTTACCATATTCTAACTTTTGTGTTCCTGTATCATGTGTTGCTGTATAGTATTTTGGTTGGCAAAATATCTTATGACAAGTGTGTCTCAAGAAAGAGCTGTAATTATATACCCAATAGAATATTTCTAATAGGGCATGAGAGTTTGTATAAAAAAACATTGGTTCTATATAGAGGATTTTTATTTTAATGAGATTTAAACTTTTTATAATACATAACTGTAAGTCCTATTCTAATTGTTTTTCTCGCACTTCTCATTTGTGTTTCTTGCTTCCCTGCCACCTACAATCTTCAAAAATCAGTTGCCATCTTTTGCTGTCCTGAATCCGGTTCTTTTTGAGACATATTTTGAAATAATTGGTTGCAGCAGACAATATGCTAATTTTTTAATTCAAGCATAAATTCCAGGCAATATTATGATCACAGCTTACAAGAATTTGAATTTTTAAAATCATCTTTTCAAACCAATCAAAAATTAAACATAACCAATCAGAAGTGAGACATTGCTATATATATATATTATTTTTATTATAAAAGATTATAATAAAAACATTAAAATCGCTACACAAAAGTTTTCATGTTTAAGAAGTACAATCATAGTATTGAAACATGAAAACTTTTGTGTAGCGATTTCAAAATGTTTTTATAATCTTTTATAATAAAAATAATATATTGCTCTACTTTGTACTGAAGACTTTTTTAAAAGTAAATGCTACGAACAGTGGGATTTTACTCCATCTGTTCTTTCTCTCATCCGTTTGTGTGTGTGTGTGTGTGTATATATATATATATTATATATATATATATATATATATATATAAATAAATAAAAAGAAATATAATTTTAAGGTGTGCTATATTTACTGGATAAAGTGCACAATATCAGAGATAGAGCGTATGCAAATATAAATATAAAAGTGAACATTGAAGTCAACACTCAGATGTGGCAGGCTGTTTCATGCTAGATGCAATCATCAGGATTGCATTTAGCATCCTGACGATTGCATCTAGCATGAAACAGCCTGTCACATCTGAGTGTTGACTTCAATGTTCACTTACTCATATATATATATATATATATATATATATATATATATATATATATATATATGAGTAAGAGAGATTCTTGACAAAATCAAAAGAAGAATCTGTAATGCTATCAGTGCTTCAAAAAATTCTACTAAAAGGAATTAGTCTTTACAAACATCCCAAATTAGACAAAAGTTTCTATACTTTTCAAACAACATTTCTGATAAAGTACCAAAAATTTTAGAACTATTTAAAAAAAAAAAAAAAGTGAGGTGAGGTGGGGGGAGGTCTTAAATATAGAAACTCATGAGACATTGTTTCTGGCTTTTACTATTGACTTTATTTGATAAATAATATCCAGCTATCTCGTCCAATTATTGGATGAAATCCAAACAGACAGATATTGTTCTATTCATAGAATCATTAAATTCCCCTCTTCCACCCTGGCATCAAATGTTTGACAGAAAATAGCTGAGTGTGGAATCCAGAGATTATTATTGATTCTCAGAATTTCTCTTTCATATACAGTTTGTAGATTATGATTGTTAAAGTCTTTTCCAATTTTGAGGTCAAGAAAACATTAAATTTAACAAGGCAAACCTCTCCCCACTACACTCAAAGAAAGCATATCAGTTTTGTTAGTAAAAAAACAAAAAAAGAAACAGGAGCAGTGAATGTTGGATACTCTCCTCAAAGATGAAGAAGAGACTCGAGGCAACAGACATGTGGTTCTACAGAAGGATGCTAAAGATATCCTGGACCAAGCATGTGTGCAATGATGAGGTTTTGGAGAGGATGCAATCAAATTGGAAGCTTATATTTAACATCAGGAAGGGGCAGCTGAAATTTCTGGGACACGTAATGAGGGCTTGGAGAATCTGATACTCACAGGACGAATGGAGGGAAAGAGAGACAAGTGAAAGCAATGCATGATATACTTGGTGGGCTTAAGCAAGTGGATGACAGAACATGGCCTGGGGGTGGTGGCAGAGGGACGAAACTTATTGTTTGGTTTGACTGAGATTTACGACATATCAACCTCAATTACAAAATTTATTGAGAGCTACAAGGGATAGGGTGAAGTGGAGAACCATGATCACCTATGTCCTGAAGGGACATGGCGCATAAAAAGAAAAAGACAAATTTTGTTTTATTCAGGGTTAAAAATATGCAGAAAGTTTATAATTTGAAATGTTATCTTGAACTTTGCTTGTCATCAAAATCTACAAGAATCATAGAAAGAAAATCTGGAAGTGAATTGGTTCCTTTGACAGTTATTTGACCATATTTTGTTTTGTTTGGCATAAGGCAATAAGCTTAAGGAAACTATATGAAGAAACTCATTACAAACATAATAGTAATGGCTTCAGAGAATAGTTTGTTAATCTTCATGCCAAAACATCTTTTAATGCAGAAAAAATAATGTCACTAGGAAAGAAATATAGACACGTGAAAAATCTTCCAACAAAGTCTGGAGACAAAATACACATGAGAAAACATTTTCTATTTTAAATAAAAAATGCTGGAAACGTTTGCACATAATTGAATTCCAGAGTTGTAAAATAAAATCTGTTATTCCAGACATTTTCAGATCTTCATTTGTTCATTGTTTTGGTTAACAAAGATATTTGGCAAAAGAATCTGAACAAATATTTGCATTTATTTTTTTTTTTTAATTTAATTTTTTTATTTTTACAATTGCAGTTAAAATCACCAGTATTAATAATTTAAAAAATATCATTGTTGTCATTCTTGTGGTAGTCCTTATTAATCGAAACAGTGTTAGTAACATTCAGTTGTAGATTTTTGTTTCTTTTTGGAGACAAAATTTCGACAAAATTGCTGCATGGTCATTTTTGGTTTTGGTGAAAAAATTCCAAGAAATTAAATTTAGAAAACTAAAGAAATCTTGAACTTTTTTTCTGATGTAGCAACAGATGTAGTAGAAAAAAAAAAAAAAGCTTTAAATATTTTTTATTTTTTTTATCATGAATTGAATCAGGTGGCAAGGAAGGAAGCATAAATAATTCAACCTCCAGTTGAATGTGAACTTCTCATGAAATCAAAACATGCAAATTCTATTTATTAGATGAGAAAATACCCAGTTATAAAGGGGAAGAGAGAACAGAAAATAATGCCCACAGAGAGCAAGTGACATTTTAAATTTAAGCTGAAGGAAAACAAAATTCAAAGTTTAAACAATTTTAAACATTGTTATCAGCCAAAAAAAAAAAATGTAAGTTTTTTTTTTTTTTTTGTTACTTAAAAATACTTTCTAAGCCAGTTTGAATGTTTGAGAGTTTGCAAGTAATGAGTAGAAACATTTTTATTTTTTTTTATCAATATTTGTATTTTTTATCAATAAAAACTACACAAATTTCATTCTTTGGTCAAAAACCATTTACCATTTGTAAAACTATTTTTCATGACAAAAACAGTGTTGCAAATGGATATTTGCAATTCGCTTCAGCAGGCAAGAAAGGTAAAAAATGAACTAAAAACAGACGTTCTTTACTTTTTTCTTGATGAAAAAATTTACCATCAGAGTTAATATCTAGTTGTTGGATCCCTCCAGTGCTAAGAAAAATATACGTACACATAAAACGAAAGAGAAAAAAATGAGATTAAAGGTGAGAAGATTAATATGAGTGAAATTGAAAAGAGAAGTGATAAAAGCGAAGTGATAAAAGAGAAGTGATAAAAGAGAAAAATGAAAGCTTGTCAACTTATATTTTCCCTTTTATATTTCCTCCCTAAACTTTCATCTTAATAATTAATCTATTCTTAATTCAAACAATTTTTTTTACATTTATCTAACTTTGCCTCCCACAAGCATTATTTACTTTACAAAAATTTTCTTCATGTTTTTAAAACTTTGTATTTCTATCATTTAAAATAAAAAAAACTTAAAGACAATAAAAACACATAATTTTGTTAAATATAGTTTTTATGTGCATATTTTTTTCAGTCGTGTAAGTAGAAATCTATTAGGAAATGTCCATAAAAATGATAAAGTTTATAAAAATATATTTATCCAAAATAAAAGAAATGGAAACTGTAATATTTTACTTATTTATAAATAGAAAAAAAAAATGTTTATCTTGACTTTCTCACATAAAACAGAATTTTAATTTTCTTTCATAAATTCTATCTTATTGCTATTCAAACAAGTTTTTCTTGTAATTTTAAGTTTTTCAAAAGTCGTTCTTTCCTATTTCTTCTTCAGTCAAGAATATTTGGTTTTATTCAAAATATTTCCTATAATGTATAGGTTATCATCAACTTTTTACAAGGCTTACTAGTGAATAACGTCTTTTTATTCTAAGAAATCAAACATTAAAACCACAAATTATTTCCATAACCATATCATTTGGTTAGAATGACTCATCTTTGCAATTCTCCAGATTTTTGCAAGCAAATTTTATTGCTACTTTTGTGAGCTGAGTTCATCTTGTTTAGAAGGAAACCTTGTCTTGGCTTTCTTTTGGAAATACCATGTTGATTCTAGTTCATTCCGGTTCCAAAAGCCTGGATTAAAGCCAACAGTGAAGCTGGGCAGTGTTTGAGTACCAGAGAATGTATTACCCCCAAAAATGAGAAAAATATTGTGAAATCTACCAAGAAACAAACTTAATAATTAAATTCACATTCTTGAATATTAAAAGGAATTATGAACAAAATGAAAATCTCAGGTTGCTTTGATAGGTGGATATTGTCTTAGTCTGGCACAAGGTCTTAATACTGAGGCATATAGTGATTATAGATGATCTCACGTTACTAAAAATGGTTGATAATACAAGCTTGCTAACCCTTGAACAGTCCTAGACACACTAGAAGATATTTAGTCAGTTTGTTTTAACACAAGCCTATAGTAATTGGACACCCACTGAATATTGAACTACTTTATATTTCAATTTATTTATTTTTTTCTGATGTTCATCCAATATAAGACCAAAGAGCCACTCAAGGTAGAGGGTTGAGGTGTGCTGTTCTATGAGCATAAGAAAAGGCAAAAAGTGCAATTCATGAAGTTATGTAGAAACGATAACAATTACCTTAGATCGTAGTGATCAGGAAAACATCCTGTTGAGTGTGTGTTCCACAAAACAACAGTCCTTGGAAAGAATTAAGTCTTTGGGAAGAAGCAGTCCAGGTGGGACTTAATTCTTAATTAAAGGAGTACAAAGCTGCAATGTACAGGATTGGTGGAACCAAAGAATGTATCTCATCCAAAAACTTGCCATGGAAATAGCGCTAGCGTAGCAAGAAGTTTGCAACATTTTGTTTGTGGGGAAAGGGATTGTAGGGTGGAAAATAATCTATCATGCACAAGGCAGCATAGGCACACCTTTGAACTATATCAAGAGAGACAAGTGAAGGCTGAGCAGTTCCAGTCCAGATCTGGTAGCAATACTTCATGTAAAGATTAGAATATAGAAGAGGGAATCAGATACTTACTGGAGTGGTACAACAAACTGACCATTTCACCAGTATCGTTAGATACATGAATTCTACTCGAGATTTTGGGTGAGCTTGAGTCTGTTGCCCCTAACAATATAACTATTTTTCCATTGCTTGGAAAAACTATTGGGTTGGTGCATAATTATCAGGCGTTTTTGTAGGCAAGTTATTTGTTAATAAAAACTGCTGTTTTGTTTACTTTTTTTAATAAAAATATTTTATTTTCAGGTTATAAAAATGAAATAGATGGTGACTACATTCTGGAATAATCATTTAAAATGTTATCTTTGAATTGTTATATTCCTTTTTTCATAATAAACATTGTTTAAAAAACGCCTGATAATTATGCACCAAACCAATATAAAGATAATCAATAACCAAGCCATTTTCTAAATTGAATATTTTATTTTCAGGTTATAAAAATGAAGTAGATGGTGACTATGCTCCAGAATAATCATTTAAAAATGTTATATTTCTTTTATTCAGACTATTATCCTCATCTTTGCTTCCATATTTATCACAACGTTTCGGCTGTTGTACACTCCGGCTTTCTTCAGGTGGCTGGAATGTCGAACTGAACCCTTTATTTCGCTCACTGCGGTAGACTGTTCTAGTTCCACGTGCCATGTCTAATGGATCTCAGTTATCAGTTATCTCCTGTTAATTCATCTCTCCAAGTTCTCCACTGCTTTAACCTGGTATTGAACTCACACTCTTTGGGTCCTGTCACTGTGCCATGTGTCTTTAAGGATATCTGTATATGAATTTCTGGGATTTATAAACTTAATGTATTCAGCAATCATTTTTTACCAGTGCTCATATTGCAATTTTTGCTGTTATCACTGCATGTTTTTTACTAAAGCTCATATTGCAATTTTCATTGTTATTATTGCTTCTCTCTGGCACTCCTTATTACTGGCTGCCATATTGTATTCATTTCTATGCTTGGTCAGCTCAGGAGATTTTTGTGGCCTAGCATATGCGCCGATTCTTTAAGCTTATAAATTTTTCAATGATGTTCTTTGTTTATGATTTCAGCCTGATCCCGCAGAGGGCAGTGATCTCTCTTTTCTCTCCATACATGGTCAGCCACACCTGATTTTTTCACTTCCCCTTGTGTTACGGTTTTTGGTGTTCTTGAAATATGGCAACAAAGATGAGGACAATAGTCCGAATAATGTAAATAAAATTATCCACCAAACCAATATCAAAAACGCCTGATAATTATGCACCAACCCAATATAAAGATAATCAATAGCAAAGCCATTTTCTAAATTGAAAAACTGTGACCTCAAAATGTTTTTAACAAAGAAATAGTTGCTTGGATTTACACAGTGATATGAAATTTTCAAAGCTTTGTATCAAACGAAAATAGTTTACTATTACAATGTAACTATTAAAATAGTTTACTATTACAATGTAAGTAAATAGTCTTGTTTGCCTGACTGCTGGAAGTCCTCATCCATTGTTCCTGTCTTTAAGAACTCTGGTGACCCCTCCGACCCTTCTAATTACCATCCTATTAGTCTCCTACCCCTCTTCGGCAAAGTCTTCGAAGCCCTTATCAACACCGAAGTGATTAATCACCTGATGTCCCATGATCTGCTCTCAGACAAGCAATATAGTTTCCACTTTGCCCGATCTACAGCCGATGTGCTTACGGCCATCACTGAATTTGTCTACCAAGCTATTCATAATAACGGTGAAGCTCGTGCCGTGGCCCTAGACATCTCCAAAGCGTTTGATAGAGTTTGGCATGCTGGCCTTCTTTGCAAGCTTCAGGGTTATGGTATTACAGGTCGATTGTTTGACCTAATACAATCATTCCTGTCAAACCGTGAATTGAAGGGCATTCTCAATGGATTCATCTCCAGCTCCCATCCCACTAACACAGGTGTTCCTCAAGGCTCCATCCTAGGCCCCACTCTGTTCCTCATATTCATAAATGATCTTCCTGACGCCATAGATTCCCAAGTCGGCATCCCAATGCTTGTTAATAACTCAAAGTCTGAATGGACCTTTTTAGATAAAAGGGTCAGAACATTTGCTAACACTTTTCTCTTAGCAAATGTTCTAAAATTTTATTTATCTAATTCTGTAGTAAGAAAAAAGAAGGGGGGGGATCTAAACCGTTTCTGTTGTAGAACAAACACTAGATATGTATAGACATTTTTCAGATAGGGCTTTCCCTCTGGATTCTTCCAAGAGGATCGGCAAGGGAGGAGAATTGGGTTTTTGCTGTTGGGATGGATGCAGCAGATGTATCTGTTCTGTGCCGGAGATTTTCTCTCCTCCATTGCATTCCCCCAACTGTTTTGTGATATCTTTTACATAGTGGTGGTATGACAAGATATGACCAGCTTAAACTAGCGGCCAGAGTGGAAACACTCTAGTTGCCACGTTAAAAATCAACCTTGTGTCACAACCTGGCTCAGTGGGAGTCAAGAAAATCTTGGGCTTTCCACCCAGATGGGGCTTTTCCCCTGAATTTATCAAAAGGATTGGCAGGAGGAGAAATGGGTTTTTCCTGTCAGGATGGATGCTGCAGATGTAGTATCTGTTCCATGCCGGAGGCCTTCTCTTCTCCCTTGAGGTCTCCCCACCGTTGCTTAGCATTTGTTATGTAGTGACCTGGCTCAGTGGGCAGGGTGAACGGCGGGGATAAGTAAATCTTGGGTTTTCTTTCCAGATTCTTTTGAAGGGATTGGCAGACGAGTCGAAGAGAGGTTTTCCTCCGTTGGGATGGATACTGCAGGGGTAGTATCTGTTCTGTACCAGAGGGCCTTCTCGCCTCCTTTACATTCTCCTCCCTACCACTGTGTGACATCTGTTACATAGAGGTGGTATGACTAGCTTAGACAAGCTCTGACCAGCTTAGACCAGCAGCCCGAGTGGAAACACTGGAGTCCCCACGTTAAAAACTGACCTTGTGTCACAACCTGTCTCAGTGGTGGGTGGGGATTGGTTAGGTCAATTAATCTCAGGCTTTCCTTTTGGAATGCAATGTTCTGTCAGAAACTGCCTCACAGTTGACTTCCACTTTAATTAGTGTTGAGGTCAATTCCTTCCCATCTTATTTTGCTTTCTCTCTCTCTTTTCACACCTATTCTTCTTGGGGGGGGATGCTTTTTCCATCTTACCCAATTACAAATTCTCATTATGAACATTTCTTTGCTTTCTGCTCCAGTTAGCAGTTGATTTTGGTCCTGTTTAATTGTAGATCAAATCCAGACCCCATTTGCTTGTTGAGTAACTAACACTGTTTTTTTTAATTTTCTAAAACACCACATTCCAGTGTAGTTTTGGCCTATCACCATTTTTGTATATTTACCATTTTCTGCATGCTCACCAATTCTTACTTGGCTGTTAAATACAGCATGTTGGGTTACCTCCTCCTAATTTTCAAAACTGCTACTAGGTGATGCATTCTGGACTATAAATAATTGGCGATAGTTTTTTTATCATTCTCTTCTCACTTTTTCCACTTACACGCCAACATGTAAGTCTTTCGCTTTGAAAACGTTGCCCACTGGGAAACACATGAACAATACATACACATACACGTATGTATACACATTCACTCACTACACATACGTTGCACCCAAAAAAATGTTCACATTCATTTGTTATACACATTATCTACAGGGTTTGGACAAAATAATTGAAACACTTGTTAAATTCAAAGAAAATTTTTTTTAATATGGAGTTGGTCCTCCTTTAGCCTCACATACAGTTTTAATACGTCCAGGAATGGAGTCATACAGCCTCCTGACTTCATCCAGAGGAATTTTCAGCCATTCTCCCATTAATACCTGCTCCAGTCCTTTAAGACACAACGGTGGAGGATAGCGGCTCCTAACTTGTTGCTCCAAAATGCATCACAAATGTTTAATAATATTGATATCTGGAGATTGGGGAGGCCACTCCATGTGTTCTAGCTCACTTTCATGCTCTTCATACCAATTCTTAACCACTCAGGCGGTATGTATTGGAGCATTATCGTTTTGGAAGATGCAGCCACCATCAGGGAATAAAGTCTGGCCCATTGGATGAACATGATCACCCAAAATGTTCAGGTAATCTTTGCTGTTGATTCTTCCATGCAGGGCAACTATTAGACTGAGACATTTCCATGATATGGTGGCCCAAACTATCTCTGATCCACCTCCATGCTTCACTGTTGGAAGAAGGCAGTCAGGGTTGTAAGCTTCTTTGGGCTGCCTCCACACATAAACTCACTCTGAAGTTAGGAAAAGAGAAAAACTGGACTCGTCTGAGAATATGACTTGCTTCCATTGGTCTGCAGAACAGGCATTGTGATCTCTGCACCACTTCAACCTCTTCTGAATGTTGCAAGTGGAGAGAAGAGGTTTCCTTACGGCGGCTCTTCCATGATATCCAGCCTTATGGAGCTCACGATGAACAGTTTTAGTAGAAACTGGACTATTCAGATGATTATTCAACTCGGCAGTCACTTTGGCCACAGTAGTTCGATGATTTTTTGTCACATTGCATTTCAATGCACGTCGGTTCCTGTCAGTAAGTTTGCAAGTCCAGCCTGAATTGCTATGCTTGCTAGAGGTTTTACCCTGTTTCTTGAATTGCATCATAGTTCTTGATATGGTAGCTCTTGAAAAACCAAACAGTTTAGCAACCTTAGTGATCGAGGCTCCTGCCATGCGAGCTCCAACAATTTGCCCTTTTTCGAACTCTGAGAGGTCACGCATTTTACTTTAAATTTTACTAAATTCTAAAAATAAATAAGCTAAAGACAGTAAATTAGATAAATAAACGTATTTACAATAGATATAACCTGCAATTACGAAGTTTTAGTTAAAGTTCTTAATATAATAGGTCTTTGAAATATAAGAGTAGAATTTGCACCTGTTCCAATTATTTTGTCCAACCCCTGTATGTCACTTGTATACCTTTGTCAATACATTATCATTTGTTTGTACATATATATTGGTTCTTGTCTTTCTTTTTTTTTTTTTTTTTACATTTCTCTACATAGACTCACATCCCAAATCTGCCATGTTTGTTGTGGAAATTTCAGGAGACATGTTTATCTCTCAACACATACATTGGCCCGCAACAAGCGTTCGTATATTACTGTCCATATGTACCAAAATGTTCACTATGATGCCAACCTTCAATTTTACACATTGTCACTTCCGGCATGTCTGATTGTTTGCCTGACAAACAATCCTGGCCTAAACCAACACCAAATCAACATGCAGGCATCTTGAATTAATTTTTATGGATTTTATTCACCGTCTACTACTCAAGGATATCAAGTGATTTCATTTGTGCTGATTCAATGAACTTTGGCCTATCCTTTCTTCAGCGACACAGAGATTCTTCAGATTACACCAAACGGATTTTATGGTTCCTCTAATTCTTAAATCATTTGTACTGATATTAGCGTTCAGGAGTTTTGCTATGAACTCGTTTTCCCCCCTGGTTCAGAACCATCTCTGCTTCGTGTTTTCATTGACGTTACTTAGCTATTAAAGTCTACAAGATATTTCCAAACTGCTATGCAATTGCTTTCACTCAAGATGGCACTATAACTTGAATTTACCGTAACATTACTTCAGCACTTATGTTACCGAGTTTCTTTCATACAAACCCAATCTTTCTTTGAGGACTCTATATCAAATGCATAAACATTTCCAAAGAACATTTTTGCATGCCTTTGTTTACACTCCTTTTTCATACAAGGACATTTAATTAATCAATTACATAAACATCCTTATTACCTTGGAAGGACTAATAATCATAATTTGATATTTCTTTTCAGCACACCCTTAAAAAGTATTTATCCTTGTTTTGCTTCAATATTTCTTTTGTATGTATTTTGGTTCTGTTGCCAACAAAAAATAAAATTTGGCCTTATTTTTAATCAAATACATCTGCCTTCTTGTTTTGTAGTCAGTGTGTTATCAACTTACTATCTTCTGAACAATTTTGTTTGTAGACCCTTGTTACAAACACGCAGACCACACACACAACCACAACAAGTCCCAATAAGTGCTTAAGGCCAGGAAACTTTTATTCGCCATGATATCTGAAAGTTCAAGGTGATAGTAGAATGCTACTAATTTGGTTTTGGATGTATTGAATTTTAAAAGCCAGTCCTTCTGCTATTGAGCCACCAGAGATAGGTCAGAGGTGAGATCAATTGCTAGGTTCTGGTAATCTAGATTTTTAGAGGTGCACTTATAAACTGTTATGTCATCAGCATATATATTTTACTGTTATATGTTATTTATATATACGTAAATATTTAAGTAAATGCTATGTTTATAACAAACAGTATTAACAACATTTACCAGCCTGAATGTCCTATATGATGGTTCTGTGTAAAATACAGTTTCAATTCCTGTTGGAGGACACATATTTTCTATGAAATTGCTTGAACGTTCAGGTTGGTAAACATTGTTAATACTGTTTATTATAAACAGAACATTTACTTAAATATTTGTGCATATATAAATGATGTATAACAATAAAATATATTAAAGTAGTTGTTGGACTTAGTTCATTTCGTAGTGTGTGATGTAATTTATTTATGTTAAGGTACGTTTTGAGCAGATATGGACGTTCAAGGGAAATCATGCAAAGTTTGTAGTTTAAAAGCAGTAATTCAATCTTGCTAACCAGATGCTCCTTCATAGCTAAACTGGCATAGCACATCATGCTATATGACAGTTCCATGTAGGATACAGGTTTGATTCCTGTTGGGGGTTGCACATTTTCTATGAAATTTCTCAGATGTTCAGGTTGGTAAATGTTGTTAATACTGTTTATTATAAAGAGAGCATTTACTTAAATATTTGTGCATATGTAAATAACATATAACAATAAAATATATTAAGATAGTTGTCGACTTAAGTCTTTACACACTGTGAAATGGACTAAGTGTTAACCATTTTATTAATATCAAAGACAGTTACTACTTTTATTCAGTTGTTTCTTGAAGATTTCCAAATATTCATTGGAAAATTTAAAATTTAATTTGTATATATTTCTGAAATTAGGTATTATGTACATTATTTGCATTATTCGGACTATTGTCCTCATCTTTGTTGCCATATTTATTACAATGTTTCGGCTGTTGTACGCTCCGGCCTTCTTCAGGTAGTTGGAATGTTGAACTGAATCCTTTATTTCGCTCAGTGACAGGACCCAAAGAGTGTGAGTTCAATACCTGGGTAAGGCGGTGGAGAACTTTCAGAGGGAAATTAACGGGAGATAACTGATAACTGACATCCATTAAACATGGCACGTGGAACTAGAACAGTCTACCCCAGTGAGTGAAATAAAGGGTTCAGTTCGATATTCCAACCACCTGAAGAAGGCCGGAGTGTACAATGGCTGAAATGTTTTAATAAATATGGCGACAAAGATGAGGACAATAGTTCGAATAATGTAATTAATTTAAATTTCTGTGCATTTATCTTCAAAGTAGAAAAATCCAGTGATTCAAGAAGTATACACATAACACAGCCCTGATTCTGCTAGCAGTACATTAATTCTTGACTTAATGTAACTATTATCATTAATTAATTTTCATTAGATTTGGGATGGTGGGTATTAATTCATAGCCCTGTGAATGTCATTTATTTAAATTTTCAAGCATGAAAAATAGATCAGTATTAAATGTTCCCATGCTAAATATACTTTAGAAATTTTGGCATCTGTTGATTTCCTTACATAAATACTTTTTCTATTTGTTGTGTTACACGGAACCATGAAAATGAATGAACATTTAGGCATAATTTGTCTAATTCTATTTGGGATATAATCTGAAAAGTCATGAAACCTCTGCCACCACACCAGTTTCTACAGAATGCCAAATTTAGATTCTCATAATTCTTAAATATGGGATATACTGATATATAAACCTAATTCATGTATAGTGCAACCCCTGGTTTTTTTGTGAAAAAACTGATTTCATCATATAACTGATGTATGATGAGATTCCAGCTTCTGAGGACCACTGTAGTCAAATATTGCACTATTGGGCATTATCCTGGAGATATTTTATAGCAAATAAATGGATTTCATTCTTTTTTGTAAAAATTATCCATAAAATATCTGATAAAAGATTTAGATACTGTACTTTTGTTTCCGTTCATTCCTGATTTTTAACCTCTTCAGAAAAATTACCTGTGTATAGTGCAACCCCTTATTTTTCTGTGTAATAACTTGATCATAAAAACTCGAGTATATAAAGCAGCCAAGATTTTCAAATGTTTGAAATTTCCAGCCATGATGGAAAATATTGTCTAATAGTGCTCTTGAAATGTGCAAAATGTGTTCAATTCTGTTTTCTCTGCATGGGATTATGGTTTTGTTGCATCTTAGAAATTTTGCCAAGGCAACAGAGGAATATGTTATGTTTATGTTTTTTTTTCCAAATTGCCTGAACAGAAGATGCCAAAGAAATGCTGCCATAAACAGCAGATTTTAGCAAGTTTGACTGAAGGATGTGGTTCGTGTCTGCAGAATTGTTAAGGCTTCTTTCTACAGATCTTTGCAAATAATCAAATTCAGTTCATGTCCATTCTATTGACAAGTTGGTAAAATGTTTGCGAATATTGGATGAATCATTTAAGCTAGATTGAAGTAACAGGTGTCAGTTGCATAGAGTAATCATTTTTTTCTTTTTATAACAGCATTCACCTTTTCACTGATCTAAGCAATAAAAGATTATCTGGGAATCTGTAAAATTATAATATAATGGGGTTCTTAAAAGTTCTTGGCACAACCATTTCCCCAAATCTGATCAAAAATTTGAATTTTTTTTTTGAAGGGAGGGCTTCTTGGTTGAGCTAATAACTTTTCAGCACTCCTCCCTATATAAGATGAAATATAGGAAAACCAGTTAGGTGTTTTAAATTTTATTCTGTTAACATTTCTTTCAGTAAAGACATCATCCCAATAACTGAAAAAAAAAAAAAAAACTAAGGAAAAAATCATTAATATGTCAACCTTGTTACTTACAAATTCAATGGTTAATTTGAAACTTTTTTGAATATTTAATAGTTAATAAAATTACAAATTACTTGAAAAATAATGAGATTTCTACATAGGAAAATATTAAAATGCAAAATATAGTGATTTGATAATGGAAAATAAGTTTTGAATTTGAATAAAAGAATAACATTTTGAAACCTCTATTTTTCACATATTCCATCTTACAAGGCCCAGTAGATAAAGACAGTTAGATTCAGTGACTAAACCCAAAGAGCTGTGAGTTCAGTACAAGGCCACAACAGTGGTGAACCAAAACTTGGAGAGTTAAAGCAAAATAACCGAGACATCCGGAAGAGGCATGTCACATGGAACTAGAACAATCTATCCCGGGAGACGAAATAAAGGGTTCAATTTGAAATTCTAATCACCCGAAGAAGGCCGGAGTGTATAATGGCTGAAATGTTGTGAATATGGCAAGTAGAAGAGGAATACAGTCCAAGTAATGTAAATAATGCAGGTAATCATAATACTTCATCTCAGAGATATAGACAGATAAGAATTTTGCTTTTAAAATGTTGTGTTTTAAGTTTTGCAGTTTCAATAAAGAAACTAACAGCAAACAAATACATGGTAAATAATTTTAGCTTGTTGTCTGCCATACTGTAGAACCACATTTTTGCATGCCATGGTAAAATTTCTTTGAAACTGATGTAGTGGCATCTTATTTCCAAAAGAACACCAAATAAGCAAAATGTATTTTCTTTTCATTTTCTCAGACCATTGTCAGGCAAGCAAAGCTGCCCTGATTAGTTATTCATCCTTGCTCCTCTTTAAAATGCAATGACTAAGAGATGGCTTTAATTGCTGTGCCCACTTGGTGGTCAAGAAAGAAAGAGAGAAAATCAAATCAACAATTGAAAGACGGTATTGGGTATAGCAGGGGTGGAGAGAGAAGTAGTTGGAACATAAAATATAAAAGACTAACAAAATAGACAAAAAATGTGTGTAAAATCTGCAGTGCAAAATCCATTTTTACCTCTGTATTCATTGGGAAAGGTATGAATCCTCATCTTCTCTCCACCAACTGTGGGTAAATAGCAAGACAGATTGGGTTCTACAGCCTTGGATGGCAACTGGTCTACCACAGAAAGAAATAGTAACCTACTGCGGGAAAAAATCTGCCTCGTCAGTCATGTATTGAAAGAGACATGATTGCCTAAGTGTGTATTATGCCTGGCACATAACTGACTGATTCAGTTTATGCTTTTCAAAAAAACAAGTGCTGAGAACTTTCCCCACACACCTGATATAAAGTCAAACAAATTGAAAATTAGAAATTATGATTTATAAAAAATGTACAAAAATCACACAAAATATGAAGAATTAAATATAAAGAAGAAAAATCTTGAAATTCAAAATAAAAGAAACACGAGAAAGAAATGAACTCTTTGAAAAATCTTGCAATACAAAATTGGATAAAAAAAAAAAATTGCATTTTGAAGAACTCTCTTTATGGGAAAGTCAACAGGTTGTCATTGGCATTCAGCAACATCTTGCAGAAAAATAAAACCTTTTAGCCCACCAACCTCAAAAAAGTAACAAAGATTAATATATTCATAGAGAGACAGAAGTCACACACGCACATATTTAAATCTGGCGTGTGTATGTTATATATGCTTGTGGATTGTTTTTACCTTAATTAAATGCTTTTAAAATCAACTGGATTGCTGATGTTGATGAAAATTTTTGAAATTCCAAAGTACATTTTTATAACCAGTAAATGTTAAGGTTTTCAATTTTAGGAGAAAAAAAAAAAAAAAATAAATAAATAAATTGTGTGTATGTGTGCAAATATGTGTATGTACACATGTGCATAAATTCTGCTCACCTGTTTTGCCTGCTCCACTTTCCCCCGAGATGATAATGCACTGATCCAAATTCCGGTCACGCATTGATCGATATGCATAGTCTGCTATTGCATATCTGCAAGAGAGAAAGATGATATCTTCATCAACAGAACTATTAACGGAATCAGGCAACATGAATTAATGCATTAATCACAACGTGTGCTGGATTAAAAGACAATTTTCAGACATTTTATCTTCATCTTTGTAAGCTTCAAGGAAAATGGGAAGCAAAAAAAGACACTTGCTTAGCAT
The DNA here is from genome assembly GCA_964036315.1 of Acanthosepion esculentum. NCBI lineage: Eukaryota > Metazoa > Mollusca > Cephalopoda > Sepiida > Sepiidae > Acanthosepion > Acanthosepion esculentum. Next base: position 33,954,102 of record OZ038508.1, on the reverse strand, counting down.
CAGAAAGTGATAGACAAAATTTCTAGGACAAAATGAGGAAAGAGGGTTTGGTTAATTTGATACTCACAGGGTATATTGTAGACAACAGAGACAGAAGGAAACAGTGAGTAGCAGATGATAGAACAAGGACTGGGAAGGACTGCAAGAGGACATATTTCTTAATGCCACAAAGAAAAGGAAGTTGTGGAGAGCCATGAATACCCACATCTTGAAGAGACACAGCACATAAAAGATCCTCATCTTTGCCATTTTCAGATTTCAACCGGTCTGTTTTCCTACCATCTTCAGTTGCTTATATCTGAATGTCATCTAAGTTTTTTTTTGTTTATTAAATTTGATGTTTGTCAAGTTTTACCATCATTTTAACTTAAACAATTCACAGATCCAAATATAGGATTTGTTTTAACACAAACTGTTTTTGAATCACGGTAAAATTTCAAATAGCATATGAACAACTTTATTAGACATTTTGGAACATTTGAAATAATATAGTCTTTAAAACATTATGCATTTTTCCCATCATTATAGCAACATTTCATTTTTAAATGAATCAATTTAAAATAAACATGGCTGTTATTAATATTTCCTCTTTTTCCAAGAATTCCCTTTAAAGAATGGATACAGCCTTTGTGGTTAATAATTTCTAAATGTCCATGGATTTCATATACACTCTCATTCAAATTTTTGATGATTGAATGAAACTGTATTTTCGCTTTCTAATGCCAGTTTTAAACTGAAAATGATCTTTCAGAATTTGGCTCTGATTAATCATACACCTAACTTTTGCGATGGTCACCAAAATAAACTCTTATCAATAAAGAGTAAAATAGAATATGCAGAAAATCAATTTATTAGCAGACAGGATTTGACTGGGTTTTAATCATTCTAAAATGAGGATTTATTGCTTGTCTTTTGCCTCTTGTTAACACTAAGAGAAATTCCCATCTGTGAAATGAGAAATTAGATTCAAATCCAAATAAGAAGGATGCCTGCTGTAGAGCCAGTAATAAACCAATCTCATGGGTCATTTCTGTTGTAATGAGTCTGATTCTAACTGGGTGCCCATCTTATGTGGATCTGATCTCAATGCACCAATTTGTTCAGATGTTAATTGATGTGACAACAATGATAAATATCAGTTGAAAAAGGTGGATTTTTTTTTATGTACGTCAAACATTTTGAATACCTGGATTTTCTTATAACATTTTTTATTTTTCAACCCAACCGAGAAGCCCTTCAGAAAACTGATGTCTGGCAATTTGGTTAGATCTTTGGAAATGGATACTTTCAAAGGTATCTTTTGGTGTATGTACATGTAAAAATCAATGATAATTCAGAATTGACTTTAAACAGGGATTGAAAAACTGAAAGTCAGGCAAATTTAAAATCAATTGTTTGTCAAAATATAGCATGATGAGAACTACAAATAACTTTTATATAATTTCCACTGTATTTGAACTAATAAGACTCACAGTATAAAGAATAATTATGGAGAAATTACTACCAGATAGGTTTTTCTCTTAAGCAGAAAGAAATACAAAATTTCAGTGATAAAATATTTTGAAATATGTGTATCTACTGTTGGATTAAAATATTAGCTGATCAGGTGACTTGTAGAGCCAATCAAAAGTGTTCAGCTAGCAACAGAGTAGAAAAAATGGAAAGATGAGATTAGCAGCATGGCGAAACTAAGAAAGGAAGTTCATTCCTCAGGGCCTTGGAGACTGGTAGTCAACATACAAAGATATTACTTACAACCCTCTCTAGGTTGATATGTACTCGGATATAACCTGTAGGTGGCATTGCATTGAATTTTGTACAATGTTTTCCTGTTTTACTAGCAATGCTTTGTAACATTATTCTGTCATCATTTTAATTGCTGTGCCAAACTATATCTATGTCATGTAATGTAATGTAAAAAAATATGTTCAAGATAATATATGTAAAGAAATATGTTGAAGTGGTATAATAAAAGAAAGAAATGTAGATAAGAGCAGTGATTCTCTTAAAAGATGACATGTTGGGAAATATACTTGAGGGAGGCCATTGATTAGAATGCAGTAACCAAAGCAACAAAATCAGAATAATGTATACAATAATGTCAACAATTAGAAATTTAGCTTGATTTTCAGATGAAAAATGATAAATTTAGTAATTACAAATCGCTATGGTCACATGGTTAAGTAAAGAAATGATTATAATTTATTATTAAATATATTTACACCTGTCTATGAGGTAGGAATTTTTTTTGTTTTTAATCATTTCTACCCAAGCAAGGTGATAATGCCACTAAGATGCAAGGGGTTACTGAGAGTGAAAGAAAGTGAGAAGAAAGGACAATAAAAAAAAAAAAAAAGAATAGGATTCAGGAAGACACAAGATGGGGATTGACACTGCATTTAAATTTTTAAGATTGTAGTTGGCAGGGAAGCAAGAAACAGGAAAGGAGTTCCACAGGTAAGAAGTGCAAGAAAAGAAACTATTAGAATAGACCAAATTGTTACATTTAGCTATTTCAACAGTCAAATGACGAGACTTCTTTCCCAAACTAGTATACACTTAAATTCATGCAGTTGAGGTACGAAGGAGGAAAACTCATTAGAACAATTGCTATGAAAATTGTCCTCATCTTTGTCGCCATATTTATCACAATGTTTTGGCTGTTGTATGCTCCAGCCTCCTTCAGGTGGTTGGAATGTCGAACTGAACCCTTTATTTCACTCCCTGCGGTAGACTGTTCTAGTTCCACGTGCCATGTCTAATGGATCTCAGTTATCAGTTATCTCCTGTTAATTCCCCTCTCCACTGCCTTAGCCGGGTATTGAACTCACAGTCTTTGGGTCCTGTCACTGGATCTAACCAACGCCTTTATCCACTGTACCATGTGACAGTACCCAAAGATGAGCACTGGTAAAAAATGGTTGATGAAGGGTGCTGGTACCAAGCACCGACAGACCATCACTTGCTATCGATGTCATCGGCAAGGGCACATTGCTCGGTGTTGTCTGGGAAACGAGCAAGGGAGCGAGAATTCAGCGCTAATCGTCTCCCCAAAACCCTTGTAAATGGCGCATTGCTTGTGGTGACGGTTCATATCGATGGAATACCATGTATAGCTCTGGTGGATACAGGATGCACACAGTCACTAGTCTGTAAGTCATGCTGTCGAGCATGGACAAGAAAATCAACACGTGTCCTTACAGCATACGGAGGCGTACTTGACTGTTGCGGAATTGGAGTGGTACAAGTTAGCATTGGTGCAAAGCCGTCCATCGCTATGGAAGTCCTAGTCATGGATGGAGACTTGCTTGGATTCGACTTTCTGCTCGGACGAGATGCCATCAAACAGTTGGGAGGAATATCTATAACTGGCGCCGGTAAAGTTTCCGCAGTGTGTCGAACCAGTCATTGCCACCATCACCATTACCGAGCCCGACTTCAAAGTAGAATACGATGAGACCACTCGGAGGTGGACCGCATCTTGGAAATGGGCTGGCAACCAACCTCTGGGTAAGTTAAGAAATAGACTGGCAGAATATCCAGCTCCTGCACAAATTCGGGAGGAGTATGATCGGGAACTCCAGATGTGGATAGATAATGGCTGGCTGCTTCCTTACCCGGAGGAGGAGCTCAGACCCCCAAAGGGTTTAATCCCCCTCATGGCCATTGTGCAGGGAAAACAAACAGAAGGTTCGGCCCGTTATGGACTATCGGGAACTCAATGAGTACGTTGATGCTTACGCAGATGTTTGTTCTAAAAAATTACGGGAATGAAAAGTGCTGGACCTAAACCTGGCCTATCTGCAGGTACACATCGACAAGTCCCTTTGGCCATTCCAAACAGTGGAGATTAAGGGATAAAGGTATTGGCTCACCCACTTAGGATTTGGGATCCAAGTTGCTCCTTTAATCATGCGGGCCATTGTTAATACTGTCTTGAGCCAGGATGAGATCGTCAGCGCAGCTTCCTCCTCTTATATTGATGACGTTTTTGTAAAGGAGAGTGTATGTTCTGTAGTCCACGTCAAGGAACATTTGGAGCAGTTTGATCTGTCAAGTAAGACCCCAGAACGGCTAAGCAATGTCAGCGAGCTACTATTGGTTATTCTCCGCAAATCTAGCTCACTGATTGGTCCTTTTCGACCAATCAAGTCACCCGCACAAGCAAATTTTGGCGCAATTTGTTCTGAGCCACCCCAAATGTGACCAGGAGCAGAGACCGAGAGCAGAGATTGACAGCAGAGTCCGACATCCGCAAGAGACAACAACAGCAGCAGCAGACAATTTTGACAGCTCACTCCAAGCTTCAAAATGTGACAATTACGAACACCCATCTCGACGAATCGAGACGTTAAACTTTTCGGCAACACTGATGTCAACAAACCTTTCAGTCAGACTTCAACATTCAGAGAGATGCCAACCAAATCCACGCAATCCGAAAAACTTGATTTTCCCGCGCAAATCAAACTCTGACCCAGCAACCCATTGGCATAATCTTTCTCTCGCTATCGAACAAAACTTTACAAACTTCATTTATTATACTTAAAAAGTGACATTTTTTTCACTACAAAATAAGTAATAATAACTCACAACATTTCATTCAAATAACAACTAAAGGTACGCAACTTCGTATAACAAAAAAAGAATTATATATAAACACTTATGTAAAACTACAAACTCTTTAATTCTTTGAACAAATCTTATTAACATTTGCAAAAGCTTTCAAACATACTTAGTAACAACATACGAATTTTAATACATCAACATTCAACCATTTATCAAATCTTAACACATATATATATATTTTAAATTGTATATAAAATCACTATTGTTATGCATTCTACTTACCTTTGTTTTGCATGACCTGTTCTAAATTTATGTTTATTGTTGAAGATGAATGTTAACGAACACGCCAACAAAAAGATTTCATTCTGATTTAACAAATACATTCACTAATCCCCAACACTGACATTTAAGTGTCAATTTCAATGAATTAATCAAATAAAAATAACCAAATCAAAAATGTTTGTGGAGACAAATAAATATTTTTAAAAAATGATTTCTCTCATAATTATCAATAACGATTGGGCATCCTGCTTGGTGATGGTTAGCAAGTGAGGCTAGTTAACCATTTATGAGTTAAATTTTCACTGAGAAACTTCATACTTCTGGTTTTGTGTCAAATTTAAACAAAGTTTAGTAAAAGAATAATCATTAAAAATAAAAAACAAAACAAAACTGATAAACCTTATTAACTGAATAATTATTTTCTTTGATATAAGTTAATTGTATATAAATCAATGATTTGGTGAGAAACATTTTCTTGGGGTTGAAAATGTTTAACAAAGTTGATCATTTATATCCTTATAGTCATTTCGAAATATAACCAGTTGTCTCTTGGAAGACTGATAAACTAATATCACAAGACTAACAAGATGACAAAGTGGGATATAGTGTAGGGAGATTGGTGGGGGTCATGTCTTTTCCAATGATGTTTATACAGGTTTTTAAAATTTCAACAGTTCAGTTGTTTTCTTGTCCCATTCATTATGGGACAGATAAATGGAAAAGATAATCTGTCCCAAATTTTGTTTTACTAACAATTATTAACTTTGTAAATTTCAAGTGGAGTTTGCATTTGTCATTCAGAAGCAAATTATAGTCCATTATTTTTGGTTGCTTTTGTAAAAATGAACTAATCTGAGAGAAAAAATTTTTTTTTAAAATTTAATTTTAATTTTCATCATTTTATAAACATTAATATTTCTTGACAATCTTGTCTTTTTTTTTTTTTTTTTTTTATAAAAGTTGATTTAGTTGGTAAATCCTCATTTGAATAGAAAAAAAAAATTGTTCTTGTATTTTTATGAATCTCAGACAATTTTTTTTCCCACAAGAAAATCTACATCCAGTTTTAGAAACTGTTTCTCTCATTAAATTTTTTTTTGGATACTGTTTTTCAAACCAAAACCACATTCTTTAAGTTGATAGTGGCTTGGATTAAAATGCTTCACTGGAGAATATTTTTAGAATCAAAGTCCATTTGGTCATAAATTTATTTTTGGTTTCATTGATTTGTCCAGTAATTGACATTTTAATCATGTTCCCAGCCATTTCTATGTCTTCTGTCTCAAGATGAAAATCCTCATTACTGTTTAATAAATGTCTAAATCGGTTTTCAATAGATTTTTTTTTTTTTTATTGAGCTGAAACAACTTTTGTTGTTTCAAAAACTTCCAGAAAAGTTTCTTCTTTTAGAAAATATTTTTTTTTAATATAAAACTGTATTGGATTGGAATAAAATTTTTTAGCATTTTTTAAAGAAATTTCAAAGACAATATTTAGATATTTTTAAAGAGATTTATCTCACCACATTTCTACCATTTTATTCCACTACCTTTTACAGCTTCATGATTCCATCCTTCCAGAATTTGGCTTCTTTTGATGTGATGAATTGGTCTAAGTGAGTTTTACAGGCTTTTACAGAATTGAAGATCTTTCCATTAAGAGAGTTTCATATAATACAGTGGTTTTGTATAATTATACAGTGGTTTTGTATAATTATACAGTGGTTTTGTATAATTATACAGTGGTTTCGTATAATTATACAGTGGTTTCGTATAATTATACAGTGGTTTCGTATAATTATACAGTGGTTTCGTATAATTATACAGTGGTTTCGTATAATTATACAGTGGTTTCGTATAATTATACAGTGGTTTCGTATAATTATACAGTGGTTTCGTATAATTATACAGTGGTTTCGTATAATTATACAGTGGTTTCGTATAATTATACAGTGGTTTTCCATTTTTGAAAAATAAAAGAGCATCAAATGATGAAAACGTATTTCATTTTTCCCAATTTTCACTTCTAATGCAAAAATATTTAAAGTTCACAATCCACACAAGAAAGGTACAGAAAAACACATTGAAATATCACCTTTCAGAATGCATATATCATAAATTTTAATCATGTAAACTGAAATTACATGATCAGACATCACCTATTAAAAAAACACTACAAAATTTTATACCAAACCAATATTAACATTTTTACCCTTTGAGTCTGGACATTTCTTTCGAAGAGCAAGTCTTGCTTTTATGTTTACCAAGATAAAACCAAATAGAGGTAAATCATGACAAACTGTTATTGTCAATCTTCTCTTGCAATTGGATATTGCTCTTTCCCAAGAGGACTTAAAGAGTCCAAAACTCCTTTCATTCTGAAAATGAAGTATAATGTTTATGCAGCATTTGATGTTACTTGCATTATTTACATTATTTAGACCGTTATCCTCATCTTCATTGCCATATTCACAATGTTTCGGCTGTTTTACACTCCAGCCTTATTCAGGTGATTGGAATTTCAAACTGAACACTTTTAGTCCACCAGAGTAGATTGTTCTAGATCCACGTGCCATGACTCTTCCGGAGGTCTCAGGTATTTCCGTTTAACTCACCTCTCCAAGTTTTTGGTTCATTACTGCTGTGGCCTGGTATTGAACTTTGGGTCTAGTCACTGGATCTAACCAATGTCTTTATCCACTGGACCATGTGTCCTTGAGTATTTCATATAATTATACAGTGGTTTTTCCTTTGAGGACACATGGCCCAGTATCACCTGAAGAAGGTCGGAGTGTACAAAGCTGAAACATTGTGAATATGGCAAAGAAGATGAGGCTAATAGTCCGAATAATGTTTTTGTACTGATGAGACAGAAAAGTACGAGGAAGAGGAAAAAAGTCAAACAATTGTGTCCTGACTCCAAAAAGAAGAGGCATTGAGCAAAATTTCATGGGGAAATTAGCTCAGGAGGGGAGGTGTTGTAATGGAATGCCCCACACTCCCTATCGCCTATGTGGACTGACTATATCAGTAGCTATATATGGTGAGCATAGGATATACCTGGGGGCTTGTTTCGGGAATTACTAGCCTTCTAACTTCTACCTTTCAGTAGTGTATTCTCTTTTATAATAAACCTCTCTTTCTTTCATCTATGCACGTGTTGCTGTTCCTTCACTTGAATACCACCTTTGTTTGTTTGTAACCTCTTTAAGGATACAACAAATATAAATAATGCAAGTAATCCTAATACCTTATTTCAGAGATACAGACAGAGCATTTGATGTTACATATTACACTTGTTTTCAGTAAGTGTCAGGAAAAACATTACAATTCTTGCTTCTCCTGAAGAAAGGGTATGGTACGAAATGGCAGAATTATTGGTACGGAATTAATGTACAACTTTTATCATTTGTTTTTATATTTGGTCATTTTCTTTTTATGTTTTCTCAGTACAATGGTATTTTACTAAACTCTCAAACATGCATAAATACTGTGTCCCATAATAGTTGTTACATTTAGTGTATGAAATATATATGCACCTGGAACAACTATTGTGGGACAGAGGTAATACTTATCAATGATTAAAGCATTGCATACTGAAAATGGTTCTTATTGGTATTAGGTACAAAGTCAGTTCATAATTGCACTTCTTCTAAGTATTGACATTTCTTAATCATGATTGAAAAAAAAAAAAAAAAAAAGTTAAAAAATTATCCAAATATAATAAATTAAAAATGTATTATATGAAAACATATTAAAAGAAAAATCATCTTTATTGCAAATGTTCTTCAACTGGTATCATTAAATATTTTGTTGTGTGATTGCAATAAAAAGATTTTGTTTTGAAGCAGCTTCTCTCAGGTTCTGGGTATTTAGATTTGCATAAAATTTAGCCCAATTTTTGCAGAAAGTTTGAGGACTGTGTTTTCGATATTTGGTTTTCACGTTCTTTGATCTGAGACAAAAAGCAAAAACTCCTGTTCGATGAGCTTGAACATTTCACTTTTTTGTAATGTTTCTGAAAATATTCAACACTGTCTAAAATAGATCAAACTTAAAAAACGATTTCTATAAAGTTCATTTTTGATCTTCACTAGCTGCAGAATCTATTGCATTGTAAGTTTCAGTGAATAGATCATATAATTGGGAACAAAATAAAAACAATATCTGAATTCTGTAAATTTAATAGCTTGACAGATTGTAATTTAAAATCTGAAGGTGATTTGCTTGAATACTAAATAAAATTTCATTTGTATTTGAGCTTAAAGCCCTATTCTCTTAGAAATTCTGTCAAATTCCTATCAAGAATTTGGAATACGGTAATTCCCTTTGTAGAATATGCACATCTCAAATTGTGCTAAAAGTGGGAAAATGCTTCTACTCACACATAATATGCACCCCTTGTTTGGTAATCAAACCCTATAAATTGTACCTCTCCAATTTCATTATGGCCAGCGTTTCCTACTCTTATTTAAAAATGGTTTTAAACATAGAATAATATTATTCTAATTTAATTTTATGGTAATTCTTATTTTATTTTACAGCAATTTTTAAAAGATTTATGTAACTGTGCATAATACGCACCCCTCATTTTTTTTTTTTTTTAAATAGAAATAAATGCATATGATGGGATATATAGTCTCTGTATCTATCAAAACTTCAAGAGAAAAACATTTCCTGCAGCCAGATAACTGTTCATCAAAGATTATTTTTCAGTTCTTTTCCTTCATTATATATAAAAAAAATATCTTGTTTTGCATTTCTGTTGATAAAAATACCGTGCTTTGGATCATTAAACATAATCTATGAAATCAGATTATGACACGGATTTGGAATATTCTGAGCTTCACCTTTTGACACGTACATTCTATATCATTAAATTGTGCTGCATGTATTTTTTTCCTTTGAAAAATTACTCTGGAATTTTTAGGCAGACTCAAGAGGGTTAGAGGAAGAAATAAAATCAAAATTTGTGAATTGAAAATAGTAAAAGATAAACGAGTCATAACCAAACAGTTCTACCGAGTGTTTCCCAACTTTTTATCTCGATAAATCTCCAGAGCAGAATAAAGATAAAGCTGCACATAACAAGCGAGGAAAAAAAAAGAAATGTCAAGACAATAATCAACAGAACTGAAACAATATTGTAAAATAATAACAAACTAACAAGCCTATTCTTTTATGCTTATAAGCGTACTGGCCAGACAACTGAATAGATTTTTGTTTCTACCCTAAATCATAACCTAAGCAATAGATACAAAATGCAATACACTATTATATTTTGCTATCAGAATTATTTCTGTTTTGTGCTTCCATATGCCAAAAAATATTTTTTAGACTTCTCCAACTGTCATTCATGAATTTCATGTGTGTGATCTGCAGAGAACAATCAGCTTATCTGAAAGGCAATATTTGCATTTAATGCATGTACGATATTTGATGTTCTTTGGTAATGTCCAATAAAATCTTCAAAAGGGGTGTGTGTGTGTGTGTATATATAGCTTATATATGTGTGTGTGTGTGTGTCTGTTGACCTCAAAGTAGAATATCTTTGAAAAATAAAGTGGAACCAATAAGTCTTTGAAGTTTTATCATTAGGAATCATGATTTCTGATTCAATTATTATTTTTGAAAATTATTTTAACATTTTCCATTCAAATCTTAAGCCGTTTTGTTATTGTTTAACTTTCTATACACTGATGTAAAAATATTTCGACAAGCGACAAAAATAACAGCTGTAATCTTATAACAGTGCATATAAGGGTCAGAGGTAAACAGGTAAACTGGCCATGAGTTCTACATTTTAATACATTGAGTGTTGCATTTATAGGAAAGAAGAAAGACTTTAGAGATTTTGATAAAGACCAAATTGTTATGGACAGAAGTCTATATTAGAGCATTTTTGAACTGGCATAGATTCTGAGGCATACACATTCACTTGCAGTCGGGGAAGAGAAAATCATCAACTGCCAACAAAATGGTGAGTGGCCAACAATTATCGTTATGAGAAATGAATGCAGGCTTTCTCACCAAGTGCAAGCCAACAGAATGGCAAAAATTACATATAGCTTTAATCAAGATGAAGGCAGGAATACATCACAACAGAAAGTAAATTGATCCTTGTTGCATATCAGGTGCTGTAGCCACAGGTTAGACGTAATATCCATGTAAACAAATGTCCAAAGAGTTTTCAATGAACATGTAAGCATCAGAATCTTACATCAATAGAAGGTCATCACTTGATTTGATATTTGTTTTCTCCTGAATAAGGTGGATAGCAGGATACATTTTATCCTGGAGAAGAAATTGCGCAGTGGGTTTTGGCAAAGTTCTGTAGTTCAGAAATGAACATGACACATACAATATATTATCAATGGTTGCCAAATAAAGAGACACTTTTCAGATTATGGAAGGCAAGCCAAAGTCAACTATTTGGTTTCATTAATCCATCAGTTCTGGTGGGAATTTCAATAGGTTTAGTGCTGAAAACACAAGAGATCAGAAATTTACACTAAAAATATTTTAGATTTCAATAATGGCTGCTTAACAGCAAGAAGAATGTTTTTTAATGATAGGAGAGACCAGACGGGTGGTGGAAGGAGAGAGAGAGAGAGACCAGACGGAAGGAGAAAGAGAGAGAGAGAGAGAGAGACCAGACGGAAGGAGAAAGAGAGAGAGAGAGAGAGAGACCAGACGGAAGGAGAGAGAGAGAGAGACCAGACGGAAGGAGAAAGAGAGAGAGAGACCAGACGGAAGGAGAGAGAGAGAGAGACCAGACGGAAGGAGAGAGAGAGAGAGACCAGACGGAAGGAGAGAGAGAGAGAGACCAGACGGAAGGAGAGAGAGAGAGAGACCAGACGGAAGGAGAGAGAGAGAGAGAGACCAGACGGAAGGAGAAAGAGAGAGAGAGAGACCAGACGGAAGGAGAAAGAGAGAGACCAGACGGAAGGAGAAAGAGAGAGACCAGACGGAAGGAGAAAGAGAGAGAGAGAGACCAGACGGAAGGAGAAAGAGAGAGAGAGAGACCAGACGGAAGGAGAAAGAGAGAGAGAGAGACCAGACGGAAGGAGAAAGAGAGAGAGAGAGACCAGACGGAAGGAGAAAGAGAGAGAGAGAGACCAGACGGAAGGAGAAAGAGAGAGAGAGAGACCAGACGGAAGGAGAAAGAGAGAGAGAGAGACCAGACGGAAGGAGAAAGAGAGAGAGAGAGACCAGACGGAAGGAGAAAGAGAGAGAGAGAGACCAGACGGAAGGAGAGAGAGATAGACCAGACGGAAGGAGAAAGAGAGAGAGATAGACCAGACGGAAGGAGAAAGAGAGAGAGATAGACCAGACGGAAGGAGAAAGAGAGAGAGATAGACCAGACGGAAGGAGAAAGAGAGAGAGAGAGACCAGACGGAAGGAGAAAGAGAGAGAGAGAGACCAGACGGAAGGAGAAAGAGAGAGAGAGAGACCAGACGGAAGGAGAAAGAGAGAGAGAGAGACCAGACGGAAGGAGAAAGAGAGAGAGAGAGACCAGACGGAAGGAGAAAGAGAGAGAGAGAGACCAGACGGAAGGAGAAAGAGAGAGAGAGAGAGAGACCAGACGGAAGGAGAAAGAGAGAGAGAGAGACCAGACGGAAGGAGAAAGAGAGAGAGAGAGACCAGACGGAAGGAGAAAGAGAGAGAGAGAGACCAGACGGAAGGAGAAAGAGAGAGAGAGAGACCAGACGGAAAGAGAGAGAGAGAGACCAGACGGAAGGAGAGAGAGAGAGACCAGACGGAAGGAGAGAGAGAGAGACCAGACGGAAGGAGAGAGAGAGAGACCAGACGGAAGGAGAAAGAGAGAGAGAGAGACCAGACGGAAGGAGAAAGAGAGAGAGAGAGACCAGACGGAAGGAGAAAGAGAGAGAGAGAGACCAGACGGAAGGAGAAAGAGAGAGAGAGAGACCAGACGGAAGGAGAAAGAGAGAGAGAGAGACCAGACGGAAGGAGAAAGAGAGAGAGAGAGACCAGACGGAAGGAGAAAGAGAGAGAGAGAGACCAGACGGATGGAGAAAGAGAGAGAGAGACCAGACGGAAGGAGAAAGAGAGAGAGACCAGACGGAAGGAGAAAGAGAGAGAGACCAGACGGAAGGAGAGAGAGACCAGACGGAAGGAGAGAGAGACCAGACGGAAGGAGAGAGAGACCAGACGGAAGGAGAGAGAGACCAGACGGAAGGAGAGAGAGACCAGACGGAAGGAGAGAGAGACCAGACGGAAGGAGAGAGAGACCAGACGGAAGGAGAGAGAGACCAGACGGAAGGAGAGAGAGACCAGACGGAAGGAGAGAGAGACCAGACGGAAGGAGAGAGAGACCAGACGGAAGGAGAGAGAGACCAGACGGAAGGAGAGAGAGACCAGACGGAAGGAGAGAGAGACCAGACGGAAGGAGAGAGAGACCAGACGGAAGGAGAGAGAGACCAGACGGAAGGAGAGAGAGACCAGACGGAAGGAGAGAGAGACCAGACGGAAGGAGAGAGAGACCAGACGGAAGGAGAGAGAGACCAGACGGAAGGAGAGAGAGACCAGACGGAAGGAGAGAGAGACCAGACGGAAGGAGAGAGAGACCAGACGGAAGGAGAGAGAGACCAGACGGAAGGAGAAAGAGACCAGACGGAAGGAGAGAGAGAGAGACCAGAGTGATGGTGGGAGGAGAAAGAGAGAGAGAGACAAGAGAGAGTCACGGACGGTGGAAGGAGAGACAAGAGAGAGTCACGGACGGTGGAAGGAGAGACAAGAGAGAGTCACGGACGGTGGAAGGAGAGACAAGAGAGAGTCACGGACGGTGGAAGGAGAGACAAGAGAGAGTCACGGACGGTGGAAGGAGAGGCAAGAGAGAGTCACGGACGGTGGAAGGAGAGGCAAGAGAGAGTCACGGACGGTGGAAGGAGAGGCAAGAGAGAGCCACGGACGGTGGAAGGAGAGGCAAGAGAGAGCCACGGACGGTGGAAGGAGAGGCAAGAGAGAGCCACGGACGGTGGAAGGAGAGGCAAGAGAGAGCCACGGACGGTGGAAGGAGAGGCAAGAGAGAGCCACGGACGGTGGAAGGAGAGGCAAGAGAGAGCCACGGACGGTGGAAGGAGAGGCAAGAGAGAGCCACGGACGGTGGAAGGAGAGGCAAGAGAGAGCCACGGACGGTGGAAGGAGAGGCAAGAGAGAGCCACGGACGGTGGAAGGAGAGGCAAGAGAGAGCCACGGACGGTGGAAGGAGAGGCAAGAGAGAGCCACGGACGGTGGAAGGAGAGGCAAGAGAGAGCCACGGACGGTGGAAGGAGAGGCAAGAGAGAGCCACGGACGGTGGAAGGAGAGGCAAGAGAGAGCCACGGACGGTGGAAGGAGAGGCAAGAGAGAGCCACGGACGGTGGAAGGAGAGGCAAGAGAGAGCCACGGACGGTGGAAGGAGAGGCAAGAGAGAGCCACGGACGGTGGAAGGAGAGGCAAGAGAGAGCCACGGACGGTGGAAGGAGAGGCAAGAGAGAGCCACGGACGGTGGAAGGAGAGGCAAGAGAGAGCCACGGACGGTGGAAGGAGAGGCAAGAGAGAGCCACGGACGGTGGAAGGAGAGGCAAGAGAGATTCACGGACGGTGGAAGGAGAGGCAAGAGAGAGTCACGGACGGTGGAAGGAGAGGCAAGAGAGAGTCACGGACGGTGGAAGGAGAGGCAAGAGCGAGTCACGGACGGTGGAAGGAGAGGCAAGAGAGAGTCACGGACGGTGGAAGGAGAGGCAAGAGAGAGTCACGGACGGTGGAAGGAGAGGCAAGAGAGAGTCACGGACGGTGGAAGGAGAGGCAAGAGAGAGTCACGGACGGTGGAAGGAGAGGCAAGAGAGAGTCACGGACGGTGGAAGGAGAGGCAAGAGAGAGTCACGGACGGTGGAAGGAGAGGCAAGAGAGAGTCACGGACGGTGGAAGGAGAGGCAAGAGAGAGTCACGGACGGTGGAAGGAGAGGCAAGAGAGAGTCACGGACGGTGGAAGGAGAGGCAAGAGAGAGTCACGGACGGTGGAAGGAGAGGCAAGAGCGAGTCACGGACGGTGGAAGGAGAGACAAGAGCGAGTCACGGACGGTGGAAGGAGAGACAAGAGCGAGTCACGGACGGTGGAAGGAGAGACAAGAGCGAGTCACGGACGGTGGAAGGAGAGACAAGAGCGAGTCACGGACGGTGGAAGGAGAGACAAGAGAGAGTCACGGACGGTGGAAGGAGAGACAAGAGAGAGTCACGGACGGTGGAAGGAGAGACAAGAGAGAGTCACGGACGGTGGAAGGAGAGACAAGAGAGAGTCACGGATGGTGGAAGGAGAGACAAGAGAGAGAGAAGCAGAAGGAAGGATAGTATATGAAGTGGTGTAAATAATCATGGAGTGTTGGAGAGAAGAAATAGGAAATTAGTGAGGAAAATAAAGAGAAATAGAAGTTTTAAGGTTTATTGGACTAATATTAAAAAGGCCTGGGGCTTTTGATTTGTAAGAGTCAAGTTGAGAATTATCTTGTTCCTTGCTGATTGCATATGATAATCGATTCTTCTTTGGAGACATTGAAAAGGTGAAATGTGGCCTTTGGCTGCTGTGAGGGAAGCAGGTGATATTTAATATATCATACACATTTGCATGGATGAAAATGACATGCATATATATGTGTGTGTGTGTGTGTGTGTGTGTGTGTGTGCGCACACAAACATTAAAGAAAAGACTTATTCCACACATACATACATACATACATACATACATACATATTTCAAGAGAAAAAAATTATTTAAACATGCAAGAAATGTTTGATGACATTGATAAAAATGTTCATGTCACACAAAAAGTAATAAAAATTCTTATCCTACTTAATTTGAATTTTAGTGGGGTCAATTATTAGAGAGTTTCCTTATTTGGCCACTTGATTAAAAGTAACTTGCTTTTGCTAAGACAGTCTCAACTCAACTTCCTGTCAGGAAACACTCAGTTTGGGGACCTTATATCAAAAAACATAAATTGCTCTCAGTAGAAAGGGTGATATGAGAACACTCAAATAGATCCATTTTCATAGAACTGCCTAAGAAGCCAAGTGCAAATGAATGTGAACTCCATTGGAAATCAGCTGAATGAGTCATATAACAAAACTTTTCTGAATTCTGATTATTAGAGCATGCAGAAGAATCAGACCAGAAATAGGACAGGAATACTGCAGGTTCTTCAAAGACACTGGAACAAGGAATGCAATAATTATGCTCAGAAGGATATCAGAAAGAGCAATACAAATGCAGAAGAATGTGCACCTGTGTTTTATAGATTATGCAAATGCATTTTATAAAGTATGCCATAAAGAGCTGTTGAAGATGCTTGTTAACCTTGACATATTTGGGAAGGATATTAAAAATAATCCAGAAGCTAAACCAGCAGCAAACTGCCTGTATATGTGCCACTGAAATCGGAAGGTGCATTGGAACAGTGAAAGATGCCTTCCAAAAGCCAAGAATAGTATTAAGAAATAGAAAAAGTCTGTTAGAAACAAAGAAAGAAACACCGAACTTTTATGTAATATCAATCCTCCTATGCAGCAGTGAATACTGAACAATCTCCTTATAGAAGAAGAGACTTGAAGCAACAGAAATATGGTTCTACAGAAGGATGCTGAGAATGCCATGGACAAACATATTAGCAACAACAAAGTTTTAGAGACAATGGAAACAAAAAGGACATTTATATTTAACATCAGAAAGCGACAGTTGAAATTTCTTGGGCAGATAATGAGGAAAAAGGCTTGGAAAACTGAATACTCACAGGTCGGATTGAAGGCAAGAGGAGAACAACATAGCCTACCTAGCAAGCCTGAGTAAATGGATGGTGCAACAAGGTTTAGGGGAGATGATAAAAAGTCAAGACTTATTAGGAGGTACAAAGAACAAGACATATTTGAATTGATTACAATTGCAATACACAGTAACTATTTTTAATTTTACCCAAATTTGGGAACTTTATTCCTGAATGTGATTTAAAATGTCAAAAAAGAAAGGGCAGATTTCCTAAATAGTAGATTGATAAAATCTTTGCAAAGAAAGCAAGGATTTCAAATTTGTACAAAAAAGCTTGGTTAATTTTTTCTTGGACATCTTTAAATCTCTAAAAGTCAAGAACAGACTATAAACTCCCCTATCCCTTTGCAAGATTAATGCAATACAATCTTTACATTCTCTCATTTAGTTTTCTGTCAAATTAACCAAATAATCCTTTGTAAGCTTTGCCTATAAATCAGACAATATCCATGATGCATTACTTAATAGTACAAAACTGACTTGATAGGGATTAAACTTTCAATTTGATGTCTAATGTTTCTACACTCTTGTGTGCATACAAGATTGATCATTCCTCTGAACAGGTTGATATTTTAAAATATTTTGATCATTTCATTCAACTATGTCATGGGATGTAATGCAGACAAATTCCTGGGCTATTTTGTTAACTTAAACCTTAATTGGAAAAATAGAGCAAAGATGAGTTGTTAGGAATGCTGAGAAGATTCATGAAAGCAAACAATGTTAACATCTGACAGTCAAGGAAAGGCTGAATGAAAGAGAAACAGTGAGAAGAACTGGAAGAAAAAGAGCCTCACCAATGCCAGGAGTTATTTTTATTTGTCACAAGAAGTTTGTTTAATAAGAAAGACCATGTCAAGGTTATCTAGTGATTGGGGCATTATCAAAAATGATTAAAAGAGGTCAGGGGTCATCTACTGTGGAGTAAAATGGTATAGCATGCTGTAGCATCATTAAAAATTGGCATTTAGTGGAGAGGAAATTGACAGATGAAGTTGGTAATTAACGGTTTTCAGGTTCTAAAATGAAAATAAAGAGGAAAAATAAAAAACAATCTATTAAAATTAAACTGATTTGTCTCTGATGTTTAGCCATAAATGAGAGAAATAAAAGTTAAAGAAACTCATCACTGATAAGGTTTTCTTCCATTGAAATATACAATGTGGTTAGTGGGTGGGAAAAAAATCACCCCCCCCCCGGTGAAAAAAAAGGGATGCCGAATGTTCTAGAATGCCTTAGATATTTTTATAGATTATTGTTCAAGACCCAAGAACCATTAAAGGAAAACAGTTACTAAATAATGATGTTCTAGGGCATAAAGGGATGAAGTAAGAAGTGCTTCTGAGGATATGTAGGATAGATAGCAGTTGACCCTAGACTTGAGGAGGTTAAGATCATAGTGATCAAGGATGATTAGCAAGCTTGTCTCACTAGATCAATTACAACTGAAGATATGCTCGATCCTCACTGGGTGCCCCATGGTTTCAGCCTTGTGCAACATTTAAGCTATGGATAGAAAATCACCATCGTGATGAAGGAAGCATCCTCTCAGATGGTGTCTGTTCCCCAAAGTAAACATAATATCAACTATGATACAAGGAAGATAAACTCAAATAAAATAAATTATCAACTGACAGAAAATATTTGAATATTTAATCAGATACTTTATGTGAAATTTTTCAAGAATTCTGTTTTTCCTCAAGAATCATTGTAAAGATTAACATTATAAAAAAAAGAAAAGAGAAATGGGTCATTTGGTAACAAGTGATCAGCAAATGTTTGCTTCAGTGAAAATATAGCAAAACACACATATGAATAAATGACTATAGTCCTGTAGGGAAATGTAAAGGAAGCCATAATAATGTCTGTTTTTATATGTTAACAGGAAGATAAGCCTGTATCACTATATATGGTCAGCTATTTAAAGTAGCCATTTTTTTGTTTCCAAATAATCTTGTTATTCTCTGATTTCCAAAGGAATTTCCAAGGTGAAAAATGAAGAATTTCCAATCATTAATAAGAATTGTAAAGTTCCAAGGTAAAAAAATGGGAAGGAATTTCTCACTGAAGTTGAGGATTTCATTTTTTATTAAGCTTTTTTTGAATCAGCTTAAAGTTGAACAACTTTCATCATTTTTGTGAAAACAGAAGTAAGATAAAAATTTTAATGAATATAAGAATGAATGCCAAGTCTCACGTTCTAAAAATTACCTTAAGTTCATTTATCAAAATAAGGTACACAAACTCAGCTGCACTTAAATATAAGTTTATAGATAAGTTACAAAGTGATGAAAATGTATTTTGAGAAAATTGGGAAAATAAAAATGAAAATATTGATCAAGAAGGGAAAGTTTTCTTCTTTTTCAACACAATCAGTTGAAAGCAAAAAAAAAAAAGAAAAATCTGAAAATGATCTTGTACTTCTTGCAATTACCATTACCTCAAAGACTTTAAAATAAAACTTATGACATTATCACAGCCAATTAAGTGGATATTTTGGAAGGAAATCACCATTTTTTTGTATTTTTCTTAAATTGCAAAGCGAGAAAAATTAGGAAGAAATATCTAAATTTGAGAACAAATTTGAAAAATCAATCTTTGACTATGTTTGGAGAGAGAAAAACCAAAAAAAAAAAAGAAAAAAAAAAGAGAAAAAGCTTTCCAAATATGAAGAATGAGATTTGATCAATGTGCTTTTTAATAGAGTAAATATTAAAAAAGCTCTGCTGAAATGATTGAGAAACTTTGGCAAAAAGTTTAGTTTAGCATTAGAATAATTTGTATGCAAGATATCTGCATCTACTCATATTTGATATCTGTATAAACAAACACTCAAAACTTAAAAAGCTTACACATGCATTTGAAGACAACAAATCAAAAATGTACAAATGTAAATATATTCCAATGTATGTATATATAGATCTAAACAAAATGCAGAATTTTAGAAAAATCTAACAGAATTATTTCAGGTTTAAATGAAACAAACCCTATCATCTGCTATGATCAACAAAGAGGCTTTGTTTTAAAGAATCTTTAATAATAAAAACTAAGCTTCCTGTTTTATCTTCTTTTTGCACCCCACCCATCTTATCAGTTCCAAGCCAAACTTTCTGCAAATTTCAGTTCAAAGCAGAAAATATCAAAGAGGAAAGAATTTCAGCTTTTGAAGAGACTCTTTATTTTTATCCATTTTTTTTTTTTTACTTGCATTAAATGAAAGGTTGTCATAAAGAGATAGCAATTGGCCAAATTTTGATTCTTTCATTTCAATCAGTGAACAAAGGTGTTGATGTGTAACTGCTTATTACTTTTGCTGATTTTTATAAAGAGAAGGATGGCTAAGAAAAAAGCAGTGAGGCTTTTAGCATCAAATATCACCCAAATATCAAATATCACCCAAATATCAAATATCACCCAAATATCAAATATCACCCAAATATCAAATATCACCCAAATATCAAATATCACCCAAATATCAAATATCACCCAAATATCAAATATCACCCAAATATCAAATATCACCCAAATATCAAATATCACCCAAATATCAAATATCACCCAAATATCAAATATCACCCAAAATGGATGAGAAGAAGCAGGAAAGAAACTTTTCTTTACAGTTAATCATTGTAGACTTTTGATATATTTTTATAATAAAATGAATTATTCTGCTAATTTTCTTGTTTCCAATCTTCTGCTTTAGTCTAGAATCAAAAGATTTTTTATTAAAAGTCTTGGGATTACATTTGCTTTTTTGTTCTTTGTTTGGTTCTATTCCAAATAAGGTGTTGTGTACAACTTGCATGCAAATGATATTTGGTGCCAAAGAATTTAAATCTCTTGCTATACATTTGGAATTGGTGTTTTCAGAAAAAAATTTTTGTTTAAAAATATTAAATGAGGAAAAATGGATTTTGGGAAGGTTACTGAATGAAGGTTGGTAATGAACAATAATACTTAGGACAAGAACAACACATATAAGATTCACCAGCTGTGTGTAGAAGTAGTAGTCAACTGCTAGAAGTAAGTCAAGTGAATTCTACAATGAATCTCCACCATACAGTAATTAATACTGTATTTATGGGAATGGGGATATATCCAATATCGTCCATAGGTATGTTACAACATAAAGCATTCTTGTATTAAATACATTCTAGCCTTTTTTTTAGTTTCATAAAATGTAAATACAGAATTAAACTAAAATTGAAAGTGAAACAAGCATGAGGAAAAGCCAAGCCACCAATGTTGAATATCCCAAGAGAAGAAAAGTTAGTCATCAAAACCCAACATACTATCATAGTACTACAAGCAGACAGTGACACTACTACAGTTGGTGATGGGCAAGTTCGAATACTCCAAGAAATTGGCAAGCCTAGTCAGAGACAGTAATAGCAAGGTGAAAAAGGATTTGACCCTAAAAACTGAGAGGAACCTATAAAATAATAAATAAGAACAAAGATTGCTTAACACTGAATACACAGAGAGGTGACTAAATGTTACAGCAAGCTGCCATATAATACATGGTCTGCCCAAGATTCATAAATTTGGTACTCCATTAAGACTTATAGTCAGATGTAAGGGGTTCAGCATGTCACCTCCAGAGCCAATTCCTAGTAGGTAGTCAAACTCACTAACAGGAAGGTTTTCATGCGTTAAGAATTCAGAACATTGCGGAATCGGTTCCATGTGTTCTTAATCCATAGCAATCGGATAAGCTTAGATGTCATGAACTTGTTCACCAGGGTTCTTAGAGATGAGGCCCTGTTGGTGATGTGAAACAAACTGGAAGAGGATCCCATCTTTGATGAATGCACTAGCACCCTGATAGATAATCTGATAGCAATGTTGACATTCTGTGTACACATAACATTCTTCCAACATATACCAACAGGAGAAAGGCTTAGCTATGGGTTCATTGTTATCACCAATGATGGCAAACATACATAGAATACTTTGAGGAAATGTTTTTAGGCTTGACCAGGTGAGCTCAGTAAGTGTATAAATTCAGTTCACATTGAAAGAAGAAACTGAAGCTAGCCAACCTGGATGTACTAACAACTTGCAGAGAGGAGGGGAATTTTTATATATCACAAGCCAACCTTCATGGGACAAAACCTTAATATGAATATGATTAAGAACTGTGTGTATTCCATTCCTTGCAGTTGTGTCAAAGAATATAACAGTGACACCAGATGACATCTAAAAGTGGGACTGGAAGAACATCAAAAAGCCATGATTGGGGGTGCAAGACAATGAAATCAGCCATGGCAGATCATGTATGAAAGAAAAAGGATGCTTGCCAACCTTTGTAGAATGAAGTAAAAAAATATTAGACAGAATAACACTTGAGAATCAGATTTCTGAAGGAATCAGCACATATGTTAAGTAATAAAAAAAAATATCCCAATAGAATGAGAATCTACCTAGTGTAGATTAAATAAAGAGTTTAGTTTGAAATTCCATGAAAGCTATTTAGATCATCAGAAACCTGAAGTAGGCTGATGGACACAATAGCCACAATGACAAAGATGAGGATATTAGTCTGAACATAAATAGTGAAATCCAATGAAAATATATTTTTATATTTTTTTATTCTTTTTTTTTATTAAATAAATCTGGATTTTTATAAATGGAGTGATGGTGGTGAAAATAAATGTGTGATGGGGTTCTTTTCAATTGCTTTTTTCAGATTATTAGGACATTCAACCAAATAATTTGCAGAATAGTGACAACAACCTAGATACCATTGCCCTCATATATCTCTGCAATTATTGACAGAATAAGGATAGTAAATGTAAATTTATACAAGACAAAATGAATAAATAAAACTAGAATGAACTTGTAGGGATACAAAAGGTGATTATCTGTCTTTGAGATGATGTTATGTGGGTCATGTGCTAGCCACTTAGTGACATCATTTCATAGAGTAAGGAAAGTGGCTAGGCCATCAATCTTCTTCCAGGAGTCAAATTGAGCATTTTTTTTTTTTTTATTCCACCCCACCATTCAGCCTGGGCTGAGCTTAAATCTGCCTCCCCCACTCAGCTGCTATGTGTTGCAGCTTACAAGCTCATGGTGTCATTTCCCTTGAGAATGTAGCTTCACCAGATATAAAAACTATCTCTGGCTCACTGTTCTCATGTTGGGGAAAATACATGTCTCCCTATTTCCAGTTTGAGATGAATATGTCCTCTGCAATCCTAAATAAGGCTTCCTCCAAAATACAGAAGAATTTCTGGCAGCTCCAATTCCCATTGGAAATTATTACAAATAAGACTCAATACTTTTCACACTGCTTGCTGTTGCATATATGTGTTATAGTTTCTTTGCATAGGACATGTGTAAATATGTATATATCTTTTGTGCATAACTTAGTGGCATAAACTTTGTGAACAAAGCATGTTTGTCATGCCTTTTTTTCATCAATTCCATTCAGTCAGTGAAATAATAATACCAATAAAGAGGAAAATGCAAATGAGAGAATATTATGTCTGTAGTTTTCCTGTATATTCTGATTTGTCCATCACTACAGTTGCATTGCCTTTGTCAGCTGGTAGTATCATGATGCTTTCATTCCTCTATAGGGTTCTGATTGCCAGCCTCTCTAGTTTTGTAATGTTTGATTTGGGTAGCTTAGCTTTCTCCAGTGTGTCTCACTTTCCATCTTAGTTCATCTGCCTGAATCTGAGGGAATTTCAAGGTTATTTCCTCGATTTGAGCAATGATGCATAAGGATGGCTGTAGCAAAGTTGAGACCCTTGTTCAGAACTGACTCCTACGAGGCACTCAGCTGGTGTTGACTGATGCTGATTACTGCCTTCGCTGGTGGGTGATGGACCTTGTGTGTCACCTTCTAATCTTTCAATCTATTTAATTTTTGTACTTGTTGAGCCTTGACTACATTTAATTCATTTCATTCATGGTATAATATTATTTTCTTCCATAGCGCACCCATTAAATTGATTAAAAAAATGAAAAAATAACTGAGTTACAAATCACAAGCAATGGGAACTTTTGTTCTACCAGTTGAATATAAGTTTGGTCCAGTTTACAAAATATTATAGTTTTATAAACAAACAAGCAGAGTACCAGAAATTTGGACAAATTAATAACAATTTGAAACTAATATAAAGTTTAGCAAGTTAGTTATTTTGATAGAGAAATTTAAAAACTGTAGGACACTTGTGCATCAAAGAAATTCTGATAGTAATTTTCAAATATTTAACTTTTAGAATTCTTCAATATTTCTCCATTATTCAAGTTTTTGACATAAAATCCAAGATTTAAGTTCTTTAAAAAAAACAACAAAAAAAACAACAAAAAAAACAACAAAAAAAAAACAACAAAAAAAACAACAAAAAAAAACAACAAAAAAAACAACAAAAAAAACTACAAAAAAAAAACAACAAAAAAAAACAACAAAAAAAAACAACAAAAAAAAACAACAAAAAAAACAACAAAAAAAACAACAAAAAAAACAACAAAAAAAACTTTTATTTAAGCAATTGCTAAAACAAAAGTTAGTGTCCTGCAATTATAACACAAGGCAGAAATTTAAAAAAAATTTTGGAAAGGTCATTTGTTTCTTGGATGTAGTTTTTGTTTTAGGTTACTTGAGTCCATAATCAAAGTGACAAAGAAATTCTCAGGTGACAGCTAAGGATTTCTTTTCAGAAAAAAAAACAGTGAATTAAAATAATAGTGAAAATCAGTGATTGGAATAATAAAGAAGATTTCAACAGAGAAATGTGGAGAGTATTTTTTGCATTTTGTAGGATTGGTAAATGAAATCAAGGAAAAAAGAATTTTTACTGGAAAAAATACAGTAGAGGAATAAAAGAAAATTTATAAAATGAAATAAAAAAAGTTAAAAAAAACACCCACATAAGACAAAGCTTGAAATTCAAGCAATTTAATAAAATTTGCTGAATTAAGATATACAAAAGTGAAAGTCTTTTGCGGAGAAACCCTTTTTATTTTTCATCTGGCTTGATATTCTCGGGATTTAATAAAATATGTTAATATGAATTAGATAGCTTGACTGAATAAAATAAAAAAAAATTCAGTGCAGAGATAGAGGACAAGAGATAGAGAGAGGTAGAAACTGATGGAGAGGAAGGGAGAGGGAGAGTGAGGATGAGAGAGGGAGGGAGGACGAGAGAGGGAGGGAGAACGAGAGGACAAGAGAGGAGGACGAGAGGACAAGAGAGGAGGACGAGAGATAGAGAGAGTGGACATGAGAGAGAGAGAGAGAGTGGACATGAGAGAGAGAGAGAGAGTGGACATGAGAGAGAGAGAGAGTGGACATGAGAGAGAGAGAGAGTGGACATGAGAGAGAGAGAGAGAGTGGACATGAGAGAGAGAGAGAGAGTGGACATGAGAGAGAGAGTGTGAGAAAGGATGAGAGAGAGTGGACCTGAGAGAGAGAGCGATGAGACGACAACACAAGAGAGAGAGAGAGAGAAGAGAATGACTAAATGGAGAGAGGGAGAGAGAGAGAGAGAAGGTAACAATGAGACAGCCCAAACCATTTTTTCTGGCTCATTCTGATATGTAAATGAGAGAAATGTAAGCAAATCAAAAGACCAACCTGTACAATGTCAAATGACACTGGACATACATTATTATGGAAATGTGGCTGAAAGTTCATGGACGAGAGTGATTGATTTGGTAATATTTCTTCATTAAGTTTTAAGCACACAGTCAATGATAAGAGAATATGTCTGGGCTAAGCTCTAAGATTTCATTTTAAGTGATACACTGATGAACCTCATTACCATAACCACTGAGAATGAAAACTGATTTTTATAACTAGTGAATAAACTTATTCCCTATTAGAAGTTAGTCTTGGACTTGCACTGAAATTGGTAAAATATGTTAAAAAGAATTCTGTGATGAGTAGACTAGAAACTTCTATGATTTATTGATTTCTTAATACTGAATGCTAGAGTATTGAACACTTATAGGTCATCTTTGGGCAAAGGTAGCAATTTTGGATTCTTTGGGGTAACAAGGTAAAATTTTGGATACTTGAATATCTTGTAAAATGGGAAAAATCTAAACATCCAAAAAAGAAAAAAAAACATTGAAACTTGAGATTAAATATTATTCCATATACCAGAACCTATTCTTCAGCCTTCAAATTTCCCAAACTCATAAGAAAACTTGACAAGCTTGAAATTGTGTTCTGTAACCAAAGGAACTAGTTACATATCAACGCCATTTGGCATTGATATATCAGTACCTTTTGGATCAGAAAATGAAGATACAAGTAAAGAACATATGTGGAATAACAGAAAGGCTTTATTTCAGAATATAAAGCAAATTAAATGATGAAGGCCTAGAAAAATAAAATACATACTCTTTGGCTTCTGTAAAAATGGTAAAGGGATTGTTACATTGCATAAGCAAATTTTTCTACTTTTGATATGAACTCTAAATTGAAAGTTGAAGAATAAAATTGCTTTCAATATTGTGACTGAAGTAACAAGAAAATCTAAACAAAATAATGAATGTAACTGAGAAAAACATTTTACCTAAAAATGTTTGCTCTGCAACAGGATTCATTTGCTCATTGATTAATGTTTATTTTAATTTAACATTACAACAGTCTTAAAATAATATTTTGCTAAGATTTTGTAACACAAAGTTAATTGTGAGAAAGCAAGAAGTTATTTGCAAGAATGATTTTAACATTATCAAAAGCTTTCACTTCCAAAACTTGGAGACAGAGATATCTTGTCAAAATGCCTTGAGGAGACAAAAAAAGAATTTCCGTTTTTGAAATTTTTACAAATTGATATAAAATTCTTAATTTGCAATTTTATAACACCATAAAAAATATTTCTCTCCTGAAAATAAATCTTATCTAAAAATGATGTTTCTTTGTTAATTTTACTTTTTTTTTTTTCTCTTGGCAGAATATTGTTATCTATTTTAATAAAGGGAGATAACTTTATTAACCTGGAAGTGTTGTATACTGACTGAGAATGTTTGCAATGATCTCTACAAAAGTATTGATTGAGTTAATTACTTTTTACTTAAAATAGTGTTAAAGTATTGGTAAATCATACAAATTTCATGAGTTAAAATCAATGAAAATAACTTGGGAACTATTTTAGAACTGAAAATTTTATTTTTATGTCAAACCTTTATCAGTTTTGATATATTCTTGGAAAGAGTCAAATTGAGAATGTGTTTATGTTTAATTATATCTTGGCAGTTCAAATAAAACTCATTACTCATTTTTGGAGTGCCAAACTTTTGTGATATAAAATGTTCAGAGGCACAACATCTAGAGTGCCAGGAGGACCCAGTTATGTTTTCACTTCTCAATAAGGTTATATAAATGTCTTAAAAATAGATTTGCACATTATTTTATGAGAGATATTCTGCATTTTGACAATACATTTTTGTTCCTTCACAATAATTGATCACTTGAAAGAGAGAATAAAAAATAAACTATCAAATATTCCGAGATGAAATTTTACATTAATTAGTTGGATTAATATTCTTGTCTATGTTTCTCTCATATTGTGTTTTCTGTTTTTTTTTTTTTTTTTTTTGAATATTGTATTAAGCAAAAAAGTCACCAAAATTTATAAATATTTCCACATAGTGAATTTTTTAAATGCTGATCCAATCATTTAATTAATGAGTAAAAAGCCTTATGTCATTAAAAAAACTGAGTGATATAAAACTGGGAAACTGATTACATGAGCTAAAATATTTAAGAAAAATATAAATGAAAAAATTGCTTTCCCTTTCTTTCAAGAGGATAATGAAACTAGAGATTAGGGTTCAATTTTTAAGACTGTCTTGTGGTAAAATGAAGTAACTATTGTGAATATCCTTAAGATAAATGTTGTAGGTGTGTAGGGAGAGAGAGGGAGAACTGGTTGAGGGGAGAGACAAAGGAGAAAATAGCAAGAGAGAGAGAGAAGTTGGTGGAAGAAAGAGGGAAAACAGCAGTTGGTGAGAGAGAGAGAGGGGGGAAACGGCAGTTGGTAGAAGAGAGAGAGAGGGGGGAAACGGCAGTTGGTAGAAGAGAGAGAGAGGGGGGAAACGGCAGTTGGTAGAAGAGATAGAGAGAGAGGGGGGAAACGGCAGTTGGTAGAAGAGATAGAGAGAGAGGGGGGAAACGGCAGTTGGTAGAAGAGATAGAGAGAGAGGGGGGAAACGGCAGTTGGTAGAAGAGATAGAGAGAGAGGGGGGAAACGGCAGTTGGTAGAAGAGATAGAGAGAGAGGGGGGAAACGGCAGTTGGTAGAAGAGATAGAGAGAGAGGGGGGAAACGGCAGTTGGTAGAAGAGATAGAGAGAGAGGGGGGAAACGGCAGTTGGTAGAAGAGATAGAGAGAGAGGGGGGAAACGGCAGTTGGTAGAAGAGATAGAGAGAGAGGGGGGAAACGGCAGTTGGTAGAAGAGATAGAGAGAGAGGGGGGAAACGGCAGTTGGTAGAAGAGATAGAGAGAGAGGGGGGAAACGGCAGTTGGTAGAAGAGATAGAGAGAGAGGGGGGAAACGGCAGTTGGTAGAAGAGATAGAGAGAGAGGGGGGAAACGGCAGTTGGTAGAAGAGATAGAGAGAGAGATGAAACGGCAGTTGGTAGAAGACAGAGAGAGAGAGATGAAACGGCAGTTGGTAGAAGACAGAGAGAGAGAGATGAAACGGCAGTTGGTAGAAGACAGAGAGAGAGAGATGAAACGGCAGTTGGTAGAAGACAGAGAGAGAGAGAGATGAAACGGCAGTTGGTAGAAGACAGAGAGAGAGAGAGATGAAACGGCAGTTGGTAGAAGACAGAGAGAGAGAGAGATGAAACGGCAGTTGGTAGAAGACAGAGAGAGAGAGATGAAACGGCAGTTGGTAGAAGACAGAGAGAGAGAGATGAAACGGCAGTTGGTAGAAGACAGAGAGAGAGAGAGATGAAACGGCAGTTGGTAGAAGACAGAGAGAGAGAGAGATGAAACGGCAGTTGGTAGAAGACAGAGAGAGAGAGATGAAACGGCAGTTGGTAGAAGACAGAGAGAGAGAGATGAAACGGCAGTTGGTAGAAGACAGAGAGAGAGAGATGAAACGGCAGTTGGTAGAAGACAGAGAGAGAGAGATGAAACGGCAGTTGGTAGAAGACAGAGAGAGAGAGATGAAACGGCAGTTGGTAGAAGACAGAGAGAGAGAGATGAAACGGCAGTTGGTAGAAGACAGAGAGAGAGATGAAACGGCAGTTGGTGGAAGACAGAGAGAGAGATGAAACGGCAGTTGGTGGAAGACAGAGAGAGAGATGAAACGGCAGTTGGTGGAAGACAGAGAGAGAGAGAGATGAAACGGCAGTTGGTGGAAGACAGAGAGAGAGAGATGAAACGGCAGTTGGTGGAAGACAGAGAGAGAGAGATGAAACGGCAGTTGGTGGAAGACAGAGAGAGAGAGATGAAACGGCAGTTGGTGGAAGACAGAGAGAGAGAGATGAAACGGCAGTTGGTGGAAGACAGAGAGAGAGAGATGAAACGGCAGTTGGTGGAAGAGAGAGAGAGAGAGATGAAATGGCAGTTGGTGGAAGAGAGAGAGAGAGAGATGAAACGGCAGTTGGTGGAAGAGAGAGAGAGAGAGATGAAACGGCAGTTGATAGAAGACAGAGAGAGAGAGATGAAACGGCAGTTGGTGGAATAGAGAGAGAGAGATGAAACGGCAGTTGGTGGAAGAGAGAGAGAGAGATGAAACGGCAGTTGGTGGAAGAGAGAGAGAGAGATGAAACGGCAGTTGGTGGAAGAGAGAGAGAGAGATGAAACGGCAGTTGGTGGAAGAGAGAGAGAGAGATGAAACGGCAGTTGGTGGAAGAGAGAGAGAGAGATGAAACGGCAGTTGGTGGAAGAGAGAGAGAGAGATGAAACGGCAGTTGGTGGAAGAGAGAGAGAGAGAGATGAAGAGGCAGTTGGTGGAAGAGAGAGAGAGAGATGAAACGGCAGTTGGTGGAAGAGAGAGAGAGAGATGAAACGGCAGTTGGTGGAAGAGAGAGAGAGAGATGAAACGGCAGTTGGTGGAATAGAGAGAGAGAGAGATGAAACGGCAGTTGGTGGAATAGAGAGAGAGAGAGATGAAGAGGCAGTTGGTGGAATAGAGAGAGAGAGAGATGAAGAGGCAGTTGGTGGAATAGAGAGAGAGAGATGAAGAGGCAGTTGGTGGAAGAGAGAGAGAGAGATGAAGAGGCAGTTGGTGGAAGAGAGAGAGAGAGATGAAACGGCAGTTGGTGGAAGAGAGAGAGAGAGATGAAACGGCAGTTGGTGGAATAGAGAGAGAGATGAAACGGCAGTTGGTGGAATAGAGAGAGAGAGAGATGAAACGGCAGTTGGTGGAATAGAGAGAGAGAGAGATGAAACGGCAGTTGGTGGAATAGAGAGAGAGAGATGAAGAGGCAGTTGGTGGAAGAGAGAGAGAGAGTAACTGAATGCGCATGGAGAATACATATATTTTTAAATGTGTGGGTGTTGGAATATCAGATCAAACAATTCGCAAATAAAACTTCAAAAGTAAACATTTTATTTTGTTTTTCTTAAGATCAATTTTAAACAAATGTAATTTTTTCTCTTTATAGAAAAAAGTAAAATGTTGGCCTAATCTTTGAAAGAACATTTTCCTTTCATACAAGGGGGAAATAGGAAATAGATAAGAAAGATCATTTTTCCCAGAAGAGACAACCTACAAGTGCAAGGATTATTTAGGCTTCTTCAAATATTGGGAGCTTATAAAAGTCTATGAATAGAAGCCAGTGGTTAGGGTGGGGCATTGCCAAATTGAAGAACAAGGGTCTAACTTTTGAATAACAGAACAAAACTCTGCAAGAATTGCAAACTAATACAATAGTTAATTCCGAAAGAATTCAAGAAACTTACCTAGAAAATAGGAGATCGGCTAAAGAATGAATCTATTTGCATTGAATAAATGTAGAAATAAAGAACTTGCCTATTTTTAAGAAAAGCATACTACTACATTTAAATTTATGACATATCCTCCATCCAAATATTGAACATGTCCAATACTTCTTTGTATCTATATATCTAATAAGATCAAACTGTGAAGCCCTATTTAATGAATACAAATAATATCAGGTCATCCCATAAGTTCTGTCCGAATTTTGAATAAAGAAAACAAGTGACCAAATGTTACATTTAATTACAAATTCAATCAACAATGTATTTTCCCTGATTATCTATGACTTCCTTCCATCTATTAACAAGCTTACTAATTCCATTACTGTAAAATTCTTTTGGCTTTGATTCGAAGAACTCACAAATGTCAGTTTTAACCTCTTCCTGTGTTACAAAAGCTGTTTCTTCCAAATGATTTTGTAAGCTACGAAACAAATGGTAGTCTGAAGGAGCAAGGTCGGGAGAATAAGGTGGATGAGGAATTTTCTCCCAACCAAGTTCTTCGATCTTTTGTGACGTGATTCTTGCTGTGTGTGGTCGCGCATTGTACTGATGAAACATCACCCTTTTTTCGATTCACTAGAGCAGGTCTTTTTTTCCTCAAAGCTTGGTTCAAACGCTCTAATTGCTGACAGTATATTTGAGCATTAATTGTTGCATTAGGTGGTAAGAATTCAAAGTGGATTATTTCTTGGCAATCCCACCAGATTGAAAGAACCTTTTGCCCATGAAGTGCCCTTCTCGGCAGTGGCTGGGGTCCTTCCTCTTTATCAAGCCACTGTCTACGACGCTTAACATTTCGATAAAAGATCCATTTTTCGTCACAAGTCTACCCAAAAAAGGTGAAACAAGTTGGCGAGAATGGAGAGAAGAGCAGATGTCAACTCGGGATTTGAGGTTGTTTTCAGACAATTCATGAGGCACCCATTTTCCAAGTTTAGGAACTTTTCCAAGTTGTTGAAGATGATGATGAACAGTTGTATGGTTTGAACTGAGAACCACTGCCAATTCCTCAACTGATAAAGCAGGATTTTCTTCAAGGGCTGCTTCAAGAAGCTTTTCATCAAACTCAACTGGACGTCCGGTTTGATCTTCATCTTCAAGGGTGAAATCTCCACCTCTGAATTTTGCAAACCATCTTCTGCAAGTTCTTTCATTCACACATTCCTCTCCATAAACTGAGTGAATGTTTCTAGCTGCTTCAGCTGCTGAGTTTCCTTTCTTGAACTCATAAAGCATTATGTGCCTCAAATGATTCTTGTGTGAATTGAAGGTCATTCTCAATGGATTCATCTCCAGCTCCTATCCCACTAACGCAGGTGTTCCTCAAGGCTCCATCCTAGGCCCTACTCTGTTCCTCATATTCATAAACGACCTTCCTGATGCCATAGATTCCCAAGTCGGCATCTATGCGGACGACACCACAATTTACTCCTGCCTCAAAAACAAATCTAGTGATGCTGACAAAGTTAACCTGGCAGTTCGAATAGAAAAGTACCTCCAATCGGTTGTGAACTGGGGCAAGAAATGGATGGTTAACTTTAACGCCTCTAAAACAAAACTGCTCTCTATTAACCACCACAAGGATCCATCCCTGCATCCCATTAGAATGTCTGAAGACCAACTTCTCGAGAGCTCCTCTCTGCGGCTGCTCGGTCTCATGCTGTCCGCTGATCTGAGATGGAACAAATACATCGAGTCAATTGCATCATCCACCGCAAGGAAACTTGGCTCCCTGTGCCAAGCCAGGAAATTTTTCTCCCCGGAATCGATCCTCCAAATCTATAAATCATCCATTCGCCCTTGCATGGAGTATTGTTGCCATATATGGTCTGGAGCCCCTGCTGTTTGCCTCAGGGTTGTTGATAAGATCCAGAGACGGATATGCAATGTAATTGGCCCTGATCTGTCATCTCGTCTGCAGTCGCTCTCACACAGACGCGACGTTGCCTCGCTCTGTCTTTTTTACAAATACTTTCACGGTAATTGCTCCGATGAGCTGCTTTCACTGGTTCCTAGGCCTCATGAATTTAAACGTCCTACGAGGCTGGCATCCTGTTCCCACCGCTTCACCGTTGAAACTGTTAGATGTAGACGTCTCTTCTACTCCAATAGCTTCATGTCTCACACATCTCGCCTGTGGAACTCCTTTCCTTATTCCTGTTTCCCTGACAAATATAATCTCCAACTATTTAAGTGTAACGTCAATCGACATCTCCAGTTGCCTTGATCTATCCACTTCTCCACATCCTTTCCCCTTTCATTCCTATCTGCTCTCGCTCCAAATCTTCTGTAACCCCCTTGCCTTGGTCGATCCACTATCTTTCTCCACATCCTCTCCTTTACCACACCTATCTGCTCTTCCTCCAAACCTTCTGTAACCCCTTGCGTGCTAGTGGCTTCCAGCCTTGCTTGGGGTGATAAGCTTAAAAAAAAAAACTTCCATGTTAGCAGAGTTTTAATCAAACAAAATTTAATTTTATTGTTTTCTGAAATAAAATTTAATCAGTTCAAATGCATCTAAACATAAAAATAATGTTCAGCTTCATTAGACATTATAAAATACTCTTTAACTTTTGTGCATTTTAACAAAAAGTTAAAATTCGGACAGAACTTATCGGATGACCTAATACAATAAGCTAACAGTTGGTTTTAAATGCTTTTCTTATTGACAGCATCATTTTCTGCCAATAAATTAGTCTAAATTAATTCAACTTCTGTCCTTGGCATCGGCTGATGACAGAAATGGAACTACAATCTTCAATTGATTGATTGAGAGAGAATGAATTTAGTATTAGCTTCAAAAACAAAGAAATTCTTTCATACTTTAAATGTGCCATTGTTTTTGTGAGTTCTGTCTAATGAAAGGAGCATTTCTTTGTCATGCTGAGAACATTTTGAGCCATTTTTTTTCTTTTATTACATCATTCCAAAAAATGGATTCTTTGATTAGCTTGTTGATGTGGAACTTAATGTACAAATTCTAAGTTGTCTTTTAATTTTAAAAAGCTGGGATAAAATAAAATGCGAGGCCAATTTTACTAATTTGAGGCTCTCTCTGGATCAGCATCGCCTCGCCTGTCTACTATCTGCTTCACAACTGAGTAGTGGTGCCTGGCTCAACGCAGTGCCCTCTTCATCTACCGGTACCCTTCTAGATGATGAGTGCACTCAGGTCAGATCCATCTTGGACTCAAATTATGTGAGCGTCACAGATGCAGATGTGGAGCCTCCATCAATGAGTTTGGTTTGCATCCTCTCTCCTGTCGTCGTAGTGCCGGCCGCTTTCCACAGCATGCAGCAATTAACGACATCATCAAAAGAGGTTTGGATGCAGCTGGGTTCCCTTCCCAAATCAAACCGTAGGCCTCGACCGTGGTGATTGAAAGTGGCTGAATGGCATTACCATCTTCCCTTTTAAAATGGGTAAGTCGTTGATTTGGGATGCGACCTGTGCGGATACATTTTCAGCCGGTAATTTGATCAGGTCCGCAGTCGAGCCGGGGTTCGTCGTCCGAGACGCAGAGATAAAAAAAATAGCTAAATATTCTTCTCTTGCTGATAGATTTTTTTTTTTACTCCTGTGGCAGTGGAGACTTCAGGGGTTATTGGCCCTCGTTTGATGGTGTTCCTTCGTAGGATTGGTGCGATTGCGTCTCGATTAAGGAACGAGCCTCGTGAAACGGAGTGGCTCTTGCAGCATGTTTCACTGGCAACAGTTCGAGATAATGCTTTCTCCATCATAGCGGCTGGCAGAGGATAGAAAAAATTGTTTATAGTTACGTTGCTCTGGAATTGTCATCATTGGTCGACTGAACTTGCTTTGTTTCAATGACTTTTGTTTTGTTATTATTAGTTACTTTGTTCAATAAATACGTATTTTAGTTATTCGTATCCAGAATTTAAAACCAAGAATTAAAAATAACTATGTAGGTAGATAAATTGGCATTCATTGAAAGTATATAAAGATTATGTAACGCCAAAATAAAAAAAAAAATTTTTTTTAAAGGTCTTTGTATTCAAATACATTTACTTTCTTGAGTATTATATAGACTTTTTAAAGTGAATAGATATTTTATGTCTATTAGATTTATTGTTTTTTTTCTGGTATATCACAAATGTGGCAGTTTTTGATGTATAAAATAGTCTAAGTTCATATTACCTTTTGACTTACTGTATTCTACTGTATTGGCTTTAGCTTTCAAACAAAAAAAAAAGTAATGACATTTAAAACAATCTACTGCTTAGAATACACTTTATTTTTTTTTTTTGCCTCTGATGACCCTTGTGAGTTGAAAGCTGAAACAATTTATGGTCAACATACCATAATCTGGATCCACTCAGAACAGGATATAATTTTCAGAAAAATTCAATACTTTAATGTTCAGTAAGAAATAGGATAAAAATCCACTGTCTTGTTAACTTAATGGTCCTGTTCATATCAGCGATTATTGTATTTAGCTTAGAAAAGAAAATTGACACAGGTTTAGGATTTATAATCATCAAATACATCTGAAAGTATCCTGTATAGAATGTACAAATAATTTTGTACATACATACAAACCGGTATAATTTTATTATATTTGCTATTTCTGCAAGCCAAAGAAATACTGAATTGTACAGGTTTACAAATATTAAGCAATTGAGATGATAAAACACATGTTTGCTGTTGAATAAGAGTGTTTCAAATTAAGTATTATTTATAGCTGCCTTTTCCTTGAATTATTTTCTAAAAGAATTCAAGGTTTATTCTAGTTCAAGTAAAATTAAAGATGTTTATGGTTAAATAAAAGAACTGAGAGCATACAGAAATTGTGAAATGATGGCCTGATTAATGACAAAAGCAGTGATAAATGCAAGATTCTCATTTTAGATAATGACTGCTTTTCTTTGTAGATGTATTGATCTCTAATCTTAAAAGCTTAGATGATTGGGCGAGAATTTCATTGTTGCTTATGTGACTTCATTTTCTTTTTATTATGGAGGATTTATTTATAAGCACATATTCCTGGCTGAACATCTGTTATCTCTCTGTCTCTGCAATAATCATTTCCTGATAGAAAAGAAATCATAACTCATTACAATTATATATTATTGTTGGTGAAAGAGCTGATAATCTCCAAGACTTTTTCTAAAGAACAAATATTTCCTCATCGTCTCAGCATAAAGCCTGTCTCATATATATTGCACAAAAGATGTTGTCTCATCATTTCCTTTGAGTGTCTGTAAGAGAGCATTCAAAGAGTTTTTTTATACCCTACCATGAGATAAGCAAGGATCATGACTAACATTTATTAGTCTATACAACCATTGGCAAGGATATTTTCTAATTTTATGGAAGATAAGTAGCAAGAAAAAAAAAAAGCAACCGTGATTATTTTAATGAATGAATCTTACTAATGTACAGATATACACATTATTTTAAGGATTTTTACCAAGCAAGGCAGTAAAGCCACTGAGATGCAAGGGATTTGGGTGTAGAAGAGTTGGGAGCAAGAACAGAGGAAGAGTAATCAGAACAGCAGATAGCGATTGACATTGGTTATAAACTTTTGCAGATTAAAGTCGGCTGAAAAGCAGGGGGCCAGAAGAGAGTTTCACAAGCAAAAAGTGTGAAAAAAGAAACTGTTAGCTTAGAGTTTATGGTTACATCTAGCCAACTCAACTCTAAATTGATGAGACCTCATTGCCAGTGTAGTACTGCACTTAAATTCAAAGAGTATAGGGACTGTAGCAAAGAGCTTATTTGAACAATTACCATGAAAGTATTTATAGAAAAGACATAGGGAGGCAACCTTATGGTGGTGAGAAAGTGACTGAAGTCGAGCTGCCAGAACAGGACCATTAATATTGCTGATTCTTTGGATTTTATTAAGAAGCTCTAGATAAATAGCAAATGCACCAGACCAAATGTAATGGCAATATTCTAAACATGGATGAATGGTAGACACAGATTCTATAGAAAAAAAAACTGTCTAGCATGACACAACTTTCTTAGCAAGTGACCTAGCAATGGATTCAATATAGTCTTTCCACTTCATGTCAGCTGAGAATATTAGCCAGAGAAGCGCAATGAGTAACTCTTCTGGAGGTTAGCATCAGCCATGCTAATGGAAGGCAGGGAGGGTCCCTCAGAATTTGAAATTCTATAGGTATCACTATTGTGTAACAAGTTTAATCTTTTGGGTGTTCAAATTTTGTAGCCTTGTGCCAGACTATAATCAATTTTGATTCAATATCTTCACTGTCTGTTCCCAAGCAAAATCTTGGATTTTAGAAGCTTATTATTTAAAAAAGGGGGTTCTTCCCACTTGAAGGAATTTTGGAAAAACAATCTTTCTGCACATCCACATCAGTTTCATGATTAAAATTCTAATTCTCCATGTATAATATGCATTTTTGATCGATTACCCTAATTCCCCATGTATAACCCACATTTTCCTATTATCATAATTCCTCATGTATAACACGCATTTTTTTCTAAAAAATGATAAGCAAAATCAGGGGTGCGTATTATGCACAGCTAGAAAAAAATCTTTAAAAAATTGCCATAAAATAAAATAAGAATTATCATAAAACTAAATTAGAAAAATATTATTCTATGTTTAAATCATTTTTTTTTAAATAAGAGTAGAAAACACTGGATGTAATGAAATTGGAGAAGTACAATTTATAGGGTTTGATTACCAAACAAGGGGTGCGTATTATTCATAAGTAGAAGCATTTCCCCATACTTTCAGCACAATTTTAAGTGTGCGTATTATGGATAAAGGCGTATTATACATGGGGAATTACGGTAATTTATAATAATCACTAGAAAGTTTCCTGGCAAACTTTCATAAGAATAAAGTGCCAAAAATGCTTTTAATTAAATAATTTTAAACACATGTTCTTACAAATCTTGAAGAGAAATTAAATTCTTTCTTGCATCTTTCGAGATGATAACTTACTGGTGTTAAGGGGAAAAATTAGCCGGTCAGAATAATGAAGGAAGTTGTTAGAAAAAAAAAAAACAATGACAAAAAAGCAAATTCTTATCTTGATTTGTGTACAATAAATTCACAAAGAGAACCAATTATCTTTATCATGCTAAAATGTATTAGGTTGGTGCATAATTATCAGACGTTTTTATAGGCGAGTTATTTGTTAATAAAAATTGCTGTTCTTGTTTACTTTTTTTAATAAAAATATTTTATTTTCAGGTTATAAAAATGAAGTAGATGGTGACTACACTCTGGAATAATCATTTAAAAATGTTATCTTTGAATTGTTATATTCCTTTTTTTCATAATAAACATTGTTCAAAAAACGCCTGATAATTATGCACCAAACCAATATAAAGATAATCAATAACCAAGCCATTTTCTAAATTTTTTAAATTGAAAAACTGTGACCTCAAAATGTTTTTAACAAAGAAATAGTTGCTTGGATCTACACAGTGATATGAAATTTCTAAAGCTTTGTATCAAACGGAAATATTAGTTGACATTAATTGGACTTCTCTAAGTCAACTGCTGATCATGCACCCTGGAATAATCATTTAAAAATGTTATTGTTGAATCGTTATGTTTCTATTTTCATAATAAATATTGTTTAAAAAACGCCTGATAATTATGCACCAACCCAATAGTTAAAACTCATAAAATCTTCAATTTTTCAAAGTTGATGCTTGCTAATAGCACAAAGTCTGAATGGACCTTTTTAGATAAAAGTCAGAACATTTGCTAACAGATGAGATAAATTTTATTTATCTAATTCTGTAGCAAAAAAAGCTTTAGATAAAAAATGGTAAAGCTCAGGCTGTTGCTTTGCATATCTTGAAAGGTTTTGGTTTGGTTTACGGCATGTCAACCTCTATGGATTAATTAATGCTGACAAGATTTTTATTAAAGGTAATTTTTTTTTTCAAAAATGTATTGCTGCTAATGTTTTTTTTTTCCTAAAATGTATTACTGGTAATAATTTTTTTTTTCAAAAATTCATTGCTGGTAATAACACCTATTTTTACACTTTTATAGTGTTTTGACCCCAGTTTGGG
Organism: Acanthosepion esculentum; assembly: GCA_964036315.1. NCBI lineage: Eukaryota > Metazoa > Mollusca > Cephalopoda > Sepiida > Sepiidae > Acanthosepion > Acanthosepion esculentum. The sequence continues at coordinate 33,915,478 of OZ038508.1, read as the reverse complement.
GGTCAACTATTTGCCAATAACTGGGGCTCTAACACATGCTACCACATCAGGTGGTAGCACGTGTTAGAAGACCAGCAATTAAGAGGTAGTTCCACACTCCACAAAATCTCCTGATCAGAAGTCTTCCTGTTGGATGTAGTTTATCGTCTTATTCAGGATGGCATTTGACTGGGTTTGGCATACTGGTCTTCTTCAGAAGTTGAAACATTATGGTATTTCAGGATGAATTTTTGGACTGATTCAGTCTTTCTTACCAAAAAAAGAAATGAAAGTTGTCTTGAATGGCTACTCTTCTAGATCGTTTTGCATAAATGCAGATGTTCCTCAGGGCTCTATCCTTAAACCTATGCTGTTCCTAATTTACATCAATGACCTTCCTGATGTCATCACTTCTCAACTCAGTACCTATGTTGATAGTAAGTCTGATCAGTTTCATAGTGTCAAATTGGCAGCTGATCTCAAAAATGACCTCCAATCCTTTACAAAATGAGCAAGCTAATTTTAACAACTTCAAAATGAAACTTCTCTCTTTTAATCATCTGAGAGAACCCTTTTTGCCTTCCCTCAGCATGGCTGATGCTAACCTCCAGGAGAGTGACACATTGCACCTTCCTGTTTTCCACTGACATGAAGTGGAAAGAGTAAGAGTTAGGAAATTAGTTCACTATAATAGATATTTTTCTTGCCAGAATCTAACATATTTGTAAGTCTACTAGTCATCCTTGCTTTGAATATTGCCACCACATCTGGTCTGACGCTCCTGGTATATATTTAAAGATTCTTTATAAAATCCAAAGAAGAATCTGCAATATTACTGATCCTGACCTGGCATTTCGACTTCAATCTCTTTCCCACTGCCATAACATAACTTTCCTGTGCCTTTTCTATAAATATTTTCATGATAAATGTTCTGATGAATTTTCCTCTATGGTACATAGATTTTATGAATTTAAGCACAGTACTAGATTGGTGACGAGGTCTCATAACCTTATACTTGAAATGGCTAGATCGAACTGTAAGTTCTATGCTGAGACTTTCTTCCATCATAGTTCTTGCTTCTCAGTCAACTTTGATCTTCAAAAATTTAAATGCAATGTCAATCATTATCTTCTGTCTTCTTAATTCTTGTTCTTTTATTTTCTTCTCTTCTTAAGAGTAGTTTTTCTCATATTCTCCCACACTCAGTAACCCCCTTTAGGTCTTAGTGGCTTTATTGCTTTGTTTGGGGTGAAATGATTAAGAAAAAAATTAAAATTACAGACTAGCACTTCGGTATTGAAATTATTCTGGTTACTAATGAGATTTTCTAAAATCAAAACACCAATTCTATGTTTTCATACTTGGAGATCAGGAAAATCTTATAAATACATAGATGCTGAAGATAAAATACAAATGCTTTGTGTTGTAAAAATGTAGAATATTATGAAAAAGAAGTTTGGAAATAAAAAAAAGACTTAAGATACTAGGAAAAAACCCAGAAAGGAGGAATTGATTGAAAAAAGCAAACCAAAAACAAAAGAAATTAAAACTTTTTATAAGCATGTCAACAAGAGATTGTTATCTCAATAAAATTAGATTTCGTTTCTAGAGGCTTACATTTCCCCGAGATGAGCAGAACAACAAATGCACCGAGACACTTTTACAACAATTTGTAATTTGGCTGAAAGATAGTGCACTGAATATTCAAAGAGTTTTTAGAGATTACATCAATGAATATTTGCAATTCTTGTTCCTCTGGTAGAACTCAAAGACACTGTCCTGCAATTCTGAATATACCTTTAAAAAGAGGTGCTAATCATAACATAATTAGATGATCTGAATTTCAAAACTTATTACATACTTTCTAATGTTACTTTCAATCATTTTTCATGCAATTCTTCTTTGTAAAAAATTCTAAAACAGTTACCTTTAATAATGGACAACATATTCATACACCAAAGAATTTAAAAAGGCAGACAAATTTCTATTTCTACTGATGAGCAATGACATCAAATAAAATTTACTCAAAAAACAAAAAACAGCTGACATGAAAAAAATTATCAAAAATCAATATTTGGTTTTTCTTTAAAGAAAAATAATTTTACTTTTAAAAGTAGGTAATGTTAACTGAGAAATTCCATGATAATTTGAATAATGGAAATATTTTAAAACATTTTAAAAAAATTGTTTCCTGTGGCTTTTGGCAGATTTTGGGTATTGTCTGTAAAAATTGAAAATTCAATTGAAGTGAGAGAAAGAGAAATATGCGATTTTATTTTTTGACATGATGTTAAAAATGAAGCAAATATATCTAGAAAAGCAAACCTTACTTTATCCTGGTTCCTTTCTAATGGAAAAACAATCAATGGAATAATTGATTATTAGGTCTGAGAATGTTGTTGATAAAAGGGACCCAAGTTGAGTGTAAGAGAATTAGACATTTAAGGGATCAGATTTATATGGTATCTCTTTATTATTTATTTATATGGTATCTCTTTATTATTTATTTATATGGTATCTCTTTATTATTTATTTATATGGTATCTCTTTATTATTATTATTTGGGATCAGATTTATATGGTATCTCTTTATTATTTATTTATATGGTATCTCTTTATTATTTATTTATATGGTATCTCTTTATTATTTATTTATATGGTATCTCTTTATTATTTATTTATATGGTATCTCTTTATTATTTATTTATATGGTATCTCTTTATTATTTATTTATATGGTATCTCTTTATTATTTATTTATATGGTATCTCTTTATTATTTATTTATATGGTATCTCTTTATTATTTATTTATATGGTATCTCTTTATTATTTATTTATATGGTATCTCTTTATTATTTATTTATATGGTATCTCTTTATTATTTATTTATATGGTATCTCTTTATTATTATTATTTGGGATCAGATTTATATGGTATCTCTTTATTATTAATATTTTTCTTAAACATTCAAAGCTGACAGTTTGCTTCAAGACTACCACATGCAGATATTCCTTGTTGTCAAGATTTCTCTCTGGACTTCACTACATTAGGAATTGTAAAAATAAAATCTTAATTAAAAGTGAAGTGAGAAATCGGTTTCTGTTATTTTCTAGGAATCACAAATGCAATATAAACTGATTAATCCATTTATGTGGATTCACCCTGACTGATCCAAATGAAAGTCACCCTGACTGAACAGAAGTTTATTTGTTTGACCAGCAACTAATGTATGTTGTTTTTTTCAAATGGAATTTCAAGATAATTTCTTTAATCCTAAGTATTGAAATAGAAGGAAACCTACATGTGTATATATGTATTTATTACCGTATATGCTGTGTTGGAATATAAGCATGTATATATTTTGCTAAAACTTGTGTATGTATGTAATAAAATGATCATTTTGGTATAAGATATTTTAGTTCTGATTCTGCTCATTAGAGTTGCTAGCCATGACTAATGACGTAGAGATGTACGGAGAGTTGATAGGAAAACATCAGTGTTCTCGTTGGTTGAAGGGAAAAGTTGACTGTTTGATTAAAATTTTAGAAGTGTCACCTACCTACCTGCCCAGACAACGTAAGAGAATTCCTAGAACAAACAAAGAAATAAATTACAAACAGGGTCAGCCTTCATTTTTGGTAATGACGTTTGTTTTTCCATATTTGTTTCTCCTGTGAATGTACAATGGATTTTTCCCTGGTCTTGGTGTATACAAAGGCAAACAGGAAAATAGATGCAGAGTGGGGTTTTATTGCTCAGTCGGTGAAAAACTGTTGTACATCTGCAGATATATGCTGCACTATTATTTAATTCCTTTAGCAATTTGGGTCATTTTCAATTTTTCAGACCGATACATCTCTCTGATTAGCCAGACTGCTGGGGGATAGGTGCTTTTTTTTTTTTTTGAGGCACCATTTCTAGATAGATTACCAACCAAGATTAAAGAGCATCTGTTTACTCATGAGGCGAGGACTTGTGACTTTCTTGTCAATCCCATTTTATTAACAATGTTTGCTATGATTTTTAAGTGCATCCCAAAAATGTTGGGATACTCTCCTCAGGACAATATTATAAAAAGTCATCTGCTTAAAGAATTCGAATTCGGGCCTCACAATTTAAGCATTAATGCTCTAAACATTCAGCCACATCAGTTATGTACCATGCGTAATACATGCTTAAGCGATCATGTATTCTTCGATACATTCTGACAAGGCAGATTTTTTTCCTGCAGTTGGTTGCCATTTCTTTCTGTGGTAGACCAGTTGCCATCCAAGGCTATAGAACCTAGTCTGTCCTACTATTTACCTATACCTTAGCATGTAAGTGAATGTAATGAATTCAAATGAAATTCAAATTCGGCTCTCCGATTCCTCAATCAGAGCTGCTATCCATTACTCCACCCTGGCCGAGTGGTTAGAACATTCACTTTCTGACCATGAGACCTGGGTTTGAATCTCACCATGGTTAATTTGTCAGGAAGAAGACTTCCTGATGTTATCAGTCTTTGTGGGGGAATGATCCCAGCATGCGACACTTTTGGAAAGTGTCTGAAAACCATACCACGGGTTGACCCAAGCCTTGTGAGTGAAATTGGCTAGACGGAACATATGGGGCCATCAATAGCTGACTGAGGGTTTGAACATGCTGGCCTTGTTCCAACTGTTGATCATGATAGATAACACACTCTCTCCCAGAAACTGTAAGTAAGGTCTGCTCAGCATAGTTGCAGTATAAACCACAGGTTGGCTCTGTGGGTGTTGAACACAAATGTACCTGAGTGAGAGTCTATAATAGGGATTAGCTAGCCACACTAGTAGATGGGTATCCTCAAATACAAGTGGCCAGCTATTAATATATATATATATATATATATATATATATGTGTGTGTGTGTGTGTGTGTATGTATGTATGTATGTATGTATATATGTATATATATATATATGTGTGTGTGTGTGTGCACGCAAATATATAGAAAAATAAGAAAGAACATGTTAGGTAAATAATCTGGAGTTCTTTAGTATTTTTGTTTTTATTTTTAAAAAGACAGTGCTCAATACGAAAGTAGAGCCTTAATTATAATTATTTTTAAAAAATATGATTCCTTCACTACATAAAAGTTCTCATGTTTCAAAAACAGGCTCCTGTATTTTGAAACATGAGAACTCTTATGTAGCAAAGGAATCATATTTTTAAAAAAAATAATTATTATATATGATGGACTGTCCTGTCAATTTTGATGTATGGGCATCTGACAACCTCATTCAATTTGCATATTTCTACTGTATGTGGCACTTCTGCTTTGCTAGTGACCTGTATACAAGTCCACATATTGTTTCATATATATATATATATATATATATATATATATATATATATTATAAATTAACTGATTTAAAATATGGTTTCATCGCTACACAGTAATAACCATGTTTCAAAAACTGAAGCTAAAAACTTCAAATTTAATTATATAATTAAATTTAAAGCATTAGTTCTGTTTCATCTTCAAGTAAAAAAAACAAAAAAACACTGTACACACATTCATATCAAAGATGTGATACCCACAACATAATGGTGACTTATTTCTACCCAAATATTACTAGTATCCCACAACAATAGTTTATCTTGATATTTCCCAAATTAAATGAAAGATAAATGGTGCTGTAATTTGCATTGATTTTGGATATGTGACCTGTCAGATGAAATGGGTTAAGTTCATTGGCTGTTTGCAGATAAAGGAGAAAATCCCAACATTTCTCATTAGCAATTATAAGAAACAATGAGAATTAAGTGCTGACAGTTTTATTAAGTAGTTTTTATGCTACAGTTTTGTTTTGTTGAGTAAATGTTAAACTGCTCTTCCCTTGTTTGAAAAAGAAAAATCAATGAAAAGAAATTAGCAGTGGTACATAGAATTATTAGAGTTGAATTTTCAGATTTCTTCATGATGTCTCAAATGCCTACAGCAGATTAAAAATGAAGTTTAGATATGAAAAGAATTTATTTGTTAATGTTTAGCTTTTAAGAGAACAGAATAAATTTTTGTGAAACTACCTCGGGGCAGAGAAAATTGAATTTTAATTATTAAATAAGATGAATTTTGTTGAAGAGTTTTTGAAAAATTGTGCCACAAAGAACAAACCTTGAGATTGAACAAACTCATTCTGTGGTGTAAGGAGAGGACAAAAAGAAAACATTAAATAAATTGGACTATGGCAGTTAGGGTGATTGAAAGTTCAAATAGCTTTGGAAATCTTCATTCAATAAATCTTCTTAGGAGGATAAAGAAAAACATTGAAATATTTACTGAACACGGTTTCATCATCAAGAATGATAGTGAACACTGACTTTTTCTATCTGTTTTTCTATTTCTATCTGGAACTTCTGACATGCACAGATACTACATTGATCCTAGACCTATGTCCACACTATGTCTACAAATATTCTATATTCAATACTGAACACTATTTCCATAAATGTCACAAATTTTAAACTATATATAAGATTTTGATTGTTTGCTATAAGAAACCAAATATTCTTATGTAATCTTCAAATTTGATATGCACACACACTTTAAACTCAAAGGAATATTTTAACATAAAGCATTTTCTTCTTCAGGTGGGGGGGAGAAGAAAGAGTTATTTGAAGAGAACTTTAATAGCAAAACCTTATGGCTGTGATCTTTCATTTTCCATAACCTGATAGACAGAAACAACAGTATAGTTTATATATATATATATATATATATATATATATATATATATATATATATATATATATATATATATATACATATATGAAGAAATATAGTCTTAAAGTGTGCTATATTTATGGGATAAAGTGCTCAATATCAGAGATAGAGCGTGTAAATATAAAAGTGAACATAGAAGTCAACACTTAGAGGCGACAGTCTGTTTCATGCTAGATGCAATCATCAGGCAACTAGTGCAATTTGACCCAAATAAATAAGCAAATAAACGACTTCCGGTAAAATAACAGTCATAATAGACTACCGACAATAAGCTATATAAACAAATTTTTACTACGTTAATAAAAACACCGATCAAAATAAAATAAATAAATATATTAGATGAAAAATAAAAATAAAATTAAATAAAAAGCAAAATAATTTGTCACAAATAAATAAATAAACCAATAAACGACTTCCGGTAAAAATAACCACCAAAATAGACTACCCACAATGCACCACTGACCCATATATATAAATAGCCGAGAAAAATAACAGCACTAGTTGCCTGACGATTGCATCTAGCATGAAACAGACTGTTGCCTCTAAGTGTTGACTTCTATGTTCACTTTTATATATATATATATATATATATATATGTGTGTGTGTGTGTGTGTATTTTGACAGGAATCCTTCTTTCATGCACATTTAAATTGAATACAACAGACAAGGTGCTTTGATTTACTTTTTTTTTTTATACAGTTTCTCGTGAGATCTAATAATTTTTTTCTCTGAAGCTCTGACTGACATCAAATTGGTTGGGTTTCAATCCTGTCTTGAGGAATTCGGATGTCTAGTTGCACTGAAAAATGTGGTCAAGATATTGTGTCCAACAATAACAACACAAATAAAGTAGCATCATCTACATGCAAAAAAAGGCTAAAAATAATGGAAGCCTTATTAATAAAAACAAAAAAAAGACACTCAATAATATCAACTATGAACATGGACACAATATCTTGACCATGTTTTAAAAAAAACAAAAATGTAAACATTTTATAAATACATACATGCAACAAATTATTTCATATTTAACAGTTAAAATATTTCATCCTTAAAAATGGCTAAATGTATAGCCAAAAGTGCTCAGAAAAAAAGAATGTTCGGACAGTTTTTATATAATTTATCATCTGAAAAGAAAAATTATTAGATCACATGAAAAATTGTATAAAAAACTAAATCAAAGCACCTTGTGTGTCATATTTATATTCAATGAAATGTGCATATATATATATATATATATATATATACATATATATATATGTGTGTGTGTGTGTGTGTGTGTGTGTATATATATATATATGTGTGTGTGTGTGTGTGTCATTTGCAGACAGTACTATTTCACTGTATCACAGCTCCTCAGTGCGACTAGACATCCAAATGCCTCAAGCCAGGATTGAAACCCAACCAATTTGGTGTCAGTCACAGTTTCTACCACTGAGCTATCTTCATTCGACAGAGAGAAACAGCTAAATCTAGTGTACTGTTTTTATGAATGTAAACAAATGTGAATCAGCCAGAGTGCTCCTATATATATATATATATATAAATAAATAAAGGCCTGATGATGATTGTGTTTAGCATGAAACAGACTATTGTCTCTGGGTGTTGACTTCAATGTCAGGTTTTATATTTCCATGAGCTCTATCCCTCATATTGAGCACTTTAACCCATAAATATAGTATAGCTTACAAGTATATTTTATCACACACACATTATATATATACACACAAATAAATAAAAAGGTACATTAATCAATATTTGATTAAGAAAAAATAGTTGACAGGGATTTTGAGCTGGTTAGCTATAAACCTATTTTTTTTTAAGTCAGTTCTTTTGTCTGAAAATTGTCTGATGACCCAGGTTTCTTGAATCTCAGAAGTCAATAAAACAAAACCATGTGTAGTTCTTTAGTCAGAAGTTTTCTTTATCCAAATTCTATTGCTGTTCTAATCAGGTCTTAAAAGATTAACATATTCTAATTCAGTCAACTGAAGTAACTAATTCCAGAAGTTATTTAAAGAATAAACACCTTTAACAGACACCATTTGCTCACATAGAAGTAATCTTAAAAGTGATTTTGTCAAAAGACAATCATACCTGAGATGCCAAATTCATTTCACATTTGATGAGATCAACTCGGACAAAAGAAAAGTGCTACCAAAGAGAGGTTATATAGACAAAGAGCATCAGGATGAAAAAGTAACACTACAGCAAATACCAATGAGGAAATAGAAATTCTTCTTAGGTAAAAAAAGATATTTGGTTCCACTTTCTGAACGGTTCATGAAATGAGAAATGTGCCTGTCTGTCCTCTAAAGTACACTAAGTTTCATTTTATGCTTTGATTAATGCTTACAGAGCAACAGTAACAAAGTTTTTGCCATGAGACAACAGAATTATTTTACACTATTTTTCATAAAATGCTTCACAAATGATCAGTCTACACCTTGGATGTTCAAATAATAAACTGAAATGACATTAACCATTTTTTCAAGTTTTTTTTTTTTTTTTTTTTCATTCTGAATGCATTTGTTCATGCCTTGTTTCAAGTGCTTGTCTTTCAGAATAAAATTCAGTTCTTCCAGCTACTTCACTAATCTATCCTTTTATCAAACATCCTGGGAATAATGATAAACTGCATCCGTGTCCTGGGTAAGACAATAAACTACATCTGATAACAAGGCCTCTGATCAGGAGGTTTTGAAGAACTTCTTAATTGCTGGTGTTCCCAGGTCTACACTGACATTGGGTGGTAGCATCTGTCAGGGTCCCAAGCTATGGGCAAATACTTGACCCCCAAACTGGGATCAAAGCATTATGAAAAAAAAAAAAAAGAAGGTTTTTATACCTATTTTTGTAAAAAGTTATTACCAGCAATGTGTTTTTGAGGAGAAAAGTTATCAGTGATACATTTCTGAAAAAAAATATTACTAGCAATACATTTTTTGAAAAATATTATCAGCAATAAAAATGTTTGCATTAAATGACCTGTTGAGGTTGATATGTAGGTTTTGTTCAACAACTACCTATATTTTTTCTTTTTCATGTTCGACATGTTTAAAAAAATGACAAGACTGTCACTTTAGTTCTAAGACAAAAATTATGCAAAATTTAATCTTGAGAAAGATTGTGTATTTGGTTTTATGGCCTGAAATGTAAACCTCTTAACCAGAGACATGCACTTGGTATTGAAGCATTCTTTCAAGAAAGGTTTTCATTTCTAAGTAGTTCCAACCTTTTACAGAAAAGTTCATTTGTCTTTTCTAATGCTTCCATACAGTTTGTCCCATAGAACAAGATGCCTTTGCATGTGTTTAACGTGTACTTAATGTTGCACTCCAGGAAGCACATGATTTTTCACAAGTCAACCAACTGGATGCAATGGCAAAAAGACCAAATCAATTGGTGTTGAAATATTTGTTGCAGCCTTCATCTGTCTTCACTGATGTTGGGTTTGGTAACTTCTTCTGTCTAGTCCACCATTGAGGACTTGTTAGTTGGATGTTTTTTTTTTCTTCTGGTCCCTCATCCTTGGCCTTGTCACCTTGGGTGGCCCTACCAGAAACTAAGCTTCTGATGGCATCACTTTCAGAATCAGCCTGGCAAGTTGATTATCCAAGAAGAAGTGTTTTATTAAGAATTAATTTATTATTTGTTAATTAATTATAGATATTTTTTTGATTGTACAAATGAAAAATGAAGCAAATGTGAATTTATTTAAATAGTGAAACTTTCTCCATCATTCTCATCCATTTTGAAGCTGACTCCATGAGACTGACAGTTTCCATTAACATCCAAACCATACATCTTTAGATTTTTTTTTTATTATTAATAGAGAAAATATTGTAAATATATATATTGAAGTAATGGATAGTGGCTCAGATTGAGGAATCATAGAACCGAATTCAAACTGTAGTAAAGTTCATTACATTCACTTACATGCTAATACCCTATGTTAGGAAAGATATGAATCCATCTCTTCTCTCCCCAGCAGTGGGTTGAATAGCAGGATAGAATGGGTTCTATAGCCTTGAATGGCAACCAGTCTAGATGGACAATTCTGAATTCAAAACCTACAGAGGGTTGTTTGAGAACCTTATGGCATACTGTGCATCTGTTCTCAGCCTTGTCACCTTGGGTGGCCCTACCAGAAACTAAGCTTCTGATGGCATCACTTTCAGAATCATTGAGGCATGCAAGCTTCTTCAGCCTGGTAAGAAGTGTTTACTAAGAAGTTAATTATTTGTTAATTAATTATAGATATTTTTTTGATTTGTATAAATGAAAAATGAAACAGATGTGAATGGTAGATTTGAAGGATGGACTCTAACAAGAAAAACCTTCTGGTTTGACACAGAGAACCAATTGTATAGTCACTGCTCGTGTGCTGGATATGGACTAAGAGATTCCAGCTATCACTTGCTTGCTCTTGTTGCCCTTCCGCAATCACCACAAGACTTGAAAGTTTTCTGCTGGCTCATAGAACAAAATGCCTTTGCATGTATTTAACGTGTACTTTATGTTGCACTCCAGGAAGCAAATAATTCTTCACAAGTCAACCAACTGTATATAATGGCAGATTGATAGATATGAAGGATGGACTCAGACAAGGAAAACCTTCTGGTGTGAAACAGAGAACCAATTGAATATTTTCTTCTCATGTGCAGGATATTGACTTTGCAAGTTTTGTGCTGGCTCTTTACATGTGTTTAACGTGTACTTTATGTTGCACTCTAGGAAGCATGTAATTCTTCACAAATCAACCTGTTAAAAATTTGAAAGGATTATGAATTCTGGCAGCAAAATTTGAATATTTAATAACTAAATAATTGACTGAAAAAATGTTTGTGTCGAAAATTTACCTTAAATGTTTCTTTTGATTTATAATTGTACAACAAATTGGGTTGTTAATGTGAATATCTAAAAGAATGAAATGCATTTTTGGGCTTAAAATGACTGGAATCACATTGTTTCATATAATTCTATTTTATCCACACCCAAAAATTGGATTTGTTTTTTAAACCACCAAATTCAATTTTTATTTATCCCCACCAAATCTGCAAGTTGCCAAAGCAGAATGAAAACTTAGCTTTTTTTTTATTTTCCATCAGTAAAACTTGTTATTCACTTTTTAATTTCACTTGTCCTACTATAAGTTGCCAAAATCTGGCAAAAGTCAAACACTTCTAAAAGCATCCATTTATCAGTTTACTGTTTTTTTTGTTGTTCTTAAACTGAAAGAATCAACATTGGAAATATTTGCAATGACCAGTTCTTTACTTCGGGTAAAGTAAGGAAATTTGCTTTGATGTATTTGGTGCTGATATTTTTTTAAAAATAGAATCAAAGAAACCTCAAAACCACATATTTACACCTTAAAGAAAGCAAAATCTGGGTATAAAAAATCCTTTAGTATCAAAAAGAAATTGTGCTACAAACTGATTGAACTGATGAAAAGAACTCCAGGCAAAATAGACTAAAAATTTAATCTTATGAGAGGACCAATACATTAAAGTTACTAATACGTTACCCCTGACCCCAAAAGAAAACATCATGCAAGGAATATTTCTATATATTGCATATATTATATATGATTATGACCAGGTATGTGAATTAAGGATATTTTGCTGAATGTTAGACTTTGTATAAAATAGAGATTGAATTATGTAAACATTGTGTGTGTGTTTAATGTTAGTTGTTAATGGAATCAATGGCCTTGTGCTCATGATGAAGGCAAGCCTATAAGTTGGGGAGACATCAGCTGTGGTTTGACCTTGAGAGGAATAGGCTCCACTAAGTCTATTTACACAAAACATGCTATGCCCGAATGAATACATCACTGGCTTTCTGCCCAGATATGTAGATTTGGTTTGATTTGGTTTTATTTTACAGCATATCAACCTCAATGGGTCATTTAATGCCAACAAAATTTTGGGGTAGACTGTTCTAGTTCCACATGCCATGTTTAATGGATGTCAGTTATCTCCTGTTAATTCCCCTCTGAAAGTTCTCCACTGCCTTAATTGGGTATTGAACTCGAGCACATTGAACTAGAACAGTCTACCCCAGTGAGTGAAATAAAGGGTTCAGTTTGACATTCAAACCACCTGAAGAAGGCCGGAGTGTACAACGGCCGAAATGTTGTAATAAATATGGCAACAAAGATGAGGACAATAGTCTGAATAATGTAAATAATGTACATAATACCTCATCTCAGAAATATAGAAAGACAGTCAAAATCACTGTTGACAGGAAACAGATTTTAGACTGTCGGGGAGATTAAAGAGAATTATATATAGCAATTGATAGTAACCGTTAAAAAAAAATTTCCAGATTTCTGAAAAGTGTAAGGAACAAGAGACATTCAAGGTAGGGCTTGCTGAATGAGGTTATTGTAAAGAATGTAGATTATAGGGACATGCAGGAAAGATAATGGTTGACCCTAGACTTGAAAAGGTTAAGATCATAGTTATTCAGAAAGCAAGTAACACTTTTTGAGAAGAAGCTGTCTAAATGGAACTTTCTTCTTACCAATGAGGATGATTCAACCCCGTGGATGTGGTATGGCAGACCCTTGATGTAAAGGTCTGAACTGGAGGAATTAAGAAATGTGTCTGAACATTAGCCATGTAAATAGTGATAGAGTCAGTCAGTCAGTTATGTGCCATGCGTGATACATTCTTAGGTGATCATGTATCGATACATGACTGATGAGGCATATTTTTTCCCGCACTAAGTTGCCATTTCTGTGGTAGACTAGTTGCCATCCTGGTTTGTCTGTCCTATTTACCCATAGCTGGGGGAAGAAAAGGAGGATTCATACCTTTCCCAAGGGTATTAGAACGTAAGGGAATTTAATGAATTCAAGTGGAATTCGAACTCGGCTCTCTGATTCCTCAATTCAAGATGCTATTGTTGGAGGTACGGTGGAGTAATGGATAGCAGCTTGGATTGCGGAATTGTAGAGCCGAGTTCAAATTCCAGTAAAATCTATTACATTCACTTATGTGCTAATACCCTTGGGAAAGGTATGAATCCTCTTCTCCCCCCAGCTATGGGTAAATAATTAGGACAGACCAAATTCTATAGCCTTGGATGGCAACTGGTCTACCACAGAAAGAAATGGCAACCTACTGTGGGAAAAATCTGCCTCGTTAGTCATGTATCAAAAGTAATAGTGTAGTGAGAGGTTAACAATGTTTTATCTTTGGGAAAGAGGCAGCAGATTCGAAAATAATTCATCAACAACAAGGCTTCAAAAATCCTTTTGAGCTCAAGGTTGAAAAGTGAAGATTGGGCAATTCCAGCCTTGATGTTGTGCCAATACTCCCTTTTTGGTCTGATCTGGCTCCTGCAAAGACAGAGCATGGCAGGGGGAGTCAGGCACTGTGGTGTGCTACAATTTTTAACAATTGATTATATATATATATATATATATATATATATATGTAAGCAAATGTGTGGATGTAGATCCGACGGTATGATGAAAATGTGGAAAAGACAAAGCAAAATCCGAATATGTGAGTTTACTGTTTTTATTTTGTTTTTGTTTTTCTGTCGACGTCAGACGTTTCGGTCAAATAGACCTTCTTCGGGACATGGTTAATGGAGACATATTTATATTAGATTTAAGTTTGATGGAGAGACGATATATACAGGACTGGTCAGAAACAGAAAAACTGAAATTCTAAATGCGACGCCAGCATATCCGACTCTAAGAAAGAATACTTGACTTTAGAATTTCAGTTTTTCTGTTTCTGACCAGTCCTGTATATATCGTCTCTCCATCAAACTTAAATCTAATATAAATATGTCTCCATTAACCATGTCCCGAAGAAGGTCTATTTGACCGAAACGTCTGACGTCGACAGAATAACAAAAACAAAAACAAAATAAAAACAGTAAACTCACATATTCGGATTTTGCTTTGTCTTTTCCACATTTTCATCATATATATATATATATATATATATATATATATATATATATATATAGATAGATAGATGGCGATTGTCTACTAGGGCAGCTAGCCAATTCCTATTGTAGACACTTTCTCAGGCACATTTGTATTTATTCAACACCCGCAGAGCCCACCTGTGGTTTATACTGCAACTATGCTGAGCAGTCCTTAGTTACAGTTTCAGGGAAAGATTGTGTTATCTAGAGTGATCAACAATCTGAGCACGCTCAAGCCCTTGGCCACGATGACTTGTGACTTTGTGCTAGCACAGCTATCGATGGCCCCCAAGGGTTCCATCTACCCAATTTCGCTCACAAGGCTTGGGTCAACCTGTTGTATGTTCTTCAGGCACTTTCCAAAGGTGCTGCATGCTGGG
This sequence comes from Acanthosepion esculentum, assembly GCA_964036315.1. Taxonomy (NCBI): domain Eukaryota; kingdom Metazoa; phylum Mollusca; class Cephalopoda; order Sepiida; family Sepiidae; genus Acanthosepion; species Acanthosepion esculentum. Next base: position 33,900,415 of record OZ038508.1, on the reverse strand, counting down.
ATTGACACCTCCAGTCCGATAACATCAGGAAGTATCTCTCCTGACAAATTGAGGTATGGAGAGATCTTGAGTCTCAATAGACATTCAAAGCAAAGAGCTACGTTGAGAATACAACCATTCATAGCGACTGGAGAAAATGTAGGTTTTGTTCAGTGATGATGAAAGATTACCAGCTTGGTTTTGGAGGTACTGAATATTACAAACTATTTCCTTCTTTCTACTGACCTGTTAAAACCAAGTTAAAAAAGAAATCAATTGTCAGTCTTTGGTCATGTAGATTTTTGAAAGTGTGCTAACCTACTTATGCACAAACATATACATACAAACACAAAATCACATCTACAATGCCAAACGATCATTGGCTAATAAATCACTAATACATTTTCTACAGGTAATTTACAAATCACAGTAATACAATTTTGGAATCACTTTATTTTTTAAGTAGTCAAATTTGTGCACTTTTGGGAGAAGTGGCTCACAGAAGCTTCCTTAAATCCCTCCAAAGCTTGCTCGCTGATTGGTTGGCAACAACCAATCAGATCGTTTGCACGTGAAGTATAATTTTTCCTGTGCAATGAATCGGAGCCTATAGTCGCTTATTTAAGCCAAGGTTTTTCTCATCTCAATTAGTGAGACCTCAACTGCTAAACGAATCTACGACAGTTGGAACTCCAGTTCTAACCACGCGCCAACCTTCTCACCCACACGCACACCCACATGCTGATGATAATTTGTACACCTTCACTAAAAAACTTCTTTTGACACAACAATACTTTTCAACAGTAATATCACAAGAACAATCATATCATGAAACACTCATAAACATTTATCCAGTGAACTTTAAACCAGATAATTATCTCTCACTGAACTCTTAAATTTCAGTCAAAAAGAGGCAACTCTTGATTAATTCAACCATTCTTACTTAAATGCATGTTTTCTTTCCTATCGTTGTTTGATATTGTACATCTTGTTGATATACATATATTTTATGTGCAACAATGTCTTCTTGTTATTCTTCTTGCGTGAATCCTGTTTTCTTATCAAAGTTAAATTAATGGGGTGAAGTCCCCCACAGAAGGGTACCCATGTTCAGATAACTATGCAAAGTTCCAAGAGGAAGACTCCAAGTGCCACTGGTCTAGGATGCTGCTTTTTCATTAATCTGAATTATTTATGAACAGATCCTGTATATCTTAAGCATTTACATACGAAATATACATAAATTACTGAAAATACTTCTTCACTAATATCATAAAATTCATTGATTTTTGTCAATTGCTTTTAGCTTTTTATGAAGGAGGAACAAATTTTAGGTTTGGAAGTAAATTCAAGAAAACCTAAAATTATTGAAAAGATTTAAAAAGCAAACAAAAAAAATATGATTGAAGCAGAAGATAAGATATATGGGGAGTTCTCCATGTTGATTCTGTTCTTTAAGCAAGGAAAGCTTTTTTCATAACAGAAATAAATAATACTAATAATAGCCAAAAATATTTTAAATTGTTACAGGCCTACACAGCAATGTTGGTTAGTGAATTATCTAATTTAAAAAAAAAAGAGACTATAACTGTATGCAATACAAAATGCAAATTAGAAAGCAAAAAGAAAAAAAAATGAAGGATGTGAGTCAGAAGCTTTTAGTGATTCACAAACAGAATTTCTCCCAATAAGAGTGAAAAAAATTGTAATGTATTAAAGGAAACTTGTCATTATTAGAAGAACCAGAAGAGAATATAAGAAATTATGTCAGAAATAAATTTTCTCAAAGCAAGAAATCGCAGAAATAAAAAAGAAAATCATAAAACTTTAAATAGTATGAAGTGGGGTGCTGGAAAAGGGAGTACAGAAAAGTTAGAAGAAGAAGAATGACCTCAAATGTACAGATTGTTCCATAGTTTCACCTCTTCAACACACACACATCATTTCTATAGTTTCATATTTTAACTCTTAGGATCATTGTTTTTTTTCCCATGTTTTTTTCCTAGTGGATGAGGATCCATTTTTATGTGAGTCAAGCCCCAAAGTCTCTTGACAGTGATCAAGGAACAAAGTTAAATGTAGAAAGGTCTAGTTATATGGTATAGAACCAGAGAAAACTTGAGGTTTCCTTGTGTTTACTGAATATTGGAATGTAGAAAAAGAACTAATTAAGAAATTTGAGGAATTCTAAAGGAATCAAACCTCAATATCAAGTTGGAGGTAACTGAATCTAACAGGGTATGGCTCTGTACCTATCTGTTATACTCACCAAGTCAAATGAAAATGATGACAAGTGATTAAAGTACTTAATTCAAAAATTATCTCTAAAATCCCTTGAGATTAAGTTGTTTATATAAAGAACAATTTATTGGATAGCTGTGATTTCTTAGAATAATTTCAGAGAATTGGTTCTTCCAAAATGTTGTCAATTGATCAATGGGCTAGGCGTTTTTGTTTATTTGCATAAAGATGATGTTGGCAGTTTTATAAGAACAGTAAAGTTATCTGAATTCGGTCAAGTAGAGAACTTGCCATGTGTTTTCTGAACAAAGAAGACCTAAAGATATTAATGGTAAAATCTTACTAATAGTCCATTAGATACTTGTTTGTAGTGCACTAAGTTACTAGTACTTCTTCAGAGCAACAGAGAGAGAGAGAGAGAGAGAGAGATGCAAGCAGAACAGATTATAGTAACAAGTTAAAGCCTCTGTCATGTTGATCGTACAAGTAGCCATGAATGAACAGACTAGGAGATTACAATCCCATCTGTTGAAAAAAGGAAGAAACGATTAAACATAAATGATGATTGTTCTACCATCATCATCATCATTCTTTCTTTTTATGTGCTGTGTCTCTTCAGGACGTTGGTAATCATGGCTCTCCACTTCCTCCTATCCCTTGTAGCTCTCAATAAGTTTTGTCCCTTTGCTACTTCCCCCAGGCATGTTCTGCCATCCACTTGCTTAAGCCTGCTAGGTATGTCATGCATTGCTTTCCCTTGTCTCTTTTCCCCTCTATTTGACCTGTGAGTATCAGATTCTCCAAGCCCTCTTATTATGTGTCTTAGTTGCCTCTTCCTGATGCTAAGTATAAACCTCCTCCTTGTTTGCATCCTCTCCAAGACCTCATTGTTGCTCACACACTCGGTCCATGATATCGTTAGCATCCTTTTGTAGAACCATCTCTGTCATGTTGAGTCTCTTCTTCATCACTGAGGAGACCGTCCAGCATTTGCTGCTGTAAAGGAGGACAGATGTCGTGTAGCATTTCAGTAACTCTTTCCTTTGTTACCAAAGAAATCCTGCTGCCTCGTAATACTCTGCCTAGCTTTTGGAATGTGTCTTTGGTCGTCCCAATGCATCCTTGGATCTCAGCGTCACACTTGCCATCCTCTGTCAAAACACTTCCCAGATATTTAAATTTATGCACCTGCTTCATTTTAGTGTCACCGATATGTAAATCACATTTTGAGCTCATCTTTTTACTGATGACGATGCATTCAGTCTTCTTGTAATTTATGCTTAGTCCCTTCTTCTTACTCTCCTTCACTACCTTCTGTACGAGTTTTTGTAATTTCTTTTCCATGTCTGCTATCAGTATTGTGTCATCTGTGTATCTTATGTTGTTAAGATTGTGGCTGCCAATGACAAATCCTGCTAGGACTTCCAATTCTCTCAGAATTGCCTCACTGTCTATGTTGAATAAGTCCAGTGAGAAGGCACATCCTTGCCTTACGCTCTTTTCTATCTTTGCTGAACTCATTCTCTATGCGAATGCATGTCGTTTGCTGCCAGTATAGGTTCTTGTTTATTGAAAAAAAGAAGAAATAATCAAACATAAATGATTGTTCTACCATCATCATTATAATTGGAAATAAGCAATTCAAAGTTTAAAGTATAGTGTATCACTGACAAGCATCAAAATTGGGGAAAGGAAGTTTGAAAAATCCTTGTAAATAAAAAAAAAACACCTTTAAATTTTGTTACAGTATTCTCATCATCTTCATTATTTTATGACTTCATTGAATTTAGAGAAGGCATCAACTTTAGTTTTATTTGATGCATGGACAATTTGGACATTTTACATATTAATCCTGTTTTGGGAATTTCTTCAGTTCTTCTAAACACAATGTTGGTGACGCTGTCTACTGTTCAAAATATCACCTGACCAGTGACAAGGATAACAATTCCATTATCAGTTGTAGTGTTACATTTAAATTTTGATCCTCAGACTCATGGCCTTGTGCCAAACTAAGCTGATTAGATAATAACTACTATGATGTATTATTAATTTTCTCAGTTAAATGTTTGAAGAGACATCAAAATCAGTTTCTTTATAATTAGTGGCAATCCATGTTTGACAGAAATGCTCAAAATTTACTTTCAAGAAAAATAAATGCATTCTTTCATGCTGATAATTGTTCTAACTTCTGATAATTCTTTTAAATTCTGATTTAAAACCTTTTCAGCTTTTCCAAAATACCAAATGTTTTATTATCTAATTGGCTTTTAATTTAAAACAATTTTCTCAAAATGTGTGTATATTTTTGTTAAATGGCTATATAGGTTTATCTACTTAAAATTTAAAGAATACTTTTGAAAATAATGCACAAATGGAATTTATATAGCCAATTTACGCCATCATTCTGGGAACTAAGTGATATTCCATTAACAAACAAAAATTATATATATATTGGTTTGGTGCATTAAGAGTAAAACCAAAAACCAGTTAAAACTATTATATATTTGTTCATGCCTTTTGTTTTAAATAAAATTCAGTTACCTTTTTTTAGTTAATATTCTGCCTTGGAGAATTCCATTTAAAAGAAGATAATATCAAATATAAAAAATATTAAAGACAAGAAATTCTTTGAAAATTCATTTTTCAGAAATATATACTGTATATTTAACCATGTAGCATAATTGATTTTGATTGGCTCATTCAAATCATGTGATTTGTATAGATACAAAGATTCTGGGAAACCTGTTATTACTTGCCATATTTACAGTGAAACCTCTCCCTGCAGTTATGTATTCATCAAGGATTCAGCATTAAAACAAGAATGGAAAAAAAGATACTGCAAACTTACCCACGTCCAATATATAATTGTATTTCATATATAAGCTGATGGAAGGTCAACTTTTCTAGCCATCTGAACATCTTGTGTTGACATCCAAGAAGATGGTGTCAATTTAAAAAAAAAGTAATTCTTATTTCCTACACTATTGAGAAAACAGTTTTTGATTTTGCAATTTTCTCTATCCTAAAATTTTGATTGATTTGGGTTAGGTCAAAAAATAATTACTTTTTGATTACAGATCCAGTCAAAACTTGGATAATCTTAAATTATTTCACATAATTGTATTGACTGCTGTAGTTAAATGAGGTTACTCTTCAGATGCTGCTTGTACAAAACCAAATGCTCCTTCTCAATACACTGTTCTAGAATTCACACACACACATCACCAACATAAAAATCTCACTGCTTCGGCCCACTTTCATTATGCCAACACAATGGCTGACTGACCAATCAGTGTTTTCCCTTCATCTTCAGTCACACAGTCAAATGGCATTGGTTCGGCCAATCAGCATGCAAATTGCTAGTTGTTGAACCACACTAAGCTGTATAAAAGTCAAATACAGAATCATACACTTCCAGAATATTCTACAGGGGCTATTCATGCCATTTTCAAGGAATGAAACATTGCTGCTGTGTGTTGTGTATTGAGGTAAGGAACTTATTTTCCTTTGCACCAGATGCAAGCCACCCTGGCTTGCTTACTTCTACATAATTGTTCACTGAAAAACACAGTTAAGAGATTTAGATTCTCTTTTATATATTTATAGATATTTACTAAGCTTTGCTTAATTTCTCACAAGGTCAAATGAGGAAGAATCATAAAGTAGAAAGACTGTGCTGTAACAATGCTCCGAATGTCTTGCCTGCATTAAAACTGCCTTAAAAAAATAACTTTTACTGGGATCAGACACAGATAAAAGAGATGTTTTTCTTTTTTTTTTCTGTTTTTTTAATGAATTTAATATTAATATAAGCAATGTGAAAATTGAGTGTTCTCTATTAATCTTCCAAAGAAAGAAATTCAAACAGTCTGTGCAAAAAAGGAAAAATCAATCTCTAAATGTTAAACTTTTATTCGGTTTGTTTTGTTTTGTGGCATATCAACCTCAATGGGTTATTTAATGCCTACAAGATTTTTATTACTGCTAATATTTTTTCCCGAAAATGTATTGCTGGTAATTTTTTTTTTCCTTCAAAAATTCATTGCTGGTAATAAGTTTTTTACAAAAATATATTAAAATCTATTTTTTCACTTTCATAGTGTTTTGACACCAGTTTGGAGGTTAACTATTTGTTCATAGCTGGGACCCTAATGTGCTACCACCCTGGGTCAGGGTGGACCTGGGAACATCAGCAATTAAGAGGTGGTTTCACGTTCCTCAAAACTCCCTGATCAGAGGCCTTGTTGTTGAATGTAGTTCATCGCCTTACTCAGGACGTCTCATGGGGGGGGGGTTCTTACCCCTCTGCAGAGGTGCAATTGGTGTATTATGAAGCACAAGCTGAATTAGCCTACTTTTATTTGGAATTTAAGAGTGATGTAATGGAATAATCTGTCACCCCCATGAGTGACTACACTATAGGTAGTAACTACCTATAAGTATCTGTAAGTCAACGGACTTCAGAGTCTAGTTGGAATCTGTTGAGTACGATTCAGACTTATGCGAGAACTACTGACCTTGCAATAGTAGCACTCACTACTGGATCGACTTGCGGTGACCTTGTGCATAACTGTTACCTTTATTCTCATTGTAGTGGTTTTTACAATAAACCTTTACTTATTTTATGTAATTTTGATTGGCCTTTTTGCTATGAGAGATCTTCCTTTGACCATCACAATGTCAAATCCCTCAAATGAAGATAACTTAAGGACAAAAGAAAAAAACTGGAAATAGCCTTCAAATATTCTACTTAAATATATTACAATGTCATATTTGGGTAGGAGCTGCTCATTCCTCGCTTTGCCGTCTTGAAAGAGTCCAAAAGTATCAGCAAATCCTTGTTGGAGAAGAATTATTTTTCACCCTCCACCCTCACAGGTGGGATATGGTAATAGAGCAGTAAAAGGCTTGCCATATCCCACCTGTGAGAGAAAGAGAGGTTGGGGGGGGGGGGGAAATAATTCCATGGAAAGTGCTCAGACAATCTACATTCCCTGGTTTTGCCAGTTCAAACCTTCATGGAAGGGACCTGCCATGCTACTTACATTGTAGCAAACCACCCACATTTCCTCTGTAATCCATCGAAAAGAAGTAAGTTTCACTCAAACAGCTTCTTTCAACAGACACCCAAGAGGATGTTTCCCCAATCACTACAGTCTTAACTTATTCAAGCAGAGAGTTAACAGTTATCTTCCCCTTCTATCCATATAAACTTACCCCTTAACATAACCCTTTACCTCGAGTGGCCTCCAGACTTTGTACATAGTGAACCTTACTGTAAAACAAAAAGTGTCATTTAAAACCAAAATGGTTAAACAATACCAAATTATTTACAATTGGACTATTGTCTTCATATTTTTTGTTATTATCACAATGCTTTGGCTATTGTACTCTCCAGGCTTCATCAGGTGCTTGTTGGTCTGGAAAACCTTCAGAGAATTTCAAACCAGACTCATTATTTATTTGAGATTGCTATTGTTCTGATCATGTCTAGGGATATATCGTGTAGTTCTTTAGTTTTTTAGTACTGCACAGAGTTTAAGTCTGCACTATTGGGTCCAGAGATTGAGATCATAATTATTATGTCACTCAAATTCAGGAACTAATGGTTGAATCTACTAGGCTATGGTTCCATAGGACAAACCTGAGTGTAGAACACATCTTAGATAATCATTTTTAGTTCAGTTTAATTTTTCTATAATTACATGTACTACCAATATGTCAATGTTAAGAGTTACTAATTGGGACAGGGATGGGGGTAGCATTCATTCTAACTGATGTTGCCAGCTAAATTGGTAGAATCATAAAAATCATTGATCATGAAAACAGTTGACATGATTTACAAGATAACATAATTCAACAAACAAGAGTCAAACATTTCGTCTAATCAAATAATGACTTTCATTAAAATGAATCATTTTAATCCAAGCAGACATGTTTTTGAAGATGTAACAATTGTTTTACAAACCCACATTTTTCAATTAACAGAACAAAATCTGATAAGATTTGAAAAGAATTCTTAACATTAAAAAAGCTTCATTTGGCTGAGAAATCAAATGAGAGATCAACTGGTCAGTCTGATTTGAAGAAGCAACATTGAAAACCGTAAGTATTGACTTGGCCTTGAACATTAACCTTTGATGTCAACAGTTAGTGTTCAAGGTCATTTAAAACCTTTGGATTGTTCCTGTTCACAAAAACAAAAGTCACCATTTAACATAGTAGTGTCATAAGACAGGCGTTAATTTTCTTGTTTAAAAATAAAATGAAATGAATAAAAACTCACATTATTATAGATGTTGAATATGCCAAAAAAAAAAATTAAAAAAATTAAAGATTATTTGTCAGAACAGAAATATCAATTGCCTTTTTATATACTGTGTGTAACAACATAATTTTCCATCCCACAAAATGTTTAATATCTAAAAACCACTAAACTAAGTTTTTTTTCCAGGTTTTCAGATGACATTTAGCCATCTTGACACCATTTGTCATAAGAATCACTAAAAAACCCTTTGAGTTATTCAGCTAGAAAAAGAACAGATTAAAATCATTTTATGTCAGTCACGGTGTCTTTCCAACTGAGCAATAGTGAAAGGAAAAAGATCATTCAGACTTTCAGCAATGGTACCAACATTCATATTGTGGCTTCCATCGACAAAGTCCATTCAAGATCCATCAAGAGAATGGTGAATAAGTTTAAAAAGGAGGGAACAGTAGAGAGGAAAACTGGATCAGGAGGTCATAAAAGCAAGAGGGATCCTCATTTCAACTTAGAGCTAAAGAGATCAATTAATAAAGATCCAACCCAATCCATAAGCTGTTTGGCAAGTGAATGAGAAGTTAGTCCAAAGAGCAATAAAAAAAACAAAAATACTTGAAAATGAAGTTGTATGTGAAACCTGTATGGCACCTTGTTACTCCAGAACAGAAAGTTAGAAGGTTAGAGAGAGAGCAAAGATTATCTTGAATAAGTTGGAAAATGATCCTAGAATAATAAATACATTAACTTTATTTCAATCCTTCATGAGCTTCCAATCCTTAGCTATGATTAATTAATGATGAACACGTAATTTTTGTTTATGACCGATTTCATCATGATTCTTCTGTTAAGCTTGGGCTTGGAGAGTAATTATACATTCTTGTTGCTCAAAGTAGAGTCCACTTGCATTATAAAAACCTTGGAGAATTCCAGCAAGATATCTTTGATCATTTCAAAGCTTAATCTAACAAATGGACAATTTTGCTGTTACACCATATATATATATATATATATATATATATATATATATATATACGCGCACAGAGTGCAATGGGGAAATTGTCACCATTTTATATCTTTAATTTTGCACATGTGCATTGTTCGTTTTCAATTTTGTCAACTGCACAGTATATTAGGGTCAGTTGTGCACCATCTGTGGGGTAAAGAGCATCATGACACAATTCATTCCACCAGAAATTTGGGAATGGCATGCTGTACTGCTTGGCATTTGTGTCAGAAGCTCCAGTGTTTATTTCAGAGTCTTTGGGTGTCAATCTGAGGACAGTGCAGAGAATTGTAAAGCTAAGAGCTGAAAATATAAACTGAGGATTCAATGCCAAAGTCAACAGAGCTTAAACATAACATTATCATTATTATCATTATTATTATCATCATTATTATCATTATTATCATTATTATTATTATTTTTATTTCCTTTGATATCTGGCGTTTACACATTTCTTTCCGGGTCCCGCCCAGGGACCTAAGGTTAGAAATGGCATCATGACACTTTCCACTGCAAAAAAAAAAAAAATAATTACATAGATAAAGCCCTTCGTAAAGTGTGGGCTGTACTTGTCAGAACAATTTTTTGTATCTCTTTGAGGCATGGACTTCCAGGGATCCCTTCAATCAGCCTACTGGAATCTTTTCCAACCAGTCCAAGGGCTCCAACTACAACAGGAATTGTTGATGTTCCCATGTGCCACATTTTTGAGATTTCGATTTCAAGGTCCTTGTATTTTGACAGTTTTTCGAATATCTTCAAAGACACATTGCAGTCTGCAGGGACTGCCATATCAATAAGGAGGCACTTATTTTGTTTGTGGTCTTTAATAACAATGTCTGGGCGGTTGGCTTTGATTGTTCTGTCAGTGTGTATTGTGTAGTCCCATAGAATTGTAACAGGTCCTATCTCCGTAACCGGGTCTGGGTGGTGTTCGTACCATTATTATTATTATTATTATTATAATATTAATACAATAATATCAGAATCCACTATTCAAAGTTTTATACAATAACGAAATCATCAGACAGATAAAACAAGTTTTATCTGTTTGGTGATTGTTTTATTGCATGAAATTAAGTAGTAAATTTTTATATTATTGTATTAATAATATTATTTTATATATATATATATATATATTATTTATTTATATATGATCTGGGCTTACTGAATTTCATGAGACAAATTTGGACAAAACCCAAATTTTCAAATTTTTGATCTGAATTTTCATTAAAGTATATCTTGTGTGTATTTTGTATATATCTTCATTGATTTTTATGTATTGGGAAGAGACAAGTTAGGGATCTGTAGGAAAACGGTGATCTAATGTAATTTTTTAAATGTGTGTTAATAGTTGGTAATATTGCTACAAATATGTTTTCATGTATATATGGGTTAGGATCAAATATGGATCAGAATCCAACAGAATAAGATAAAGAACAAATAGGAAATGTTTATCAATCTAACATGTTTCACTTTTATTAAAGCTTCATCAGAGAATGAGATATGGAGAAAAAGAAGAAAGACATTCTGGTATTTTTACTTTTGTATTGTTTGATTTTCATTTCTTAATCATGTGACATGTGCATTCAACTTTTTAAACTAATGTTAATATAATTTGTGGCATTCTGAATTCAAAGAGATAACATGTCAATCCAAAGTTTCAAGAAATTAACAGATTTCAAGCTTCATGTATACCTTTTATATTACTAATTCCATTTATGTTATTCTTGACAGACAACAAATAAAATAATGTATCTTGGAAATCTTTTCTGATTTTGAACTTATTCTAAACAAAAGTCAAAGTCAAATTTTATTTATAAAAATAACAAACAGCAAAATGTCTTCTCATTTGGAATAATTATGCAAAATGCATTCATCTTTCTAATTTGGATCTGGGAATGACATAAGTGTGCAACAATTTTGGCAAATATATTTTTGATTTAAACAAAAAGGACGGGAAGCTAATTAAACATTAATTATGCCAAAGAAACATATGAGGAAGAGAAAAACGAAGAAATTATGTTTTTCTGTTTATTCAAGGACAAAAGACATGTCCAGGCAATGGTCTCCCATATTTGGGTTGGGGGGGGGGGTTATTTTAAATTTCAATGTAGAATTAAAATTTCTAAACTTCTTGTAATTTACCATGTTCAGAACTGATTACACCGTTTTTCATGGTTAATCAACTCCTTGTGGGTCATTTAAAGTTGAAACATATTTTGGATTCTAAGAACATCCTTTGTGAATATTGTATTAAAAATTTAAGAATAAGGATTTTTTTCCCAGATACAAGGCCTAATATTTAACCCATAGCTGGGGACCATGTTCAGAAAGCAAAGAAAAATATGAAAGAACACATTGCACATAAAGAGTTATCTTTTCTTAGCTTATGAATGGTTGAAAAATAAGCAAAATTTGGCAGTAAAGATCAAAATGTTGGTTTGAATGCTAAAGAAAATTTTCAGAGATGGAAAATAAAATCTTGCATACATGTCTTCAGAAACTTGAGAAATTCAGTCTAGGCAGCAAAGGAAATCTTTGAGATGTTAGACAGCATCTTTTCCTCTATTTTAAAATATTTTCTTACTTTTCTAATTAGATATTATTTTTTCAAACTATAGTAGTTTGCCATTTCCTGTGACCACATGACTATCATTCTAAGTTGAGACATTTTGAATTTTTGAAGTTGTCCTCACTCAATACATCTGAATATTAAGATGCATCTTACAGAAGACCCAAGTCTCAAATATTAGACACACACACCAACCAAAATCAAATAGCACCCAAGGATGCCAATCTAAACCATCATTTTATTTGCCTCTCCATGTGGGTGCGATTGTTTTCACAGGATTTTTCCTTCTTTCCTAATTCACATTTTTTTTCTGTGTGACAGGACCAGACAAGCCTCAATCGAGATTGACATCAAGAAACACAAATGTGGATGGATTGGCCATACACTCCATAAGCCTGCTTTTATTGCCACCAGGCAGTTCCTTGACTAGAATCCATAAGGGAAGTGAAAAGTGGGTCGGCCAAAACAGAAGTGAAGGCAGCCGTCATGACATGGGCCGAGCTGAAGAGGATTGCTCAGAACCACGTTTGTTAGAGAGGTGTTGTTGTGACCCTAAACTCCCCAAGGAATCAAGAGGCATAAAAAAAATTAAAAAAAAAAAAAAAAAATCAATTTTACTATTTAGACCAGTCTTCTTTTGATCTTGTCTGATAATTGCCATAGGGTGAAACTCAGAGTTACAATTTAAATGTAAGTCCCTGAGTGCTTTTTGTTGGTATTCCAGATCTATTTAATTTCTAGGGTCCCTGAGAACTAGGGTTTTTGGAGGTAGGTTTCTGTCTTTTTTTTTCATTCACTTTTCCCATTTTTTATTCCCTTCAGCCTAGAATTGTTTTTTGAGATTTTACCAACAGTTTGATTTATTTTGGTATGTAGTTTCATCTTCAGGTGGAAGGCTTAATTAAGTAATCACTCTCTTCATTATTTTAACTGTTGATCTCTTAACTTTAATCTGTTGTACACGATGCAATATACAAATGTGAAATGATCTGGAAATCATTTCCACCCTCCATTCAGGAAGATGAAGTCTATCCATTTCATCTCGCTTAAGGCTTTGACTACCAAGATATTCCATTATAAATACATTAGGAGGATTAAATCTCTCAATATTGACAATGGGACCAGAATCATCATCAACTGAAAGGAAAAGTTCTCACTGAGAATACTCAGTTCTAGAAAGGAAAGCTGAAAATCTAGAAAAGGAAAATCTATTTTCTGATGAAAAATAAAAATTCTGTAGAGTGGCATTGCTGTATTGACGAGACTGCTTTAAATCTCAGAAAGCAATAACATTGAAGGAAAAGAAGTGGTTAATGTGGGTGGAATTGGTAGATGAGGCTGACAGATTGCTGGAAATGATAGCTTATAAAAATGGAACAGAAATTCTTTTATACAGATTTCTATTTTGTTCAGGTATTTTTGAAGATTGGCAGCAAATCAGAATACATGGATGGCAACAGCAATATTTTGATTGTGTGTGTATGTAGAGCAGGGGTTTTCAAATGGTGCAGTATGCCTCATAGCTGCAGCGGAAGAGGACAGCAGGTGAGGTGGAATGATAGAAAGGCATTGGAAGATTTAGAAACAGTTTTAAAAAATTCATATGCCTAAAATAAGTATGATTTTAAAATATTATTTTGGATTACATGTAATTGAATGCAGGAGTCCCAGCATAAATAGTTATAAATAATTATTGACTGATTTTACCATTGTAATATTTTTGCATTATATTAAGTATTAAGAATATAGTGACGAGGGTTCACAAATTAGAGGAGAGAGTTATCAATGTTCTGACTTTGAATTTGCAATTATCTCCTTTTAATCATGTTTTTTGTTTTTAAATGTACTTTTTATCACATCAAATTTGGTGAGGTGTGAGCACATTTTAATTCCAAAAATACGGCCTTGAGAAAAAAGTTTGGGAACCACTGATGTAGAGCATGCCTAAAGATTATGTATATATATATATATATATAATTATTTATTTGAATATTACAACATAAATATGTTATAAAATCACGACAAAAGTAGCCATTTTGTTTCAACACTTCTAGTGTCTTATCAAGTGACGATGTAAAGAATATTAAAGAATATTAATTGTTGGTTATTGGATCTCACTCCGTATATACCAATCCTAAACTTGTGTGTGTATATATATATATATATATATATATATATATATGTGTGTGTCATCTGCAGGTGCTGCTAGACATCCAATTGCCTCAAGCCGGGGTTGAGACCTGACTGATTTGGCATGTCAGAGATTTTACCCATAAGCTATCAGTACCCAGTAGAGAGGAAGGTGAATGTTTGCGTATTTATTCTTTTTGAATAAACACACCAGTGACTGAGAGGGCTCAATTCATAGAAGACCTTTATACATAAAAAATGATAAAATATAATTTTATGGCATGCTATATTTATGGGTTAATGTGCTCTATATCAGGCATAGAGTGTATGTAAATATAAAAGTGGACATTTAAGTAACATCTAGAGGAGACAGTCTGTTTCATGCTAAATGCAATCATCAGACCCGATGGTTGCATTTAGCATGAAACATACTATCACCTCTGGGTGTTGACTTAAATTTCCAATTCATATATATATATATATATATATATATATATATATATATAAGAAATATAGTCTTAAGGTGTGCTATATTTATGGGATAAAGTGCTCAATATCAGAGATAGAGCATATGTAAATATAAAAGTGAACATTGAAGTCAACACTCAGAGGTGACAGGCTGTTTCATGCTAGATGCAATCGTCAGGTTGCCTGATGATTTTGTCTAGCATGAAACAGCCTGTTGCCTCTGAGTGTTGACTTCAATGTTTACTTTCATATCTATATATCAAATATATTGAGGAAATTTATCTATTGAATATATTGATGCTAGACACTAAATTCATGATAAAATTGCATGAACATTTTTTCAAATTAGTTCTTAGAGTTGAAGCAACAAAATTATTCTGAGTACATGGAGACGCAAAAATAATTTATTCCTGTATAAGGTCAGAAAATATGAATATATAGTATTTTCCTTTATCTTTCATGCCAATAGCTACTTAGCAATCAGTGTTCCATCAATCTTCTCTCTCAATGTATCACTGTTAGATAAATCTCCCTTCCAAGGATTCGGAATGTAGACTTTAAAAAATCTACCATATTGAAAGATGTTCATTCTTTGTCTATCAACCTTTGCTTACATATATTTTGATTTTTGGGAAACTTGTTTTTCATCTAATTTTTTTTTAATACAATTCTATTGTCAAGTGCACTATGTTTATTTTTTTTTTTAATTAGGATTTTGAGAAGCATTTAATGTGAAGTTTTGAGGTAAACTTATAACAATACAGTATACCTTGACATAAAATGCTTGGTGCCATAACCAAAAATATAAAGTAAATATACTTCTGACCAAATTCTTGTTCGCTATTCCTCAGAGTCTTTAAGAAATTTGCAACAGCAGTTTGACTATGTCCAATCTCACCAGTGATGACATATTGAGAGAGACCTTTGCTTTTGCAGCTTGACAATTATGCCATGTTCAAACACTGTCAACCTTTAGCCTTTGCCTTGTTTTTACCTAATGTAATGCAGGAGATACCAGTGACTGTGCTAAAGCTTCAACACAAATGACTAAATTTTGTTATGTGTTTGCCAATTAAAGCTTTGTTTAAATATGGTCATAAACTTTTGACCAGTTATCATTTAGCCTACTTTCCCAGTATTCAGATTTTCTCTATGTTAAAAAGATTTTTCCTTTTTGTTTCATTTCTTGAAGCTCTACTCAAATAAGTAGCTGAGTCTAAGAATGCAAAAAGGTATATTTTTGTTTATTTCCATTGCCCTTAAAATTTTGGTCAGCAGTGTGTGTATATATGTGATGGACTCTCCTGTTGAGTTCAATGTATGACGTTTTGATGACCACAAGCTAATTATCTGCTTGCCTATAATGGACATGACTTTTGCAACCAGCACAAAAGACCACAAACAGTACAGGAGAATGCATTGTATCCAAGTGCAGCAAGAACACTGTTTGCTGTCTTATTTTGCTTTCATGTTTCACGCAGTCGAATGATGCTTATTTCTTGATGGTGCATTATTCCTGAATGGCAACTGGAATGATAATTTGATCTTTTCATAGCTACCTCTTCAAAGTTCTTGAATGGAATGTTGATGAAAGAAAGGTTGCTCTTCGGTTTATCTTTATACCTGATCCAAGGTGTACCAACATTTCTATGACTTCTATGGAGTTCACTGTAGAAAAGAAGTGTGTGTGTGTGTGTGTGTGTGTGTATATATATATATATATATATATATATATATATATATATATATATATATATGAGTGTGTTTGTGTGGAGAGTGAGAGGTTTGGTCTTCCTGATCTGAGCCTTAATGACCCTGCCTGTCTTAGAAATGTGCACAGTTCTTGGTCATGTTCTTCTTTGTGTATTACAAAGAAATCTCTCAATCAAGCGTAAGATTGAGTTGTTTCTGAATATTGCCAATCTCCTCAACTGACAGTCGTGGCCCTCTGAAGAATCAGCACTAAACAAGGATTTTAACTTCACCTCAAACATGTTCCATACAATAGCTCCAGTTGAAGAGTTTACCATGAAGATCTTTAAGGCTCCGGTAGATGATCTAAGTGGATAACAATAAGTAGTATAAAATAAGATAAATTGATTCATTTTGTTTATTATGGGTTAACATTTTGTTTATTATGGGTTAACATTTTGTTGGTTATCTCAAGCTGAAACACATTTTTGATTGTAAGAATTTTTTTTGCAAGTGAATATTGCATTAACAATTTTTTGAATAAAAAGGATTTTTTACAGATAAAATACTATTTAACCCATATCTGGGGGAAAGAGATGGATTCATATATTGTCCAAGTGTATTTGCACTTAAGTGAATGTAACAAACTTGACAGGAATTTGAACTTGGTTTCCTGATTTCTTATTCTTAGCTGATATAAATTGCACCACCTGCACACCCTAATAGCAAAATATTCCTAGACACCAGCAGCAGAATGACAACAATCTATTCCCTGGAGGTTACCTCGATTACCAAGTCCTTGATGAAGGCCAGAGGGAAAAGTGGCCGAAATATTGTGATAATAACAACAAAAATGAGGACGTTAGTTTGAAGTGTGAATATAAATAATGTAAAAAAAAAAAAATGCTAATTCCTCATACAAGGAATCTAGACAAAAATAACTAATAGGTTCTCAAAAGCTCATCCAGTTAAGATATTTCTTTAATTAATGCTGAGTTGATGATACCCTTTACTGGAAGATACTGTTAGCAACAAAAAGCTCAATCATGAGAAGGTGATGACATATACAGGTTTAATCAGCTGGAGGAATGTAGCTCCCAATCTGTACATTGGTGACAGATATAAAGTTGTCTTTCAAGATGGAAGATAAGTTGAAATTCCCTTTTCCTCCACTGGTGTCTAATGTGTTAAAACAGAATTGCTCAACATGAAATGGAATAACTCGAGAAAAGATGAACTTAAAAAAAAAAGTATTCCTCAAAAACAGCTTAGTCGGCCATGACCAGATGTTCACTCTTATGCTAGCTTCAATAATTAAATTGGGACATTGAAATATTGTGACCTTGATTTATTCTGTAGATAGTAAACATCCAGGAAGAAGAACCATGATTTGTGCAATTGAGTTTAACAGACATTGAAATTGCTGCCCTTCTGAGATGCTGCTTCTATGTTTTGATCAGCTTAGGTAGATTGGCAGTGAATAGACACTCCTTTAGAATTCTAAGAAAGAAGAAGAAAGAAAAGAAGCATTTATAGGTGTTGTCATCAAGTCTTCTCTTCTAAAAGGTCTTGGTGGGTACTCTGTTAGCAATAATGGAAGGTTGGGGAGTCTCCATATCAGCCTTGAGAAGAACCCCTGTGTCTCAGAGCTTAGAACAGATGCACCCACTCTTAATAGTGGTGAAGAGGAAATCACATCCTTTGACAGTTTTCAGCTTGAGTTACTGTAAGATTTCATCTGGTGACAAAATTTTACACATGACTGACCTAAATGTGTAGGCAGAGAATGATATTTGAATCTCTTTGGATCCTTTTAGTGTAGGAGAAATATGAATAGGAATGGTCTTTTATTTCAAGAACTCTAAAGAATTTGACCTCTGTACAGCTAACATTATGTTCAAATATAAAAGTGACCATACAAAAACTTGATCGACGCATCCTTGCTCCAAACACCGGCAACACATTATGTTATAACACACAAAAGAGACTTGAAACATAGAATGTTTCCATGGATCCTACTCTTGCTGGATGGATTATGTTCCTGTTTAGAAAAAAGTTCTGATCATGTAAAAAATCTAAAACAAAAAATACAATAATTAAATGAGTCAGCAAAGTATTGGTGATATTTAACAATCTGCCAAACCTATCAAAATAAAATAAAAAACAAACCAAAAAAAGGAGTTAATAATCAGAAATATTTGTTGAGATATATTCAGTGGAACTCATTAGCAAATGAAACAAGTTGCTGCAGATACTCATGACAACAAAATGCTATAGAATATGGCTATATTTCTGAGATGAGGTATTATGTACAATATTTACATTAGTCGGACTATTGTCCTCATCTTTGTCGCCATATTTGTCACAACGTGTCGGCCGTTGTACGCTCCGGCCTTCTTCAGGTGGTTGGAATTTCGAACCGAACCATTTATTTCGATCACTGGGGTAGACTGTTCTAGTTCCATGAGCCATGTTTGATGGATGTCAGTTATCAGTTATCTCCTGGTAATTTTCCCTCTGAAAGTTCTCCACTGCCTGAACCGGGTATTGAACTCTCACTCTTTGGGTCTGTCACTGGATCTAACCAACGCCTTTATCCACTGTACCATGTGTCTACCCCAGTGATCGAAATAAAGGGTTCGGTTCGAAATTCCAGCCACCTGAAGAAGGCCGGAGCGTACAACGGCCGAAACGTTGTGACAAATATGGCGACAAAGATGAGGACAATAGTCCGACTAATGTAAATACTGCTATAGAATATGTTAAGCAAAGGTTTTGAGCACCTTCAGGAGTTCACTGGATACACATCTATGTTCCATCTTTAGATCAAATTCAATATCAAATGGAGAGGAAAAGCATTTTTCTGACTTGCCGAGCATCTTCTGTAGATGAATTGGTTACTTGAGCAAAGACCAATCATTTAAAACATCATATTCTGAATAAATTTCATTAGTAAGCTAAACAAAAGGTAAAACACCAGGTAGTGACAAAGCCTTTTTGGAATTCTTTACTTTCTGGGCTGATCATCTGCAAACCATATTTTTATAAATATTATATATAATATTTATTTTACTCCTTCCACTGTTGTATAAAGATGAATTAGTTCCAAATGACTGGAAAAATGCAATCATCATTGGTATATTTAAGAACAAAGGTATTTGTGATGACCTCTGCAGTATTTCCCACCTTGTATTCACAGGTGAGAGACTTGTGGGCACATTTCTAAAGTGGATAAATATATGAATTAAAAAAAAAAAAAAAAAAAAAAAAAATGGAGGACGCAGTGGGAATCTGCTCCATTTTTTTTTTCCAAGAAGTCATAGCAATATACAGATAATGAAGAAAAGAAAGTTGTGGAAAGCCATGATCACCTAACCTGAGGGGACACTGCATAAAAAAAACTATATATTACACACACACACACACACACACACACACACACACACAAAAGGGTACTGAAAAATCTTTGATCTAAGAAGAATGACCACAAGTAACAAAATGTATATTTTTAAGCATTTCACCCCAAGCAATGAAAGAGTACCACTAGCACACAAGGGGTTATGGAGATTGAAAATAAGAGAAAAGAGAGGAGGATTGAGGAAAGAATAAAGAGAAGAATGGGGATCAAGATCAAGGCATCAAAAGATGTTGATTGACATTACATTTAAATTTTTGAAGATTATAGTTATCAAAGAAGCAAGTAATAGGAAGGGAGTTCCACTGTCGGAAAGTGCAAGAAAAGAAGCTCTTGGTGTAGAAGAGGCGGTTACATTTAACAGTGAAAGGGTGGGACCAAGATGCCAACCTAGTAGCATGCTTAAATTCATGCAGTTGGGGCACCACTGAAAATATCTCGTCAGAGCAGTTGCCATGAAAATATTTGTAGAAAAAAAAATCGGAGGGAAGCCACATCACGTCTGTGAGAAAGTGACTGGAGTTGAGATGACAGATCAGAACTGATCACACTGAATATCCATCTTTGGATTGTATTGAGTACTTTGAGATGAACAGCGGGGATACCAGACCATATATGGCAACAATATTCAATGCAAGGATGAATGGAATATTTGTAAATTTGAAGGATAGACTCGGATGAGAAAAACCTTCTGGCATGACATGGAACCAACTTTCCTTGGGGTAAGTGTAGCTATTGATTCAATGTAGTTGTTTCACCTCAGGTCAGTGGAAAACATGAGACCAAGGAGGCACAGTGAGACACTCTTGTGGAGTTGGGCATCAGCCATGTTGATAGATGGCAGGGAGGTTTCTCTACGGTGGGTCAATGAGAGCAGTTTTGTTTTGGAGGAATTAAAATTTACAAGCCATTTCTTGCCCCAGTCAACTACAGATTAGAGGTTCTTTTTGAGACCAACAGCCAGGTTAACTCTGTCAGCAATGCTGGATTTGCTATTGAGACAGGGGTAAATGGTAGTGTCATCTGTGTAGATGCCTACTTGAGAACTGATGCTGTCTGGAAGATCTAAGATGAAGATCAGAAACAGTGTATGACCCAGGATAGATCCTTGAGGAACACCAGCATTTGTATGAAAGAAACTGGAAGAGAACCCATTCAGGACAACCTTCATTTCATGGTTAGACAGGAATGATTGGATTAAATCCAATAATCGTCCTGTAATACCATATCCCTGAAGTTTACATAGAAGGCTAGCATGCCAAACCCTGTCAAAGAGAGAGAGAGAGAGTATGTGTGTGTGTGTATATATATATATATATATATATACATACATATTAAATCCAATAATCGTTCTGTAATCCTATATCCCTGAAGTTTACATAGAATGCTGGCATGCCAAACCCTGTCAAATATCTATCTTTGAGATATCTAATTCTGACTGCTTCTCAACATTAAAGTTATTTTCAATTTGACCTTTATTACAAAATAGAAGGAAGGAGAGAGTATGAGTGTGTATGTGTCTGTGTGTGTGTATATATATATATATATATATATATATAGAGAGAGAGAGAGAGAGAGAAGTCTGACAAGCTATCAATATAGGAAATGTTGCAGTAAGGAATTTCTGCTTTAAGGGAAAAAACAAGCAAATATTTTTCATTAGATGTTTATGTCTGTCTTTATCTCCAAGATCAGGTATTATGATTTTATACATTATTTACATTACTTGTACTGTTATCCTCATCTTCATTGTCATATTCACAACATTTTGGCTGTTGTATTACTCCGGCCTTCTTTTTGGAATTTCAAACCAAAACCTTTATTTTGTCCACTGAGAGAGTTGAGTTAAAGGGAAATAACTGAGACATCCAGAAGAGGCATGGCCTTTATCCACTGTGCCATGTGTCCTTGAACAGTCTACCCTAGTGAGTTAAATAAAGGGTTCAGTTCGACATTCCAACCACCTGAAGAAGGCCGGAGCATAGCAAGGACACATGGCACAGTGGATAAAGGCGTTGGTTAGATCCAGTGACAGGACCCAAAGAATCTGATTTCAATACCCGGTTAAGGCAGTGGAGAACTTTCAGAGGGAAATTAACAGGAGATAACTGATAACTGACATCCATTAAACATGGCACATGGAACTAGAGATCAGTCTACCCCAGTGAGCAAAATAAAGGGTTCAGTTCGACATTCCAACCACCTGAAGTAGGCCAGAGCGTACAACGGCCGAAACGTTGTAATAAATATGGCTACAAAGATGAGGACAATAGTCCGAATAATGTAAATAATGTACATAATACCTCATCTCAGAAATATAGACAGATATTTTGATTGTGTTTCTCATTAAAATTCCAGAATTGTAATGTTCAAAGATAAATATGATTTTGAAAATTTAATTAAAGTGTCAGTGGGAAAAAATAAAAAAAAAGAGGAAATTTCAAAATACAAAGTTCATCTTCCAATTTTAGCTTTTTTAAGAAACAAAGTGGGGTGTAGTATTTGGAGTTGATTGGATTTAAAAACGCAATAAGACTTGGGAAATGTGAAAGTATTATCCATTGAAGATGACTTGCAGTATACGAGTTCATACATGATCAGAAGATATTACTTTCTTTCCTCTTCATACAATTTAAATAATCAGAAGGATGGTTTGGTTTGATTTGTTTTATGGCATATCAACCTCAATGGGTTATTTAATGCCGACAAGATTTTTATTGCTGCTAATATTTTTTTTATTCATCTATCTATCTATCTATCTATCGGTTTGGTTTGTTTTATGGCATATCAACCACAATGGGTTACTTAATGCCGACAAGATTTTTATTGCTGGTTTGTATTGCTGGTTTCTTCAAAAATCTATTTCTGGGAATATTTTTCCTTGAAGAAATCCATAGCTGGTCATATTTTTTTCAAAGAATGTATAGCTGTTTGTATTGCTGCTATGTTTTTCTAAAGTATTGCTGATAATAATTTTTCCTTCAAAAATTATTGCTACTAATAATTTTTTTTTATTACAAAGTAATTCTTGTATTAAAACCTATTTTTACACAAGTTTGGGTGTTAACTATTTGCCCATAGCTGGGACCCTAACAGGTGTTACCACCCCGGATCAGGGTGGACCTGGGAACACCAGCAATTAAGAGATGGTTCCACACTCCTCAAAACCTCCTGATTAGAGGCCTTGCTGCTGGATGTAGTTTATCGTCATACCCAGGATGACAATCAGAAGGAATTCGAATTAAAACATGGAAAAGATGAAAAGAAAGAAAATCAGTCAAAGTATCAATAATGAAAATACATTTCAGAATTCATGCAACTATATTTTTTTAAGACATGTCCCTCAAGAATGTAGATGATCATGGCTCTCTATAATTTTATTATCTGTGAATTGCCATAACTTCTTGTGAAAGAGAGTGGAATAGTTTCCTGTAACCTTTTTCACTCTCCTTGACTGACTGCCACTCAAAGAAATAGGCCTAATCTACCCTGCTATTTAACCCATAGTTAGGGGAGGAGAGGGAAAAGAGATTCATGCCTTTCCCAAGGTGATTAATCTGTTGTGTTCAATCTTGCACCAAGCTGGAATTTAATATCAACTTACTGATTATGTTTATTCTAACTGCAGATAATACTGTTGGTACCTTAACACTCCCTTAAGCTGCAGATGTTTGGTTATGAAGAAATTAACTTTTGTTTAACTTGAGCTACTTCTAATCTTATCAAGAATAAATTTAAAGACAGCTTCAGTCTCTAAGAATCTGACCAGTGAGTCACAACAACAGAAGACATACATTTTAAAGTCAATTAGAAACTAGAATGTTTCATGTGTTACTGATCAGATTTTAGATTTCATATACTTAATACGTAAAATCTAAAAGATATGACTAAGAAAATTGTTTTAACTAAACAGCAAACAAGATGAGAAAAAATACTAAAATAGAAAAACAAAAATGTTAAAATGCCTTTAAGCTAATTGAAATCAAATTTTAATTAGAATTCAATTTTTCATCTCCAGGCAAATAATTTTGATAAAAATTCTCTCATATTATGGTACAAAGAAAATTTTTTTCTTTAAGAAAAAATGAAAACGGTTTTCATGGAGTAATATTGATTTTAAAAATTGAATGAGAAAAATTTTCAAAGAAAATTTGTCAGTATTATAATGTTGAAGGAATTGACCAGACATAGCAGTTACAACATTTTTTCAATTTTCAGATGCTGTCATATTAAAAAATAAAAAAAATAAAATAAACAAAACAAGCCATCAAACAAAAATGTTAAAAAAAAGATAGACAAAAAAAAAAGGTAGACAAAAAAAAAAGACAGAAAAAAAAAAAAGACAGACAAAAAAAAAAGACAGACAAAAAAAAAAGACAGACAAAAAAAAAAGACAGACAAAAAAAAAAGACAGACAAAAAAAAAAGACAGACAAAAAAAAAGACAGACAAAAAAAAAAGACAGACAAAAAAAAAAGACAGACAAAAAAAAAAGACAGACAAAAAAAAAAGACAGACAAAAAAAAAAGACAGACAAAAAAATCATGTTTTCATTTTTTTTTTTTTTTAAACTAATCACCTAATGCCTGGATTTTGCTCAGTCAATTAACATTTCTTGACCTCTGAATTTTACTGACTCTTATACATTGTAGACATTTCTATTTTATATGAAAAGGCTGATCAACTCCTAAATGTTGTTTCTGTAACTTTAACTGTCATTCTATGTATGCCTTCATGATTGTTTTAAGATGAAATTCTAAAGACAACATATGCCTGAGAAAGATCAAAAGAATGTTTCAGCTGAAATGATAGTTAAAAAAAATCAAAACCCAGACTAATCCTATAACTCTGTTTATATTGAGGCCAATTTAACAAAGATGATGAATTTTGTAGCCTTTTTAGTAATTGTTCTGATAGTCCTTTGAAATTTTTTCCATTGGTTTGTTTCCCATGATGCTTCTTTTCAAAATCATTTCAAGTGGCTTGGGTGGAATGAATCAAAGCATTTTAAAACCATTTGAGGAGTGGGTGAGTTATATATTATGACTTTGTTCTATGAGGAGAGTTTGGCTTCAAAAAGAAAACTTTGAGCAAATCCTTTGGGATGGTACAAGTCCTGCTGATAAATCTATAAAGTTCTTATATTAATATAAATATCAAATTCAATTTATCTTAGGAGTGTATATGATATGTTACTATTTGAAATGTTTCAGTACAATACACTCATAATTCAATAATTTCAGGCAAATTGAGAATATAGAATTCCCCTTTTTGGATTGACTCACAAGGATTATCAGTATTTGATATGGTTCAAAATTATTATCACCATTATTTCACTGATAGTCCTTTACACTTCTAACCCTTGGATTATGAAGAAAACATAAAAGGATTCAAGCCAAGAAATTCAAAGAACCAAAAACGTTTTTTTAGAATTACATTTTTATGAAGTTGAGCAGAATTTCCTTGTCATGATTTAGATTTAAAACTGTTCATCATGGAAGTATCAGTGAAATCAAAATGACTTTTTGTATGATGTAGTTTTATGTGAAAAAAAAAAAAAAGGTTTCTTTATTGTGATTATACAAATAACGCCATATGTTCTTGTAGGGCCTTGGAGTGAAAGATTCTCAAACATATTGCATAAATGAGTATTATCATTTTGGCAGCAAATTAATAGTCAAAATCTACAGAACAAATAAAACCTTTATTTTGAAAAAAAAAAGAAAAGAAAGCATTTTAAAACAGAAGAGCAAAAATATAAATGCAAAGTACAGACATTTCTGGAATTAGATGGCTAATATTTATAGAACTGATCTAATTTAAACAATATGACATTTGCAGGACAAGCAGCAAGAAGTAAAATTATTGTAAATAGGATATAATATTTGCATTCTTATCTCTAATGACAAGGAATTGTTGGCTCAGGCCAGATTGAACTGATGGGAAGTTGAAGAAGCTGATGAATTTTTCTGAAGAGGCACCAAAGATTTATGAATCTTTTTTCTTGTATTACAACCGGGTAAAGCCAATGGAGGTACGGTGGAGTAATGGATAGCAGCTCGGATTGCGGAATTGGAGAGCCAGGTTCGAATTTCAGTCACATCCATTACATTTACTTATGTGTTAGTACCCTTAGGAAAGGGTATGAATATTATTCTTCTTCATCCAGCTATGAGTAAATAGCAGGACAGACTGAGTTTTATAGCCTTAGATAGCAACTAGTCTACCACAGAAAGAAATGGCAACCTACCGCGGAGAAAAAAAAAATCTGTCTCATCAGTCATGTATCAAAAGATACATGATCACCTAAGCATGTATCCTGCATGGCACATAAATGACTGACTGAAAGTCAATGAATTTAATTTTATTAAAATGGATTTAGTCTTATTTGAAATCTACTAAAGATAATAGCAAATATTATGTGTTGTGGTTTTACAGTTAAAGCTGTCATGGGTGCCTTAAATTTCTGGGGGTAGCAGGTTTGGGAGGGTTCTTTTCTAACAAGCTTTATGCATGTTGGTGCATTTCTGAAATCTATGGAGTATATCAAAGGAGAAAATGTTTGAACAAATTTTGTTGAAAACAACAGAAAGGCGAGGTTCAAACTATCCATATTAAATCAAAATATTCAATGCTCAACAAAACCACTTATGGCGCTAAAATGGATTGAAATTCTAAGAATCAGCATCATGTATCATTAAAGTTTGATTTGGTTTGGTTTACGACATATCAACCTGTTGTGATGGTATAACCCAACTTCCCCATTCACGATAATGGACGGACTGTTTGCCGATTAAGTACGACCGCAGCAGACAGTCAAGGGCGACTTCGTTTGTTAACACCTATTGAGGTTTAGCATACTCTCGACTCTGTCTCTGGACTACATCCGATTATAAACTTATTATTGAAAACCTACATTCGGGTTACTTTGTTTATTATATCTTGCACGAGATATAACACAACCTCAATGGGTTATTTAATGCTGACAATTTTTATGGGTGGTAATATATTTTTTTTTTCCAAAAATGTATTGCTGGTAATAATTTTTTACAAAATGTTTTTGGTATTAAAACCTATTTTTTCACTTTCATAGCATTTTGACCCCAGTTTGTGGATTACTGTTTGCTCATAGCTGGGACCCTAACAGGTGCTATATACCCTGGGTGTGGGTGAACCTGGGAACACCAGCAATTAAGACGTGGTTCCACCCTCCTGAAAACCTCCTGATCAGAGGCCTTGCTGTTGGACGTAGTTTATTGTCTTACTCGGGATGAGTATCATTAAAGTTTTAAACCTAAAAACACAAGGTCCATTTTATTTTTAAAATATTCAAAACTTAAAACTCAAACTCATCACAAAGATGCAAACAATCAGTGAACAGATTCTGAGTTTTGTTTAATTTCTTTTATTCTTGATAATGGACTCTCACAAGTCAAAAGCTCAGAACTTTAATAAGAATGGTTGACATTTGCTCTAGACCTTTAAAACTAAGATATGGAAATTAATCTGCCAAGAAAAACTGATCAAAAAATGTAATAGATGTAACTTGTCAGTATATACATTGTAAGACAAAATGGAAAAAAGTTTATTTGTGACAGGTTTCATCCATTAGGACTACAATGGATTGGGTTTGTTGATGTTGTGATTACACATGCGCATGAAGAAAAAGAATATAGATAAATTTGGCTAGATTATAATAGTTATTTAAAAAAAATTTTGAAACTACCAGCATCTGTCATTCATGCGCATGTGTAGTCACAACAATGTCAACAAACCCAGTCTGATGAAGTCCTAATGGATGAAATGTGTCACAAATAAACTTTTTCCATCTTGTTTTACAATTTCTTCAATGTTGTTCTTGATATATAAAAATATATATCGTTATTTTATGTCATATATATATATATATATATATATATTTTCTGTTTATATATTAATTTTATAGATACAATTTATTTAAGTAAATGCTCTGTAACCAGAAAATATATTAAATAATTGTTTGATTTAATCCATTTCATTATATGTTGTCATTGTTTATGTTAAGGTATATCTTGTGAGCAAAAATGATAGATCAAGAAAAAGCATCAAAGATTGTGTGTTTATAAACAGTAATACAGATTTTGCTAACCAGACGCTTCTCTGTAGCTGAATGGTACAATATGTCAGGTCAAATGATGGTTTCTGTATAGGAATACAGGCTTGATTTCTGTTGGAAAACTCATTTTTCTACAAAATTTCTTGAATATTCAGGCTGGTAAATGTAATTAATACTGTTTAATTAAAAACAAAGCATTTTCTTAAATAAATTGTATCTATAAAAATAACATATAAACAGAAAATATATTAGTAATTGTCGGACTTAATCCATTTCATTATATACGTAAAGTTAAAATACTGGTTGACTTTGTTACATTAACTTTTGCACAGATAACCTTAAAAACAGTATGAACATATTTCTTCTTTGCTTCACCCACCAATGATGAGCTGTGGGTTAAATAGCAGGACAGACAAGGCTCTCTCCCACATTGGTTGGCAAACAACAACCTAAGAGAAAAACTGAGGGGTGG
>OZ038508.1:33859581-33867081 GCA_964036315.1 Acanthosepion esculentum | reverse complement strand
ACAAAAAACACCAAATGGAAACAAATGTAGAAAAAGGAGTTTAACAATTTGGGAAAATATTTCACTATTATTATCCTGGAACATGCAAAGGGAAATAATCAACTTTAATTTTGCCATATTTTGGCTTCATTTATTTAGAATATTTAAAAACCTGTAAAATGGCTTCATTGAGTGGAAATAACATTTTCATTAATTAACAATTAGATAAAATAAATCTCTCTTGGGAAATTGGAGAAAGCAAATTTTAATTGTTCCAATCAGAAACATATTTAATTCAAGTTTTTAAAAAATGGTGCAGAAATTTCCAACAGAATTTGTTGTCGTGTTATGCCTGTTGTGGGATAAATGCTTGCTGCTTTGGTGAATTTGAAAATGGCCAAGTTCTTTTATAATTAAACAAACGTTGATGGTGGTGTGCATTTTGATATTAAATATTAGTGATTGTTGCAATATGTTTCTATTTTCTTCCTTTAACAACTGAAAATGTTAAGGACTAAAGGAAAGGAAATTATAACAGAATGAAGAATTTCTCAGACAAGATTTTATTCTTCAGCTAATGTAGCATGCATAAAAGAATAATTGTATTATTTACATAGAAATTGGTACTTCTGCCAGGATCAGAGTGTAGTATCTGCATGCTCCATGAAATTATCATACACAAACATATTGCTTAAGCATCAAACTGGCAATGGCACATACATTTACTAATTCATTTTTACTATTATATTTGTCCGACATTGAGCACTTTTTTAAAAACTTATGCTCCATGATAGTAAGATTGTTATCACCATTAATAACACCGTTGTGTTATCATATATTGTATTATGTAGACTAGACTCCAATATTTGAATGTCTATTAGATCATAAAATTCACAACAGACTCCAAGTGGACATCATTTTAGCTCTTGAAAATATATTTCAATTGAGCACTGTTGAGTGATAAGCTAATTCTATAAACAACAGCCACCTGCGCTAATGCAAAGCTCTTCAGTAAAATGAATGGAGCACTTTGGCTGATTGGCATTTGTTTACATTCATAAAAACAATACACTGGATTTAGCTGTGTAACTCTACCAAGTGAAGATACCTCAGCGGTAGAAGCTCTGATTGACACCAAATCAGTTGGGTTTCGATCCTGGCTTGAGGCATTCGGATGTCTAGTCGCACTGAGGAGCTGTGATACAGTGAAACAGTACTGTCTGTGAATGACATATATATATATATATATATATATATATATATATATATATATATAATTAAAATTAGAAAACAGACAACTTTAAGGGTCCATTCATCTCATACACCTCATTCAATAATGCTCAACTTTGAGTGGCTCTAGAGCCATGTATTGAGTGATTTGTTTATTTTGTTTTACAGCATGTCAACCTCAATGGATTATATAATGCCGACAATATTTTTATTGCTGGTAATATTTTTTTTTCAAAAATGTATTGCTGGTGATATGTTTTTCCTTCAAAAATCTATTTCTGGTGATATTTTTTTCTTCAAAAATCTATTTCTGGTGATATTTTTTTCTTCAAAAATCTATTTCTGGTGATATTTTTTTCTTCAAAAATCTATTTCTGGTGATATTTTTTTTCTTCAAAAATCTATTTCTGGTGATATTTTTTTCTTCAAAAATCTATTTCTGGTGATATTTTTTTCTTCAAAAATCTATTTCTGGTGATATTTTTTTCTTCAAAAATCTATTTCTGGTGATATTTTTTTCTTCAAAAATCTATTTCTGGTGATATTTTTTTCTTCAAAAATGTATCGCTGGTAATATTTTTTTCTTCAAAAATGTATCGCTGGTAATTATATATTGCTGGTAATAATGTTTTCCTTCAAAAATTTATTGTTGGTAATAATTTTTTACAAAGTATTTCTGGTATTAAAACTTATTTTTACACTTTCATAGTGTTTTGACCCCAGTTTGGGAGTTAACTTAACAGGTGCAACAACCCAGGTCAGAATGGAACTGGGACACACCAGCAATTAAGAGGTGGTTTGACACTCCTCAAAACCTTCTGATCAGAGGCCTTGCTGCTCGACTTAGTTTATCCTCTTACCCAGGATGATATATTGGGTGAACTTTTAGTGTGTGTGTGTGTGAAAGCTCCCAAAGTATTGCCTCTATTTAATTCTACAAAAAAACTACTACTAAAGATACAGGGAGTATAATAACAAAGTTGGATAGAGCAAATTTTCAGTGACAAAACTTTTCTTACCACCATTTATGTTTATTTATTTCTCTAGCAATGAACAAGAGTCTTCATAATGTCCTTACAAAGATGTCCACCAGTTGAGATAACCCAGTTTTTCACAGCACGGATCCTGAAATGCTTTACCTATTACCTAACTATGTTCATATCTATTGTTTGGTCTCTATAAACATTCAGCAAGCATCAAGGAATATCAGTAAGTGTAATTTTTTCTGTATGGAAAAATACAACAACACACATCTGCTTTCAGGTAATATGCCATTTTGTCAGTCAACTGTAATCTGTAACAAGGCAAAAAAAAAAGAAAGTCATGATTAATGGTGGAAAGGTTCAACCTACATCTAACCTACCATTATCATTCACTTCCGACATCATAAATTGGAAATATAGTGAAGGGATTTTCTTCTTATTGGCTGGGGGTATCTGCTAACAAAGAGGGACAGAAAACGCAGCAGCACACGGGATCATGACGGGCAAGGCATGGACAAGACTTTTACATGGGAGCACCACGTGTAGGGGACAAATGCATCTGAGACACTAGAAACACAAACAAGGATGAACAATTTGAAACAATGATGGGAAACACAAACAAAAATCTTTGGTATCACATGGCAATCCCATTGTGCTGTCTGTGAAAAAACTGCCAAACTCTGTCTTCCCAGAACATGTGCCTACTTGTATGGAGCCTAAAACTTTAGTGGTTGGCTAGCAAAGAAATCATTTGCATAACTGGCACTACTTCACTCACCATCCTGACTATCTCATTGGGAAGCTGGTAAACACTTTTTTCATACCCAGACATTTGTACCAGTTCTTGTTCTGGCAGGGTAGCCATGTGCTGTCTTTTTGCAGTGACAGCACATTGAACGTTGTCTCTTTGACTGTTGAGGGTAGGTACCATTATTAGTAGCGGTTGGCTGCCCTGTCTGCATTCTGTTTGTTTCATATAGGATGCATTATTTTTGGAGCTTTTAGTGCTCCAAAAATAATGCATCCAATATTTGCATGTGTGGATATACAGTAGTGAGCATATAGATCAGAACGATGTTAAGAAAAAGTCTAAATGTGAAATAACTTTTTATTTTAAAGCTTCAAAGAACATTTTATGAAGGCAAAATAAGGATATAAAGGTAAATTATATAATAACCAAATATAAAGCTCAATAAACTTATTTTGATAAAGTTATAAGAATAAATATACAACATTAAAAAAAAAAAGATGATCAAAAACATCAGAACGATTAAATAAATCCATAAAATTTAATAATTATTTTGCATTATTGAAAATTTTTTAGGGTAAGAATATAAAATAGGGTATTTTACTAAATTACACCGACTCTTTACTGGCTCTTGCATTGTAAACATGGTGAAAAAATCTGTGACATCATTGGAACTTAGAAAACTGATGGTCAAGTTATGTAATGAAAATAAACCCTCGTTGGGGATATTTCAAAGACTGTGAGGAAATCTAAGTCTTATTCATAGTATTTTAAGAAAACTTGAGAAAACTGGGTCAGGTGAAGCCAAGAAACCACCCGGCAGGCCTAGGGAAACTCCAGCAAGGGAAGGCAGATGGATTGGTAATGAATCAAAAAAGGATCAATTTGCGACAGCAACCACTATCTCTAAAAGAGCTAATGCTAACCTTGGCATTAAAATATCAAGGCACACTATTTCCCGAAGACTTAATGAAATAAATTTGAACAGTCGAGTAGCCTCTATGAAGCCTTACATTTCTAAAAAGAATCAAATGAGCTGATTGAAATTTGCCACTGAACACGTCATATGGACAGAAGAACAGTGGGATTGTGTTCATTTCAGTGAGGAGTCAAAGTTTAACATGTTCGGTTGTGAAGGGAGAAGGTTTGTTTGACACAGTCCTAAGGAACGATATTTCCCTCAGGGCACTAAAAGCAGCATTAAATTTGGAGGAGGAAGTGTGATGGTGTTTGGAATGATTTCAGCTGCTGGTACAGGACCTCTTGTCAGGCTACTCTGGAAAATGTATGCAACTGTATACAAAGAGATATTGAAGAAACATGTTGTACCTAACTTGAGAATTGCAATTTATCAACCAGCTATATTTATGCAAGATTACGCGCCATGTCGCACAGTGAAGTCCGTTAAGACATTTCTTTCTGAGGAGGATGTTACTGTTATGGAGTGGCCTGCTCAAAGGCCAGACATGAGAATGTTTGGAAGTTACTAAATGAAAGAGTTAAGGAAAAGAATCCAAACATCAAAGAACTATGGACTAATTTGAAAAGAGAATGGGAGAAAATATCCGTTAATGAATGCAAGACATTAATTCGCTCATGTAGCAAAATATGTTGAAAGTAAAGGTCTACACATCAAGTACGAATGAATTATGAATGCTATTTTCATTTGGATATGATTTATCCATTATAATAGTATGATTTTGTTAATTGTTCTAATGTTTTTGATCATCTGTTTTTTTTCCCCGAATGTTATATAATAATTTTTATAACTTTATCAAAATAAGTTTGAGATTTATATTTTGGAATTATATAATTTACCTTGATATCCTTATTTTTCCTTGATAAAATGTTCTATGAAGCATTAAAATAAAAAGTTATTTCACATTTAGACTTTTTCTTAACATCGTTCTGATCTTTATGCTTGCTACTGTATAACATGCATATAAAATAATATATATAAATATTTGATACATTCTTTTAAGGCGTAGGAAACTGTTTTAGACATAATGTCACTTATAAACACACACACACACATATTTATTGAATTCTAGTAATAAAAGAAATACCAGGATGTAGTCAACAAAATATTGTCTACCATACTGACATCATCCTGTTCTTGATAACGACTGAGACAATCTGAAGCAAGTGTCCAAAAATAAACAACTTAGATTCTGGACAATTTTGGAATTGAAAATTGGAAAAATACAATAAAAATAAAAGAGACCTTGTTGGCAGAATTTAAAACATTTTTTAAATGAACTCTTGCTTCCTAAATATACTTTATACCACTCACACACAGAGAATAGTGCTGAAGAATTCTCAGTACAACTGCAAAATCAATATCCTGATATTTTGGGAAGTGGCTTGGGGGTGGGCTGTGTGTGTCTGTATGTGTGCCACACACATAATAATCAATGGATTTGCACTCCGGGGAGTTAGGTGGCCAGATATAAGAAGTGATGCGGTTGCAGAAAATGTTTGACAGCCATGACTGATTCTCCTGCTTGTGTGGCAGGGTGCAGAATCATGTTGTCAGACATAGGGTCTTCCAGCAACCATCCTCTTGACTCAGGGCAGCACTACCTCCTCAAGGCACTTGAGAGAGGCGCCCACGTTGAGTCTGAGGCAGTCACCAACAAATTCAGGAGTTCTTTTCTTAGAATTATCAGAATGAGTTTTCCGAGCTGTTGTACCTTCGTAATCATCATTAGACTCATCCGACTCTTTCCAAATCCTCTAAACTGTGCTCAGATTGACACCCAAACACTCTGAAATGTTCATATTCAAGCTTCTGGCACAAATGCCAAGGAGTACAGCATGGAGTTTCCAAATGTCTGGTTGAGTGAATTGCATCATGATGGTCTTTTTTTCACATATGGAGCCCAACTGACTCTACTATACAGTACAGTTGACAAAATCAACAAACGATGGGCATGTGTGAAATTGAAAATATAAAATAGCAACAATTTACTATCACACCATATATTATAAATAAATGGATACTGAGGTTAACATGCAAAGGTGACAGTATTTCATGTTGAAATTCAATCTTCAAGCCATGTGTGTTGTGCTTTGGCTTAACTATATATGCCGTCAATGGTGCATTATGGTATAAAGTCTATAACAAGTATGATACAATAGACCTTCTACCTTGAGCCAAAACACATGGCCTTAAGATTTTATATGTACATATGCTTTATTGCTGATATTGATCACTTTATCCCATAAATATTGCATACCTTAAAACTATATATATATATATATATATATATATATATATATATATATATATATATATGGATGCTTGTTTCAGATTATTAACTCCATCTTTGTTTTCTCACATACTGATAGGTCCAGTAATTTGAAGAGAACCCTTTATTCTCAGCTCATCTTTTTCTAGCATTTGTTTGGCGAAGTTTCTTAATTTGCAACCACCTATTTTTTTCTTCAAGATGCCTTGTGACAAATCCATAATTCCCCAAATATGATACTCCCTCTCTCCATGATGCAAAGACAAAATGAATTCAAAATTCTTTGTAGATACTCAAAGATAACCAGAGAGTACAGTAGACAAATAAGACAAGAAAAGATATGGACGCTAAATAAAAAGTGTTATCAAATAGTAAAAATTACTGTGTGCATGTTGGTATTGAATTTTATAGTTATCATGATGTTGAGAAAGTGGATATTTGATGGATTTGTGTTGTCATAAATTTGCTTGTCTTCAATCAAGCACAGAGCCATGCTTGTGACAAATGAGTTTAGTTTTTTATCTTCAATACTGAAATGGGCCTAGAAATGAGAAAAAAATAAGGGAAGAGAGAGAGAGATGAGAAAATGCAAGCTATACAATCTTACCCTTATTAAATACATATGATGACCCACTTATTAAGTCAGTGATGTATCACAGTGATTCTATATGCATCAGATACCAACCATATCTAGCCTCAGTTATTTGAGAATATGTCTGCAGTTTTGATCTTTTTTGATCTTCCTCTTGCTATCAGTTAAGATGGCACATAATCACTTCCCTAGGGATAAGTAAATAGAATAATAAGCATTTAAGAGACATTCAATTGTTTTTCTATAAAATATCAACTGTGCCTTGGAGCAGGGAATTAACAGGAGAAACTGATAACTGACATCCATAAGACATGGCACGTGGAACTAGAACAGTCTACACCAGTGAGTGAAATAAAGGGTTCCTTTCGACATTCCAACCACCTGAAGAAGGTCAGAGCGTACATTGGCTGAAACGTTTCCTCTTTTTATTTGCCATATATTTGATGTAAATCGTAACTGTTATCTTTATATTTGTTGTTTTTATCACAACATTTAAGCTGTTGTTCTCTTCCTCAGGTGTATGTCGATCCAGGTAATATACAGAGAATTTTGGGTTGTTCTTGTTCCACCATGTCTAGTGGTATCTGGTCTCATTCTTATTACTCATCATGTTTCTACAGAATCCAAATGTACACGGATCAATTCAGGGATCGAACTCACAATTGCTATGTCACCAAATTCATGAATCAACCCTTTAATCCACTGAGCTATTGTGAA
>OZ038508.1:33832081-33852081 GCA_964036315.1 Acanthosepion esculentum | reverse complement strand
CTTTTTTTCTTACAAACTTTGCCAATTCTGTTTGCTCTACAGTTCTGTTACTTATTTTGCATTTGACCACGCCTACTCTGTTACTTATTTTGCATTTGACCACGCCTACTCACTCGACACCCACCTTAAAGTTATAAAGCAGACAACCCCAAATTAGCTTAGTGCCTCGTTTCCTTGCTGTTACTTGAACTATGACTGGTGTGTGTGTGTGTGTGCAACAGACCTGCATTGGCCAGATAAAGTTGTCCTGCCTTGACAAATCTCACTTCCTTTTTAATAAGGTGTACAGTTTCATCTGCTTCATTTTCCTATGAAAGCTATGACACCAGGGTGCACTTTGGGGAAAATGATAAGTCAGAGGCAGTGTGATGATTTGGGAAATGTCCTGTTGAGAAACATTGGGCCTTATCATTCCTGCCAAACTTATTCATACAACATATATCTTAATATTATTGAAGATAGTGTACAACCTTTCATTGCCATAATCTTCTATATGTCTTTCAGCAGGACAATGAACTGTCAAACAGTGTAAGTTGTACGAAAATGATTTCCATTTTATTCTATGGAAGCCACACCAAATAACATGCAACATTTAAAGGTCTTGATGTTTGTATCCTGGAGCCAGATCTTAGAGTAAATCATTAAAGATCCTGTAAAATCCATATCTGAT
The DNA here is from genome assembly GCA_964036315.1 of Acanthosepion esculentum. Taxonomy (NCBI): domain Eukaryota; kingdom Metazoa; phylum Mollusca; class Cephalopoda; order Sepiida; family Sepiidae; genus Acanthosepion; species Acanthosepion esculentum. The sequence continues at coordinate 33,851,411 of OZ038508.1, read as the reverse complement.
CAGATCTTTTGTTGGTACATGTAGGACCAATACCGTATTAAGCAGGTGGTCATAATGTTTTGGTTCATAAATATATATGAAAACTTAGGTAGCATGCACTTCTGCACAAGAAATATTAAAATGTACAAGAATAAAATCTCTAAATGACAAATGAAGTTACAAAGCTTTTCAGCAAAATGAAACTTGAAAAATGGATTTCTGAACAGAAAATAAGTTTTTGTCTTGAAAACATTTTTATAGAAAAAAAGAATAAAATTTGTTTTGTTACATATTTAAGTTATACAAGTACAATATTTGACATCATATTTTAATGTTTTTTGTTTTATTTAAAATCATTTATATAATTATACAGTATCTACAGACAGACTGTTTCACTGTATCACAGCTCTTCAGTGTGGCTAGACATCTGATTGCTTCAAGCCAGAATTGAAACTTGACAGATTTTGTGTCAGTCAGAAATTCTACCCCTAAGCTATTGGTGCATGGCGGAAAAAGGGAAGTTCAAATGTATCATATACAGATGTATATGAACACCAGCAGCCAGAGGGCTCAATTCATTAATGAAGAGTGATGCGTTAATAGTAGCAGCAAGTACTGTTTTGAAATTACTCTTATCTCTATAGTACTCAATCAAATAACAAGAGAAACATAACCTCCACTGTATCAGAGAGTATATTTGTGGTTTCTTAAAATACAAATCTAATCATCTGCCATTGTCTTGTGAAGATGAAAATTGTTTAGAAACTGTAAATCAAAATAGTCATGGCAAATCAAAATAAAAAGCAAGAAACTAATACTGCTAATAATTAAATACATGTTCAAATAACAGTTGAATATACAGTGTAACCCGGATATAAGAGAGATTTTATCTGGTCCCAAATTAGAGCCTGTGCTAATGTATATATAATAGACCAAACCCGGATATAGGAGAAACCCGGATATAAGATACTTCTTCTCCGGTCCCGACAACTCTCTTATATCCGGGTTACACTGTAACTTTTATATTATGATTAGACTATGTAATCAAAATGACAATGTCTGCTCAGTTTGATCTCAGTTTATTCAAGTTTAGGGGATACAAACTACTTTAAAAGATTTTGTAAACTTTGTTTTTATGATAACAGATTATGAATGTTGACAATGAGATAAGCAAAGATTTTTAGTAAAGTAAAAGCTTACAAATATATTTTTCAGAATTTTAAACATCTGGAAAGAGTTTTAACAGCAGATAGAAAATGTGTCACCGAAATCCAAAGGCAAATTAAAATAGTAAAAAATGCATTCCAAAAGAAAAAAAAAACAACATTACTAAAATAGGGAAATTTCATTAGAATCAAAGAAAAGAATGCTAAACTGATGTATTAATCCTCCTATAGATTCTGGATGATTTTCTAACAGATGAAGAGAAGACAACAGGATGCTGAGAATACCATGGACAAAGTATGTAAATAACGAGGTAGTTTTAAGGAAAATGGAAGCAAAAAAGATGCTTAAAATTAGAATCAGAAAGAGGCTTATGAAATTTCTGGGACACATAATGAAAACATAAGCCTTGGAAATTTTGACACACACAGGACATATCAAAGACAAAAGGGACAGAAAGGAAGAAACCGGCTTACCTACCTAACATGCTTATGTGAATGGATGGCACAACAGAGGCAAAAAGACAAACATTAATACAAGCTACAAAGGATAGCAGGTTTTGGAGAGCCATAATCGCCAACTTCCTGAAGGGACAAGGCATGTAAAAGAATTGTGGATTGTGGTCTGGTTTCAGAAAATTAAAGTATACAGAATAAGGAAATGAGATTAGAAGTAGATCCATCCAAAATCTACATGATTTTGAAAAATATTTTTATATTTGAAAATTATAAAGCAAAAGTATTGTGTCTGTCTATTCATCAAGGACACATGACACAGTGGATAAAGGCGTTGGTTAGATCCAGTGACAGGACCCAAAAAGTATGAATTCAATACCCGGTTAAGGCAGTGGAGAACTTTCAAAGGTAAATTAACAGGAGATAACTGACATCCATTAAAAACATGGCATGTGGAACTAGAACAGTCTACCCCAGTGAGTGAAATAAAGGGTTCAGTTCAACATACCAAGCACCTGAAGAAGGCCGGAGTGTAAAACGTCCGAAACATAATAAATATGGCAACAAAGATGAGGACAATAGTCCGAATAATGTAAATAAAAGTATTGTGGTTGTGAAAGTTGCTTATTTCTCACTGATTCCACAGGTAAAAAACTAGAATGCTGAACACTGATTTCCAAGGTAGATCCTTTGCATTTTGAAAACTGGCACTATACAATCTTCCTATTTAGATTTTTAAATATCAAGCTAGGCTATTCCCACTTGTAAGCTTGGTGCTATACAATCTTCATATCCCTATATTATCCTGTGTTATGCTTTGTTAAAAAAATATTCTTTTGTTTATAACAAGAAAATCAGTAATTCCAGGTATTAACCTAAAATCAACTTTTTTTTGCTTCATTCAACTCTCCAGTCTTCCCTTAGTGTCACTTTTGGTAATATTCAAACAATTTTGAACAGAATCCATTATCTTCTTCATAATTCATCATCATTAGTCCTAGAACTGGTTGTGATCATAAGATCATTGCACAGCTGATCACCTGACCATCTCTTTCCATATATCTCAGTTGTGCACTAATTTTTTTCATTTTTTCCTCTGTCTTTGCCTAAGGTAGTAGCGTAAACGATGATAATTCAGAAATAACTAAAACAGTGACATTAAAAATTTGATTAATTCATGAAATAATGATATTTTATTACAGAAATTCAGACAACTCAAGTTTTATGGGACATTTGAAAGTTTGAATATTATAAAAAAATTAAAATATATTGAACCCCCCCCCCAAAAAAACTCAAAAATGAATTTGACATGTAAATTTTATCCCCTGAAAAACAATAACTGAAAATTACATTAGACATTTTCTGCTTTGATTTTTGAGATAAAGAGTTATATTATTTACAGTGTTGTACTAATACGCTCATCTTTTTATGACAGTTTGGCTGTTATACTCTTCAGCCTTCTTCATGTGCATGTCAATCTGGGAACTTTCTGGGAATTTTGAATAAAAACCTTTGTTTAATCTATGGGAGTAGATTATTCTTGTTTCACCATTCATGACTAAGGATATGTTATTGTGTTCATTTTTAGTACTACTCAGTTACTGCTAGTTCTATTTCATCCAAGTCAGTACTACCTGACCTAGGGATTGAACTCACAATTACTATGCCACCAAATTCACAAACAAATGCTTTAATCATTTTCCTGTATAACAATTCTGGAGCTAAAACTTGGAACCTTAAACCTAATGTTTATATTGCCTCTTCTCTTGCTGTTAAGCTTGACTGGTGTTGATGTAGCTTTGCTCTCTCCATTGCTATTCTTTATTAACGAATCTCATATGGTAATTATTTCTATGCTACACCTGCTGAGAGGCCATTATAGTCTAATATAAGTGCCGATCCTTTCAGATATGATTCTCCAGTATTCTATCTAGTATTTTTAAGTCATTCCATAGAGTTTAGTAACTACCCTTTCCTCTTTATATATGATCAGCCATGCCTGATTTTATTGCTTCACCATAAATAACAGCTTTTTTTACTGTTCCTCCTGCCTCACTTTTTAGCTCTGGGTTAGACTTGCTCTATAAGATTGAGCTGCTTCTGAATATTGAATTTTATCTGGATTAACACATACCTGAAGAACATCAGAAGGAACAGCAGCCAAAATGTGATGACAATGAGGACATCAGTCTGACTGTAAATATTTTTTTTAACATGTCTGCTATTTTTTCAAAGAAAATTTTGTTGCAAAATTAAAATGTATTTGAATTAAAATATTCATTAATGTTACATTACAACTAATGTTTCATATTCAGAGTTTTTAGAATAACATCAAAAAACATATTCTCATTTTAGAATACAAGCAAAAACAAACAAAATAATTGCTAATTCACAATAAAGTCATACTACTTAATGAAGAAGAAAAGCAGTAAGATGAAAGCAATATTAGTTGACAATTAAAATGACAAATCCTTTTAGGAATGTTGGGTTAATTAGTTATCCTTGACGTAATTCTTCTGTTTCAGGGCAAATCAGGCTTATTAATGGCACCAATGCAGTAAGAAATTAGATACCCCATGATGAACAGTAAATATCAGTGAAGATATCCAATTGCTAGATATATTGGGAATTATTTTGTGATTGACTGGAAAAATAAAAATAAAATTTAGGAATATCAATATTCCAAAAAAGATTTTTGAATGTTTCTTCCTTCTTCATCTGCACACATACTTGTTTCTACTCTTGGAGAAAGAATAGAAATTTCCTGACACTGACTTTCCAGACTCAATGGCACCAGGAACCAAAAAAAAAAAAAAAAAAAAATTGTTCACAAACAGAAATTTAATTCATTTCCCTTTTATGTAAAGAATTGTTTAAAAAGGATGTTGCCATGGAGTTAATTTTGCTCACTTGGACAGCAGAAGCCGACGAAAGAGCATTTATTTAGAGTTTCTACATGTTAACTGCATTTTGCAAATAAGTTTTAAAGAATGATCAATAAAAAATAAAACAAAGTGGAAAAAAAGTAAAAATTGAAAATTTTGATTCTATCATTTTCATGAGACAAAAAGGTGGGCAGACATGGCAAACATTTAAAATGTTGATTATAGTGTGGAGGGTGAGAATGAATGTTTTAAAAAACATAAAATACATATATATATATATATATATATATATATATATATATATATATATATATATATATATATTTTTTTTTTTTTTTTTTTTTTTTTTACATAAAAAAAATTCTTGGCATGACTGAAACAATTTCTCCTCACAACTAATAATTGCTAATTTGTTTGGGTCTTGGGAAATGGCCTAGGTTGAGAACATGTCATTGAAAGTAAGCCAGTTTTTCAGTCATTCTAAACAACTTCAATCTTCAATGGGTACTCTATTATTCTGACCTTGTGTCAGACTACTCTAAACTTAGTAATTACCTTTGGGCTTAACAGACCATGCTACATGTGAAAGTTCAGTACTATTAAAGTTTACTACTTGTGACTATTGTTCAGTATGAGCTGGGATACTAATGAAATGTCAAGTCAAAATTTAGTAATACTGATCTTTCAAATCTAATACTTGGAGTTCAATTTTGCAGCCTTGCCTATCAATAAAATTATTGCTGCTGTAAAGGATCTCAAAATCACTGATTTACCAGTAGCTTGTCTACCATGATGTGTTTGGAGTAAACCTTTATAAATGGTGATGGCACACCACTCCTTATCCACAGAAATTGACTTGACCATTTTATAGCACTCAAACTGGGGTGGTAGAACCTGTTAGGTTTCCAGTTATGGGAAAATAGTGACCCCCCCCCCAAAAAAAAATATTGCATTATTCAGACTGTTATCCTCATCTTCATTGCCATAGTTGCAACGTTTCAGCCGCTGTACACTTCAGCCTTCTTCAGGTGATTGGAATTTTAAATTGAATCTTTTATTTTGTCCACCAGGGTAGATGAAGCAGTGGTGAACCAAAAAACTTGGAGAGTTGAGTTAAAGGGAAATAACTGAGACATACAGAAGAGGCATGGCACGTGGAAATAGAACAATATGCCCCAATGGACAAAAAGAGTTTGGTTTGAAATTCCAATCACCTGACGAAGGTCAAAGTGCACAATGTCTGAAACGTTGTAAATGATGCAAGTGATCATAATACCTCATCTCAGAGATATAGACAAAAACAAAACGCTATAAAAATATATTTTTTTTTACTAAAAATACCAGCAATACATTTTTATATAAAAAATTACCAACAATACCAATTTATAATAAAATTACCAAAAATACTTTTTATAGTAGAAAATACCAGTAATAATATAAAAAAAATTACCAATAACACATATTTATAGTAAAATTACCAGCAATACATTTTAAAAGTAGAATTACTAACAATACATTTTATAGTAAAATGACCAGCAATACATTTTATCTGTAGTTGAAGCCATAAAATTATGTTTGGTTTGTTTTGTTTTACGGCATACCAGCCTCAATGGGTCATTTAATGCCCACAACTTTTTTTTCCTGGTAATATTTTATTTTGTCAAAAATCAATTTCTGTTAATATTTTTTCCTCAAAAATGTATAGCTGGTTATTATTTAAAAAAATGTATAGTTGGTAATATTATTTTAAAAAATGTATTGCTGGTAATATTTTTTTTTGAAAACGTATTGCTGGTAATATTTTTTTTTCTTAAAAAATTTTTTTCTGGTAATAAGTTTTTACAAAGTATTTCTGGTATTAAAACTTATTTTTACATTTTTATAATGCTTTTTACCTCAGTTTCAGGGTTAACTATTTGCTCATAGCTGGGACCCTAATAGGTGCTACCACCTCAGGTCAGGGTGGACCTGGGAACACCAGCAATTAAAAGGTGGTCCAACGCACCTCAAAGCCTCCTGATCAGAGGCCTTGCTGTCGGACGTAGTTTATCATCTTACCCTGGACGTGAATGTAGTTTATCATCATATCCAGGGCAGCTATAAAATTACAGACAAAATATTTAGGTTTTGATATTAAATAACTGGTAGAGGTTGATATGCTGCTAAACAAAATCAACCAACCAACAATAGCACTCGACTCATCCCCCGAACCAAATTCTCTGTGATAAATCTGGTTTTGAAGCTGAAGATTCCTTTATAACTTATATAGTTATTAACAAAGAAAGTTCAACTGAAGAACAGATTCCAAGATGTTAACCACTGAACTATACTTGAGGACAGCTATTAGTGATATACATTAACCTTGATAAAGATTACGGAATCTGCCACAAGTGTCAAGGGACATTGTCGCCTCTAAGTGTTGCCACTGCCTCAACAAGTAAACAAGAAAGCAGGCATCAGCACTTAACCTTTTTGCAGACCTCTCTTCTTATAAGTTGACAAAAGGATGAATGACAAGGTAGAAAGGGCTTAGGTCTTTCTTCCCTGATGACATAACTGCTGAAGTGATACTAAATTTCTATCAACATTTGAATTTCATTTCTTACTTCATTTATTATGAAATCTGGGAAAATTCAATGGAACTTTTAACTTCACATTTTTTTTAGATTATTTGGACTGTTATCCTCATCTTCATTGCCATATTCACAATGTTTCGGCTGTTGTATGCTCCAGCCTTCTTCAGGTGATTGTAATTTTGAACCAAACCCTTCATTTCATCGACTGGGGTAGATCGTTCTAGTTCACTTGCCTGAAGAAGGCCAGAGTGTACAATGGCTGAAACATTGTGAATATGGCAATGAAGATGAGGATAACAGTCCGAATAATGTAAGTATCTGGAGTTGAATGCATAAAATTATGTAGAAAATATGTAAATTTGGGCATTAAATAATCCATAGAGTAAGTAAGCATAATACCTCATCTCAGAGATATAGACAGATATTCATATTCCAAGTTGAGCAAATAATTTTAGTGACTTCACATTTTATTAGTTCGGATAATGTCCTTCGTATTCATTTCAAACCTTTTAACTTGTGTCTAGAGAAACTCAAATAAAATTGTTTAAGTGAAACTTGAACTCTGATAATTCCAAAACCGGTCTCATATAAACAAAATTATCATCATCAGGCTGAGTTCTCTGTCCTATAATCAAGTCTGTCATTCAAGTGTTCCTATTTTGTCTGTGTCCTGGGTATGATGATAAACTACATCTGGCAGCAAGCCTTCTGATGGAGAGATTGGAGGTTTTGAGGGGCATGGAACCACCTCTTAATTGCTGTTCCCAGATTCACCCTGAGCCAGCCTGCTAGCACCTGTTACGATCCCAGCTAGGGGCAAAAATTGACCCCACCAAACAAAAATTAACAGTGCATTTTTATAATAAAATGAGAAATGATAGACAAAATGACAATAAAATCAACACTAAAAAAAACATAAAAATACATTTTTATAGTAAAATTACCAAAAATACATTTTATCATCTACGAACTATATGTCTAAAAATAAAAACATGCCTTTACCCTGAAAGTATAAAATTATGTACAAAGTATTGGTATCTGTCTAGATCTCCGAGATGAGGTATTATGATTCCTTACATTATTTACATCTACCCTGGTAGATGAAATAAAGGTCTCAGTTCAAAATTCCAATCATCTGAAGAAGGCTGGAACATACAATGGTTGAAACGTGAATATGGCAATGCAGATGAGGATAACAGTCCGAATAATGTAAATAATACAAGTAAAATATCTGTAGTTGAAAGCATAAAATTACAGACAAAATATGTAGATTTTAGCATTAAATAATCCATATAGGTGTTGATTTGCCACTAAACAAAATAAACCATCAAATCTTATTCTTTCTATATCATTTGTTTTTTGTTTTTTTTTATATAGGTTTCTAGTCAAACTTGAATGTTCATCTTAGTTTTTATACTGTGTTTTAGCCATTGTTTTACAATGTTATACAGTGTTATACATCATCATACATTGTTATACAATGTTTTAGCCATTGTACCCTGTCACCTTCTCCAAGTGTCTGTTGGCTCCCTTGGTAATCATCTTGGAATTTTTGAACTGAAACATTTATTCATTCCACATGATACAATGGTTCTCATTTCACTTTCCACGCTTAGGAGGATATTTCATTTCTGGTAACAATCACCACTTCTTCACTTTTATATTGCTTGTCTGTTATCTCCCATTAAAGCAGAGTATGCGACTTTTCAGCATTATCATGGACTGAACTCACATCTGCCAGGGAACCACAGCTATCCTATACTTTAAACCAATATGTCCTGCATGAGTACCCCCACCTCAATTCCAGGTGGTGCAACAGTATGAGTGTCCTTGTTACCATCATCTAGTGGTCATAAGTTCAATTCTTGGATCTGGTAGTGAAACAGGAATGAACAATAATTGATATCACAGGGAGAAAATATAATAAACAACAGATATCCCATATCAGCCAATCAATGGACACCTGATGATGACCTGAGTGTATTTGGTTGAAATGTTGTGTCTATAATAGCATTTATATCAACTAAAATGAGAACAATAGTTCAAAATAATACAAGAATATTGTCCTTGCTTACTTAATCTGAGACTCCCAGGTGATATTCAACTCTATGCTAGGTCTACTGATGAGGTTGTCAACGACTAACATGTGCTTATTCATTCAGTTGTGTTATCTTTGAATGTTGTTCTCATTCTTCAAGGATTGATGACTATCCTTTCTTCCACCATATATGGTCAGCTATGCCTGATATTTTTCTTTTGATAATCTTTCATCCTTACTTTTAAGAGACATTGTATTCCTTGCCACAACCCCATTAGATACAGTTCTAATGTTTTCTTCCAAGGGGTGATGGTTCATGATAGATCACCCTGATGGATTGAATTGCAAAAATCATAAATACCAGACTGATAGTCTACAGTTTGGCTAGATTTTGTTTAATGGCATGTCAACACCCTGATGGGTCATTCTGATAGTCTATTAAACTCAAATTTTTGGAACCTTTTCAAATATATCCCTTATGCATGGTAAAAAGACAGTAGCAGATTTTGGATTGTTCTTGTCTTTGACTCTTCTGTTGTTGCATGTAGAAACTGATGATATGTTTATAGGGCAGGCAGTCATCTTGAAAGTCATTTCTAATACTGACCATCTTTTGCAGGTATGTGTATAGGCTACCTTTAATGAATTTGTCAAGATGTCGTAAGCAACAGATGATTCCTTTCTTGATGCTCTGCAGACGGGGTGAATGGAACTTCAGATATTGTCCAGTGAATACTATTTACATTATTTGGACTATTGTCCTCATCTTTGTTGCCATATTTATCACAATGTTTCGGCTGTTGTACGCTCCAGCCTTCTTCAGGTGGTTGGAATGTCGAGCTGAACCCTTTATTTTGCTGGTTGGGGTAGACTGTTCTACTTCCATGTGCCATGTCTAATGGATGTCAGTTATCAGTTATCTCCTGTTAATTCACCTCTCAAAGTTCTCCACTGCCTTAACCAGGTATTGAACTCACACTGTCACTGGATCTAACCAACACCTTTATCCACTGTGCCATGTGTCCTTAAGAAGTTCAAGTATTGTCCAGTGAATGTTGGCTCTTTGTATATGGCTGCCCTTATTTCATACACTGTGTGAATTATTTAATTAATGAAAGTGATGGTTTGCAGATTGATGGTGATGATATTGCTCTACAAGGTTTTAATGTCTTTTCCTCTTTTGTAGAAGATACTTAAATCTTTCCAATGTTTGTCTCCCATTCCACCTCAACTTGTCAACCCAAGGTTTAGGAATTCTCAAAGGTGTCTCCTGAGTTGGAGAGATAGCATTCAATTATCAGATGTGCTTGATTTTAGTCGTGAATTTGAGACCTGTGTTCATCATTGCTTCTGCAGAGTCACTTAAATGGTCTTTTGCTAAAATTGACAACTGTTTTCACAGGCTCATAATGAACATTGTTCGAACTCATATTATGATCTCTTAGTTGCTCTGGCTTCTGTATTTGGCAAGCATCGGCTTTCTTGAATTCCTGAATGGTTGGGATGAAAATATGATAAGAATTTAAACAAGGAATTGCCCAGACCTCACTTAGTAGAGAACAGCAGCATCCCTCTATCTTATGGGTGACAAATTATTTTCCACCCTTCAAGCCCCACTCTCACAGATAGGATGTGGCAAGCCTCTCACTGCTCTATCGCTATGTTATATAGGAATAAAGTGTCACTGCTGAAGACTTGAGTTTGAACATAGATCACCAGTAAGCAAACACAAGCGATCCCATTATTGGATTAAGTGGATCACGTGACCATAGAGAAAACAAATATATGGGCAGTTTAGTGTATGTCTAATTGATCGTTATTATACTCTATTCCTATTTGGAACGTTATTCTCTACTTTATTCACTATACTATTTCTCTATTCAGATCACTATGTGGATTACTATTCAAGTGAGTATTATCGAGCAAGTACTATTAGTGCAAGTGATATTCAAAGGTGTCCGACACCAGTATTGTTCAACAGTGCACTATACTTGTATCTGCAATTACAAAGTCTCTACTACAACGAGCATTACAAAAATGACAAATATTCCTTGCCATCTCAAAATGATACTTCCATGGAATGTGCTTGGACGAACTGCATTCCTTGGTTCTGCCAGTTCTAGCCTTCACAGCAAGGACCTCCCATACCACTCACATTGTAGCAAACCAATCTCATTTTTTTGGTGAGAAGTAAAATGCCACTCAAGCAGTTTCTTCCCATGAACCGACTGCCAAGAATATGCTTCCCCAATCATTACAATCTTAACCTGTTCAAGTCTAGGGATAACCATTATCTTCCCCACCTATCCACATAAAATATGCTTCTTACTCTGTAAAACTCTACCTTGAGTAATCCTCGGGGCTTGTACAGGATGAAAGAAAGAAAGAAGTCAAATTAGTAATGGGTGATAAGATTTCAATCTAATAAAAACAAAATCAAGAAAGTGCAATGATTAATTAGAATAAAAACTGTTTTCTTTCTTATTTTTATTTGAATTCCTTTTTCTCACAACTTTTTACTGAAGTCAAAAATCTACAGGAAGACAACAGTGCAGATTGGAAAGAAATTTATTTCAAGCCAAAAATGTAGGCATGAAAATAATGGAATGACGCATACTCTATTAAATGAATAGTTCCTTGAATCAAGCTTGCGCAATTACCTTACACAATGAATTTGTCCAAAGTTTTTTTTGATAGAATTACACATTTTGCCAACATGAAGGATTACAACTTTAAATAATTGCTAATCTCTGATGTAAATGCGAATCTTTTTTCAAAATTCCACAGGTATATTGTTTGTCCAGTTTTCTTTTCACAGACTTATTTTGACAAATATTATCCAATTACGAGTATGAAAAATGTTTAAAAAGCAAAAAAAGGTTACGTTATTATATTGAATTGTTTCTGGAATAGTGGCAACAAGTTGCCTCAATGTTTCTGATGATATGTAATAAATATTTAACTTTGACATTGGTTGTGTTAAAGTTCATTACCATAAAAGGAAAGTAGAAGAAAAGATTCTTGGTATGATGAACAATATCAATTCCGATGTTACTAACAAGTGTCTTTTAATAAATTCAACTATTTTTGTAGCTGAATGTCTTGCATTCATGACACAATGGTAAGAATATTGACAATATATACGTCACTATCTTAAATGTACCTGATGTTTTTGATAGGAGTTTGGTAGCAGCAAATATTTGCTTCTTTTCTTTTTGTACAATTTGATGGCTGAATTATTGATGAACAAATAAATTGTATGTCACACATTTGGAGCTGTTAACAATTTGGAAAAGTTAGATATTTTTCTGAAAAGATAAATTTGGCAGATGATCAGGAAATTACATTGATCTCAATCCAAAGAACCTTCTAACTATTACATTACAAACAAATTTGTTACTTTGAGCAATAAGAAGACAATGGAAAGTCCAGCATTACTAAATTTGAAATTGACTTTCTAGTAGATCAAAAGTTAGTCCAGAACATCAGAAGCAGCAAAATTCAAAATTTAGCTTTCAAAAGTAGTCCAATTTGGCAGCTATGGTTGGCAGCCTTGGCTGGAAAATTCTGCCTTGAATTCAGCAAAAAAACAGTGATATTCTTGAGAGCATTTAGTATAAAAGATTGGAAAAGTTTTGCAAAAACTAAAATAATAAAAGAAAATATCAAATTTTGTTTAAACTAAGTTGGAATTCATGAAAGTTCTTGGCAAGAAATCAAAAAATATTTTGAGTTCATTGGTTTAAATGTTGCTTGCAAAAAATTATTTTCTGAGAAAAACGTTAGGATTAGTAATTAGCAATCCTAACAAAATTACTTGAGCAACTAATGTAGAATGTCATATTTTTGTACGGCATTGCTAATGAATTTGTTGCTAAGGGCTTAAAAGAACATGACCTTGTGTCAAACTCATCTCAATGTAACAAATCCATAAGACATTATTAGAAATAAAGATTGATAAATTGTGAGTAGAGTTTAACACCGACTTAAAAAAAACTTGAAACAAAAGACAGTAATCTTCTTTGGAAATCTCATTTTTTCAACAGTACAGAAACAGAAAAATGACATATTTCTTATAACAAAATGAATAAAATTTAAAACTTGTTTGATGAAGTTTATGACTTCTGACAACCAACTAAGTGGATTTGTAAAGATTTATTTCTAATGTTTATTAAAAAGGCAGAACATGTTATGTATAAACTTATGATGTACATATTTTATACTTTAATATCTATTTATTGTGAAACATGAGACAAGAGCTTAAAGACTTTAAAATGTGTTTATAGGGAAAAAAGTAATTGGTGTCTTCTTTTCTGCAGAGAAAGAAAAGTTAAAGCCTTTTATTTGTTGAGGTCTTTTAGTTTTACTCCACAAATCATTTTTTTTTAAAACGTAAAAATTACTGCTTATTTTACAGAGTTTGTTGTTTTTGAAGTGAAATATATGAACAAATCAGTTTTTGAACAAAATCTTTGATTTAAACAAATTTTTTTTAGTACATCAGAAAATTAAAAAGTTTTGTTAATAGGATTTGAATGGATAGAAAATCTTGAGTTTTGAGAGCTTTTCAGATAGAATAAGGAGATACTTTTGAGAAGTGAGGGTCACTAAAAGAGAAGAGAGAAATAGGGTTAGTTAAAATTGACAAATTAAGTTTATTAATTTACTTAGTGTAATTTGGGAATTTGTGGTTGAATAATGAGTAAATCAATTTTTAATTATCGTATATACTTGCGTATCATACGATTTTCAAAGACCTAATTTTGAGGTTAATTTTAGGGAGGTCACATACATAAATTAGCATATATACTGCTGGTCCTGGCTATGCTGTTGACCAAACTATATATCCATTTACTGCAGTCAAAAAGTATAGATTTATTTAAAATAAACATGATTTTGATAAAACTGATGTTTTATTTAACTGTATCCATTAATAATGCATGTAATAGTCACATATTAGTATCGTATTATAAAATACAAACACAGCAAATATGCATCTTTTTCATTGTCCACATTTGTAAGATGTTTCGCTGTTTCTCGTTTGGTTTTTTAAGGCTGTACACATTTATGCAATGAGTACAGTGTTACTAACAATACTTCTGTCATACTCTTTTACTTTTTTAACTAGAAGATGAGATAAAGTGATAGAGGAAAAGAGGTTGTCTATTGTTATTTGGCCTCTCAAAAAGAACTTGCATGATACATGAAATACATAATAAAATCATTTTTTATAAGTGAAAATTTGGGGATTGCATGATACGCAAGAACATGTTATACTAGTATATGATAATTCTTTTTACATTACTTTGCTGTTAAGTCAAAAATAAAGATATTTTTGGTCAGATTTTAATGAGAATAAAAGGAAAGAGAGACAAGGGAAAGCAATGCATGACATACCTAGCAGGCTTGAGCAAGTGGATGATAGAACATGGTCTGGGGGAGGTGGCAAAAGGATAAAACCTTTGGAGAGCCACAAGGGATAGGGGAAGTGGAGAGCCATGATCACCTATGTCCTGAAAGAACATGACACATAAGAAGAAAAGTTGAAAATAAGATGTTATAAAAGTTTAGAATTCCGAACTGCATTTGAAGCTTAACTCGCTAACCTGAAAAAAGAAATGCACACTGTGAATACTTACGATGAGTCTACAAGTCTGAGATTTAAACAGATCTCATTTTTTCTCAATTTTTCACTACAGGTGTACCTCACCCTATGTCATTAATTGGTTCGACTTAATTTGAAAAATGACTTTTCAAAATAACCATATTATAAACCACATATAAGCACCCCCCATTGCATATTACAGTATTTATGATATGTACGGACAGTATTCTGAATAAAATAATTAATTTCCACCTTGTCTTTCAGCAATGTAGCCTTACACTTAGTATTAGCAATAGGACTTCAGAGCCCAACAATGTATTTTAAATCAATGGCAGAGCACAGATGTAAACAAGTCAGAATTCAAAATCAGTGCTAGAGCGAAAAATAATGCACGTGCCACCTGTTGGCAAGAATTTGAAATACTTTATTATGCTATTTTTTTGTTTTTGATGATTTTATTTTATATATATATATATATATATATATATATATTTTTGAATTGGACATAGTCCGACAATTTATTTAAAGACATTTATAATATGTTTAACGTTCTTTTTATAGATACAAGTATTTAAGCATTTGCTTAAATACTTGTATCTATAAAAAGAATGTTAAACATATTATAAATGTCTTATATATATATATATATATATATATATATATATATATAAATTGCTAAAGCTATACAACCCTTCTCCTTCCTCCAAAACTCTACGTCCATCTCTTATCTCTTTACTTCGCCCCTTTTTCTTTTCTTTTTTTCTTTTTTCCCCCCATATCATTTCCAGTGAGTTGACCAATTAAATAGGTAAATTTCTGATCCTTACCTCCTCCTCTTCAATAAGTATTATAATAAAAATAAATTTTAAAACTATCCCTTCCCTCTCTAAACTCAACCATGACTCTCACACTATTCCTCATCAACATCTATGTTCACCTTATTGATCCATTATCTTTCTCCACATCCTCTCCTTTACCACTCCTATCTGTTCTTCCTCCAAACCTTCTGTAACCCCTTGCATGCTAGTGGCTTCCAGCCTTGCTTGGGGTGATAAGCTTAAAAAAAAAAAAAAAAAATATAAGCTTAATACTGCCCTTCAAAAGTGTAAATTTTAAATTCATTTTTTCAACTTTGAAAGTGAAGTCTGAAGATCCAGAGAAAAATAAAATCTCTGGTGAAATAAATTATAACTAATGGAACCATAAAGTGGTTTGTTTTTCTTTAAATTAAATTATTCGCTCTGACTTAACATTGAGCACTCTGGATTCCATCCTCCTTGGGATTATCCATACAGATTACCAAGATTTTCGTTACTTAATTTTATATATATATATATATATATATATATATATATATATATATATATATATATTTTCCCCAACTTCCATGTATACACTTTTGCATAATTTTTTTAAAACTTGGAGAAATATTTTCTGTTTCCTTTTGGATTTGAAGGTCTGATGAATTGGGTCCATTTTTAAGACCCTTACGAAATAAATATAACCTCATGAAATTTTAAGTGTTCATGCCTTATATATATATATATATATATATATATATATATATATATATGATATTATTTTTAAATTTATTTAAATATGATTTTATGTGTTTATTGTTATTTTAGTGTTTTGACCTCTCTAATATTTTAACAGATGATGTAAACTCATGTAAACCTAAGGTGAGTTTTATTTTCCATATAATATTAAAGAAAAAAAAAACGATGTATCTCTAAAAATGACTTAGGCCGAGGTATCACTGTATTTGCAGCTTTCATTAATATCTATTTTAATAAGACAAACTGGAATATAAGTTAAACTGCTTAACCAATTCCACAGATTACATTTATTAATATAAACGTTGATATCTGAGTATTATTTTAACTCAAGATTCAAGACATATGATGAAAATGAAGAATCTAATTTAAGGAAACCAAGCTATGATGACCTTGGCAAATATTTCATTCTTAACGACAAGATTTTGATCAGAAATCTGTTCCACTCGATTCCTTCCTCGTATAAAATCAATATTTTTCAACCAAATTGATGCTAATTACATCATTTTTCTGTAAATTGGTCAGTTCGTTTTGTCTTACTTGCAGTATGGTGAGGTTTCTTGCCAAAGAAAATTTGCATCACTTCCTTGGGAATTCTGATAGAAATCTGGAGAGAGTTAGTAGATAATGAAGAACCATTTATTGAATTTGGACCTAAAGGAAATGACATTAAGAATTGATAGGGGTAGGAGTGAAAGGATGATAAAAAACTTCTGGGGAGTAAGGAACAACGTAGTAAAATTCATATTTGTACCATGTCAGAAGCAGTTTTGATTTGTCATCAAACCTTTTTGTATCTGTTGTGTGAAAATATCAAGATTGCAATTAGAAATACTGCCACTTTGTGGAACAGACTCCTGCAGGGATGCTTTCCTGAAAACTACAATCTTAACCTCTTCAAAGTCAAAGGTCACTCATTATCTATCTTCCTTATCCATTACAATATTCATTTTCTACCACCACCTCTTTCATACGTATCATACGTCTAATTCATCATTACTATTTTAATAGGAACTCTTTACTTTGTGTGATACTTGAACCTTGTATTGGGTGAACATTATAATAATAAAAAAAAGCAAACACTTGTATAAAATGTTTGACTAAAATAGTTGCAACTCTTCTTGGAGGCCTGATTAGAATGTGTTATTTGTAGATTTTATTTATTTCAATCAAGATATTTTCAAGTTTACTTGTTAAATTTAATTTAATTTTCAAAACTGAATAAAAGAAATCTATGATCATGTGATGTACTTGAAAAGAAAGGGTGTTTTCTTAGAATTATTCAATCTATAGATGAGAATAAATAACTGAAAACTTTTTTTCTGTCTAAATTTCTGGTATGAGGAGTTATTTACATTATTTCCATTCAGGCTATTGTCCTCATCTTTGTTGTTATTGCAATGTTTTGGCTGTTGTGCCCACCAGCCTTCATCAGGTGATTGTTGATCTGGGTAACCTTCATGGAATTTTGAATGGAACACTTTCTACAAGGGGAGATTCTTCTTGTTTTGCTGTTCATGCCTAGTTTTGTTCTTTTTAGTATTGCTTAGCTACTGATAGCCTTGTTTTCACTTTGTCCTAGTCTGTACTACTTGGCCCAGTTACTATGCCACCAAATTCACAAGGCAATACTTTAATCCATTAGGCTATTTTCCTGTGGGACAATCCTGAACCTAGAATTTGGAGCCTTAAACCTGATGCTATTCTTGTCTACCTGCAGCCGACATGCTTGACCTCATTCACTGATGATTCTCTTTTCTTAATGCTGCTGAAGCCTTGCTGTTATTGCTAATAATTCATTTATGGCTCCCATATGGTATCTATTTCTATGCTAGACCTACTGAGGGGGGCTATAAAGATTTGTTCTTTCTGGTGTCAGATTCTCCGTGTTCTGATTTCATTGTCACACCCCTAATTTTAGCTTTTCGATGGTCATACAGCCTTACTTTTAGAAGTTGGCTGGTTTCACCTTTGTATCCTTTGCCACAACTGCAAAGGATGGAATACACACAGTTCTTGGTCATTCTGTACTGTCTCCCATATGGTATTTTTTTTTTTTTTTACTTGTTTTTCTTTATTTACATTCAGACTATTGTCCTCATCTTTGTTGTTATCACAGCATTTCAGCCATAATGCCCTCTGGTTTTCATCAAGTGACTGTTGATCCAGGTAATCTTCAAGGAATTTCAATCTGAACTCTCTATTTTATATACAGGGTAGATTGTGTTCCACTGATCCTGTCATAGGATGCCTGGTCTTGTTCTTTTTTTATTACTGATCAGTTATTCCTTGCCCTGTTTCCACTGAGTAAGTACGTGCTACTCAGGCCAAGAATTGCACTTACAATTACTATATCACCAAATTCAGAAAACAAGGTGTTTATCCACTAGGCTATTGTTCTGTGTAGAACTCAGAATTTTAAGCCTTCTCAGCTTGCTGTTGATACTGCTTTCGCCAAGGTATCTTTCTTTCTTACTACTACAGTTGAAAACTTACCATCATTTTACTTTATTGAAGACTATCATATTGTATGAATACAAAATACTAGACAGAAGAACATTGGATAGTCAGATATTTGAAAGAATTAGTGTATATGCCAGACTATGAGGATCTCCTTAGTAGGTCTAGCATAAAAATAACTACAATATGGGAGATGGTAATAAATAAAGGAAATAAACGTAAGGCTTCACCAGTAGCAGCAGTAGTAAGTAAAATAGTACCTTTTATGAATGCATGACAACCAGCAGCAACAGTCAGCATAAAACTAAACACAACTTTATATATATATATATATATATATATATATATTATATATATATAGCCATGGCCAAAATTATGGAGCACCTATAAAAAAATTGAGATAATAGTTTAAACCTACGTATTTAAAGGTTAAGAATCGTACAGTGAACAATTGAGAGCAAATGTAAAATATTTAACAGTAGATTGTAGTATTTTTTTGCTTTAAAGCCTCTCTCAAGAGCTTTAGCTGGGTTTCGTACTATATTCATTCCAATATTCAAAATGATTTATTGTCATACTAAAGGTTCTTTCGTAATTTTCGGGTAATATTTG
>OZ038508.1:33719581-33827081 GCA_964036315.1 Acanthosepion esculentum | reverse complement strand
TCTAAGTTTAATCCCTGGGCTGGGTAGTTGTTGTATTGTGTGTTTTTGAGATAACAGACTGAAATAAATAAGCAAGACAAACTCATAGGTAAGTAATTAAATAGGTTTACTACATGAAAGTACACTTAGCAAATGACCTCATGCTATCTCCGCTTATTTATATAAACAGACAATTCCATTCATTTATGTCCTATCTGACAGTAGTACAAACCCAGTGGAAACAGTGAGCAATAACAGAGCAGTTCTAAATAAAGACCAAGATAACATATGCCTAGACAGTGAAATAGGAACAATCTACTTGTTCATTAAATAAAGGTTACTCAGATTGACAAGCACCTGAGGAAGGTTATAAAGCACAATAGCCAAAACATGATAACAACAACAAAGATGAGGATAATAGCCTGAGCGTAAATAACGAAAAGGATTTTTGAAAAATTGTTTTTTGACTTTGGATAGTAGAATTTCAGCAAATGACTTGGTTTTCTCAGTCTGCAATCAGACAAGCATTTCGTGATGTTAGCGTTTTATATTTTGTTTTCATTCATTCTTTTGCTGATGTCAATGTCAGCAGAAATATTGGATTTTTTTTTAGGTGAAGTATAGTCAACTTTTATTCATTTCTAATTAAAATTTTTTTATGAGTATTACTTTAATTTCAATTATAACTTGTATGTCATCAGAACAACGTCATAGACCATCATATGTAAATAACACAGATCACAAAGAATAAAACTGCTGATGGGAATTTTATCTCTTTTGCATTGAGGTTTCTGAATACACTAGTATTATTATGAAAAATGAAAACAACTCACTCCTGTGGATTGAATAAAGGGTTTGATTCAAAATTCTGAGAAGTTAAATAGTACAAGAGACACCTGAAGATGGTTTGTGTACAATGGCTGAAACATTGTATAAACAACCAAAGTAAGTATACTCATCAGAATAGAAAAAGTATGCAAAAAGGACAATTCTTCATTTTTAAAATTTCTGACATAAATTCAAACATAAATTTGTCAATTATGATAATTTATTTTTTGGACTCTAAGCCCCATGTATTGGTTATTTTTTGGACTCTAAGCCCCATGTATTGGTTATTGAATAATCATCAAATCGGTTCATCCTTCTTCCAAAGTCGATAGTGCAGGAACCCACTTCAGGACTTTAGTTAATTGCCATTTCCTAAGAAGCCTCTAAAGTTCACATTTAAGATCAAGTCAGTAAAGACATCAAATGCTGATGCTTAAACCAGGCTGCCCTCCCCATTATGAAGATGAGCACAATATAATCTTTCCAATTTTTGTTTTCTTCAATTGGCTCTGTGTTGTACTAAAAGGAGTTTACTAAATATCTTCATCTGTAAGTATTATTGTTTTCAAAGCTTGAAGCACAAAGCACTTCTTAGACACAAGGTCATTGCTCTTAGTTTATTATTTTTTTCTGGACTAAAAAATTACTGTTTGCTGCTTCCATGTTTCATCTGTCCTTTTTCATTTTCATAATGATCCATGTTGATAGAGATTGTTAGCCTTTTGGAGATTTATAAAGAAAGATGTTATTTTGAAGATGTTCATAGAAAGTCTACCCACACAGAAAGAGAAAGAAATTGGACAGAAACTCTTTGAACTTTTAGAGAAAGAAAGCAGAAATGAAAATCAGATCAGAATAAAAACCATCAATCAAGAGATTAAATTGTTTTGGCCTCCAGAGTCTCTTGAGTCCAGAACCAATTCCTTTTAAGCTACTTGTGTTTTGATTTGCAGGATGAAGATGAAAAGTAACAAAGAAGTCTTGGAATTTATTAATTCTAAATCTATATTCTATCCACTTCCCATTAATATTTTGATCACAAATAGGAATATATTTCTTGGATCAGAATTACTACTTTCTTTTAGAATACTGACTTAATCATGGCTTTAACTTGATCTCTCTTGTACAGAGTTGGTTAAGAGCACAATTCAATCCATTGAACTCATCATGTGGAATGTAATATCTTCTGTTGAAAAACTTGTTCTCTGCAAAGTTTTTGAAGAGACTACCAATAGAGAAAACCAAAATCAATACACAAGAAGCCCTATAATACACTGTTTTTCAACATTAAATAGTAAATAAACAAATGATTCATTTGAGATGGTTCATCGAAATGTTACAATGGATTTCAGCCCATTTTTTAAAGCAAACTTTAAGAACCATTTTGTGGGAAAATTTGGATAACTTTTGGAAAAAGTAATAAACTTAGAGAAGTATATATTGAAACAGTATCAGATAACATTAGCTTGGAATCTTAGCAACAAATATACTCTGATGTGCCAAATGTCATGGGATAGGTATACCTCATAGCAAGTAGGACACCCTCTAGCCTGGTAAAGTGAAGTAACATGGAATCATTACACAAAGTGTTAGAAGTCCTTTTCAGAGATGCGGCAACATGCTATCTTAATTTTTTTTCATCTCATGGCCTGTTGGTTGTAGGGGTACCATCTGTACTGCAGCTGCAGTAGAAGTGGTGTTTCTTGGACAAGTTAGCTTGATGGAGCTCAACCCTCTCCAGGCCAGTTTTAAATTCAGAGTTTTTCCTTCTCCTAGACAGGTTGCCACCCAAGACTATAGAATCCAGTCTGTCCTGCTATTTACCCATACCTGGGGGGGGGGGAGAAGAAGAGGATTCATACCTTTCCTAAGGTTATTAGCATGTAAGTGAATGTAATAGATCTGACTGGAATTTGAACTTAGCTCTCCAATTCTTCATTCTGAGCTGCTATCCATTACTCCACCATACCTCCACCATCTTAATAGCAGTTCACAAATGTCCAATATTTGCAGATGTAATATTTTGTGTATGAATAGACTTCATCACATCCCATAATTCCTTCAAATAGTTTCATATCAGGCAAATGTGATCACATCAGTCATTGGAAATCTCCAGAATGTTCCTCAAACCACTTCTGGGCAACTTGGGCAACCGATGACATAAAGCATTATCCTGCTGGAATAATCCACTGTTGTTAAGATGGATTCCAGAAATAGGTACAAATAGTCATTAAGCAGTACAATATTGCAGTCACTGGTGAGTGATATGTTTAGATAGACCAGTTGATTCGAACCATACCATCATGGAACCACCACTAACCGGCATGTTGCCTCATTCACAACTGGGCTTCATAAAGATTGTATTTCAACTGGAATTCTGACACATGCCACATATTACCAGTCTTCCAGAGTTCAATATGGCAGCTGAAGAATTCTGATCTGAACTGATGGATATGTACCTGATCCCTCTTGTGTTGAATCTAGATGTGATTTAAGTCAGAGGCACTTCTCTGCAGACACTTCTAGCCACATGCCTCTCATCATGATCATTAAGGATCTGTGATTGGCCAGTATGCTCTCCATGATGAATGGTAATTGCATTCCATCAAGTATTCTCATATGCACATGACCCTGTAACACCAAGAGATGTCAAATGTCTCCATAATTTCAGAAATGGAATGTCCCATCTAATTGACACTCACTATCAGGCTGTGGGAAGTCTTCAAGTGATGTAGTTTCTGCTATTTATTAAAGTTGTAACTTTAAGAGAACATGATGACATAATCAAGATGTCGACATTCCACACTATTTCAAACAAAAGTCTAGGACGGAAACAGTAGATAGATATCAAATGTCTCCATAATTTCAGAAATTGAATTGAATGACCAATCCAACTGCCACCCAATACCATGCTGTGAGAAGTCTTGAAATGATGTGGTTTCTGTTATTTGATAATGTTGCAACTCAAAGAGATAATAATAGCATAATCAAGATGTTGACTTTCCACACTACTTCAAACAAAAGGTTAGGAAGGAAACTATAAATAGAAATATGTCAAATGTCACAATTTCAGAAATGGAATGTTCAATCCATCTGGCAGGCATGATCATGTCCCGTTCAGATTGATGACTCATATTGCCTTGAACAGGTAATCCAGTGTGCATTACCAGTGTGCATAGTGACTGATCAGATTCTAGTGGATAACTGATATAAATCTGGCCAATAGTATTTGTGTGTATGTGAATATAATAAACCCAATTTCAAAGCTGTTATCCATCACACCAAGCTTGCAGCACCTGATATTCCAAAGCTATCACCTGTCTAAGTACTGACCAGGCTCAACATTGCTTAAGTTTGGCAATTGTATGAGAAATGGCATTTCAATATAATGTGGTCATAAGCTGTGAAATGAAATTCAAAGATTACCACATCCAAAAGATCTGAACAAGGTTGGAGAGTGTATCATATGAAAAGTAGTGTTCAAAACAACAATAGCAAGGATACGGGTTTGAATAATTCAAGAAAGAAAGTTTTTCTTGTCATCCTTAAGAATAAAGAAAAGTCTTTGCTGTGTATATCTTTGGTTAAGTAACAAATAAGCACCATTTATGAATAATTAATTCCATGAATTCATTTTAGTCTGAAATCATTTATTTTATCTATAAGCTTCATTGAATATTTCTTTTTTAAAATTAGCAATTAAAATCTTTTTTCATTGTTATTAACAATGTGAATAAATAGAAAATATGTTTTAGTTGTAAATTTTCATTATTTAAAGTTATTAATATACATGGGAAAATTTAATTTTCACAAGAAAATATTCTAGAATTTTGATGAGAAGTGATTTTTGTGGCTGAAGAAATATGTCATGAGGAAAAACAGAGAAATTACAAGCAAAAATGATTCATGAAATAAAAAAAGTTTGCAATGAAAGTGGAAAAGAAAAATAACCATTCCTCAGAATTAAGGAGAAAATGAAGTAAAATATTTGTTTTAATGTAATATTAGACTTGTTTTTCTAGTTATTATCCTCGTAGAATAAATTGATCACTAAGAAATTATGATTTGGAATTGTAGATAGATAGTTTGTTTGACCAGCATATCGACCTTCGTTGGGCCATTTAATGCTGAAAAGGGTTTTTTTTTCTTTCAAAAAAGTATAGCTGGTAATATTGTTTTTCAAAAAGTATAGCTGGTAATATTGTTTTCCAAAAAAGTATAGCTGGTAATAATATTTTTTCAAAAACGTATAGCTGGTAATAATATTTTTCCAAAAAGAAATGTGCTGTAAAAGACCTGGAAGTTTGAAAAAGACCTGGAAGTTCACTATTTGCCCATAGCTGGGACCCCAACAGGTGCTACCACCCCGGGTCAGGGTGGACCTGGGAACGCCAGCAATTAAGAGGGGGTTCCACGCTTCCTCAAAACCTCCTGATCAGAGGCCTTGCTGTTGGATGCAGTTTAACGTGGTACCCAGGACGTTGGAATTGTAGAATTTGTAATTTAATCTCAACTGAGGAGAATATTACACAGGTGAGAACCCAGTTAATCAATAGAAAATTATTTCTACCTCGATTATTCTCAAAGTTTCTTGCCAAAAATCTATAATCATTAAGAAAAACTTTTCTTTTTTAACTTTCTGGTCGAGGAATAATGTTAAGTTTTTGAATTGAAAAAGCATCATAATTTTAATAAAATAAAAAAAATGATTTCCAAAGTTATTAGCAAATTACAATTACAATCATTTAAGATACCTAAAAAAGATTTGAGTAAGAATCATTAAATATTTTATTGCTTCACAAAACCAACTAAGAATTAAGATCCAAATCTGAATTACATTGACCTATGATCTACTTAGGAAGGAGAATAAAATTGAATATTTTTGCCAATATACAATGGAGAGAAAAAAAGATTATTCCTCTAAACGTCTATTGCAAATTCTGATAAATATATTTTATAGTAATGTACAGTGAATATACATATATAATTACCAAACAATTGGAGCTCCTGGGGATTTGAAACCATGAACAAAGACCCAGTTGATATGAAGATAAAAAATGCAACTGCAAAGTGGGGGTGGGGTGGGTGTTTTTGAACAAGTGCAATGATGTGGACCACAACAAAAGCAAAGTGAGATTACAGATTGAATATTGAACAGAAACAATCACAGAGATGAAAGAATGAATCAGATGTCAAAGAAAACTTTAAAAAAAATATATAAAAATTAAGAAAATAGCTAAAACAGAAAAAAAAAAGCAAAAAAAAAAAATATAAAAAAAAAAACATTTTCAGAGAATTTTCCTTCTGTCAATTTGCCAATCGAAATGTCAAGGACATGTCTTGGGAAATAATGATTTGTTGAGAATTTTGCAATTGCAGATTTGGATTCAATCACAAGAAAATCAACATCTCCCTAAAGGCATACAAAATGTAATCACAGTTGCGTATAATTGCAAGTTGCACATGATAAATAGACATTTGCACCATTGAAAATATGAGTGGAAGAGGAGAAAAAAAAAAGGAAAAAGAACCCAACCACGTCCACCCACTTGCAAGAACCTTAATTCAGATATCAGAATAATTAAGAGAAGTATAAAAAGAAAACAAACCATATATATATATATATATATATATATATATATATATGTGTGTGTGTGTGTGTTTGTCTTTTCTATATTTTACCAGTAGCTAAAGTGTAAAGTAACATTTCCTAAGATGCTGGGCCATGCCCTAGCGATCAACCAACCATATATTAACCACCTTGTGAAAATAGTTATCATTCAGTGACATGAAAGTAGAAAAAAAATTTCATTGGCATGCATGGGAATAAATAGCTTCTTGATCACCTGTGACTATTTTGGTGAGGTTCAGTCTTGTAACGTAAACAATTAATAACCACAAGATTTGTGATATTAGAATGTAATTATTTCATACATCTTTCATCATAAGAATATTCATTCTTGTTGGGTTTTTTTTGGTGTTCTCTGGATTTTCTAGAATTCAATTTTATTTTGATGAAGTGAAATGAAAATTCAATTCAAAAGATTTGTCAGACAATGTTTGAATGACAAGAATTAAAAAACATAAAACAAAAACTCACTTCTAATGTTTAATTATATAAACAACAAGAAAAAGATTTGTGTTTTTAAAATGTCACTAATACTTGTAAAATTTGTGTCTGTGATATATTTATTATAAAAAATACTGTTTCCCTGACAAATACAATCTCCAACGGTTTAAGTGTAGCGTCAATCGACATCTCCAGTTGCCTTGATCTATCCACTTCCCTTCTCCACATCCTTTCATTTTTCATTCCTATCTGCTCTCGCTCCGGATCTTCTGTGGCCCCCTTGCCTTGATCGACCCACTGTCTTTCTCTTTCACCACATCCCCTCCCTTGCCACTCCTATCTGCTCTTCCTCCAACCCTTCTTTAACCCCTTGCGTGATAGGGGCCTCCGGCCTTGCTTGGGGTGATAAGATTAAAAAAAAAAAATCATTTGTTGAAAACTACTTGACATTGTTCAAGGTTAGATATAGGCAAGTTGTTAAACTTCCCTTTTCCTGCTCTGTTGGTTTTAAAATCTTCATCGTAATAGAATTTAATCAAATCGACGCATGAGCCTCTTTGGCTTTGAAATCTGTCAGTTTATATTTTCTATCTTTGAGGATCTAAAACCATTTTGTTATCTCATATTTATTGATTTAAATCTATTTCAATTTCATATCCAAACAAAACATTTTCTATTTGCAAAAACGCCAGTCAGGAGCCTCTCTGTATGCGTCAAAAAGCAGTACTAGGAGAAAAACATTTCCTTTTCAATTTGTCATGGAATTAGTCACCTGCTCTCTTTACCGTCTGTCTATATTTCTTAGATGAGGTATTATGTACAGTATTTACATTAGTCGGACTATTGTCCTCATCTTTGTCGCCATATTTGTCACAACGTTTCGACCGTTGTACGCTCCGGCCTTCTTCAGGTGGTTGGAATTTCGAACCGAACCCTTTATTCCGATCACTGGGGTAGACTGTTCTAGTTCCACGAGACATGTTTGATGGATGTCAGTTATCAGTTATCTCCTGGTAATTTTCCCTCTGAAAGTTCTCCACTGCCTGAACCGGGTATTGAACTCACACTCTTTGGGTCTGTCACTGGATCTAACCAACGCCTTTATCCACTGTGCCATGTGTAAATACTGCTCTCTTTACCGTTTGTCACTTCAACATCTTTCTTTCTGGAGGAAATTAATTTGTCCTCCGGCAATACAACTATCACCCAAACATTGGCTATATCATAAACCTTTCTTGAATACATGAGAAAATTTACATTGTTATCTTAAAATGTCTGTTTTTATCTTGAGTTTTTACTAAATGAAGCATTGTCAAGAATTATTAATTTCTCACTTTCTCTCATCTTAATTTTAGTTTTTCTTTCCTAACTCATACACAGTGGAAATTACAAATGGCCAGTACTAGGACTTGAACTTTTATCCCTTTTTACCTTGAGAAGCACATTTCTTTTGTTGCCACAACTGCTCTTATACTTGTGCTGCATGAAGAATAATGAAAAAGGTTATTTTTTAAAGGAATGAAGGAAAAGTAGAACATTAGTTGAAATAACATTTATATATTCCTTTCAGAGATATACAATGACAATATTATGTTTAATTTTCTTTTGCAGTGAAGTTTGTTCTATTAAGTAATAAAGTGTTCTTCGTGGGGTGTGAAATCTATGTACGGACTTTATGACAGCCAGCCTAATGTATTTATGAATTCATAAACAAAAGGCTTGGTTGGTGGTTGCTGGTTAATCTCTTCTGTTGTGTGCGTGGACAAGGCCTTCATTGGCAGCTGTTGGCTGTCTCTCTTCTATTGTGCGCGTGGATGCGTGTATGCATGTGTACATCAAATTGGCCTCCAAAACTGTTGTGAGCCTGGAGAAGTATGCTTCTATTTTTATATCCATAAGGAGATTCAAAATCTAATTTCACATAGGTGTGAACTTTTTGAATACAAGGTTTTCATTGGTTAGAAAATAATTCCACATTGGCTTGTGAAAATCTTTTTCTTGAATTTGCGGAAGTGGCAAAAAGTGTTACTCTTATTTTCTAAATGGTTAAAAAATAACGTGGTAGGTCTATAACTATGTCCACAAATGTCTTGGCAGTATTTGATGGGATATTATTTGTTTAAAAATATATATAGAATTTAATTCCTGTAGATCAAATCTAATCATTTGTTATTCTCCAATCATTTTTCTTATCTTTATGATTTGTCGTAGTATCTCAAACTTCCATTTAACAGAGCATTTTCAAATATTAATATTTGATTTAAAGTCTTTTATAAATAGGACAAGAACAACATGGCCTTGCACAAGCCACTGGAACAAGAAATGCTATTTTTATTATCAATACTATCAGAGCAAGCAATACAAACACATATATTATACAAAAGTATCTGATAGTGAACAGCATGAAGCGCTACTTGAAATATTAGGAAACTTTATTTACATAGGACAAATATTCAAGTAATTTGTAAAGCAGTAAAACAAGCATGCATTTTCTCAATAGATTTATTCAATCTATAAGGTGAGATTATTGTAAGAAAATTAAACTAACCAGGATTTCTTATTCATTTATTTTGATTGCAGACTCAGAAAACTGAAAGAACTATTAGAGAAGATAGTAAAGGAAAGCAAGAAGAAAGGACTAAATGTAAGAAGGAATCAAATGCAAATTTTATGTAAGCTTATTATAAATGACAATGTTCGCTGATTTAAATGCTACACTTTATTTTTTTTTAATTTAATTTTCTTTATCCTCGATTCAGTTTTATCCAAATTTACCGAAGTCTAGAAAAAACTTTTATGAATATTTACGGCTATTTTTTTTTATTATCATGATTGAATCAACAGAATATTAAATTTCTAAACTGATGTTCTCCAATATTGGATATTACTGTACATTTTAAAAATAACAATTCCTGATGAAATTAAATTTATATAAAACACTATTGATATCAAATTAAATCTAATACATTACGCCAATTATAGTAAGACAATTTTCAAGTTATTAAAAGAGTTCTAAAAATGAGGAAGAATAAAAACATTTTCACTAAAGATGCTGTTCCATTATGGGGAATATCTGCCATTTTACATTCTTTAAACAGATTTAAGATTCCTCATTTTAACATTTATATTTCAAATTTCTCTTGGTTCTGTTTTGTACCTAAATAAATTGTCTTAAATTATTATTTTTTTTTTTTGTTTACATTTAACAATTATTAAATGAAAATAGAAATATTCTTTCTCTTTAAGAATTCTATTTGTTTATATCTCCTTCAGAGAAAAGAAATAAACATTGAAGGTTTACTAAATTTAATGCTATACAAGACCCCCACTCCCACCACTTTTTCCAAAATAAAGGAGAAAGATCAAATCTCAAACAAGTTGATCTTATAATCCATCTAATCACCTGGAACAAAATCTGAATGTTTAAAATCTTTCCCATCATTTCAGGTTTATATATTTTAGTCACTAAGTCATGAATGTGGCAACTTATTTATACAGTATGATCTAATTTATAAATGTGTAGTTAAAGTTCATTTTGGTGCCTTGAAATTCACAACTTCAATTTCTTGATCGAATAGAAAACCAGAAAAACGATGAATTTCAAAGATATTGTAAGGAGAATGCACATGACAGATCAAGGAATATGAACAATGTCTCTTCAGAGATTAAACAACATTTAACATTACCAGGAGATGACTGAATGGAAGGCTGGAGAGTGTATCAGCTGATACATAACAAAACAAAAATTAAGAAATGTCCAAATAATAAAAGATTTTTTAAGTTTAATTTTTGGTTTAAACTCAGATCTTTTTGTTTTTGATTATTTTGAATGAAATGCAATTCAACTTTTATGGGTAACGAGAGTAAACTGGATCATTGCCATGGAGCTATTCATAAATCAATGAAAGTGATTCACTTTTTCTCCCGGAATAAAGGAAATGTTTTCTTGTTTCTCTGGATCTGTCTCCAATTGATTATCACCGTTTCTACTCTTGAAACTCTTTTCTTTGAATAAAGCAAATGAGAATATGGACTCACATCTTATTGGAATCTCAACGGGAAAAATCAGCTCATCTCTATCAAAAGAAGTTTTTTTCATTAATGTGTGGGAAAATGAAATAAAAGGTGATGAATGGGTTTTAGTAAATTCTATTCATTTTTTTTTTATTAAATCAAAAGAAAATCAATGATACAAAAGACTGCAATTAACAAATGAAATATTCCATTTACCTGAAATCTATTCAGTCAATTCTTGTTCTACCAAAAGTGAATGTACTTCAGTTTAAAAAAAAGAAAGTCATACTACATTTTAATTAACAACCATAAAATCAGTGCAATTGCAACACATATACCGATCCAAAATGACACCAGGCTTAACACAAATTTCCACCATAAAATCCTGTATTAATTATAAAAATTATTTTATTTACTTATATCTCTGGACTCATTTGTTTCTTTAATGTATGAGGGTCAAGCAACTCAGTTACTAGGAACTGACAGACAAAAACCTGCACATATGATTTGATTATAGTGGTAAAGGCTTTGTGCAGAACCAACCACACTTTTTGAAGAGCCAAATACAGTGACCTGGTGCACCATGTGCCACAAGGCCCCCAAACAACCCTCTTCAGGTTTTGAATTCAGAGCTGTTCTTCTCCTAGACTGGTTGCCACTTAAGGCTATAAAGCCCACTTTGTCCTGCTATTTTACCCATAAGTAGGTGGGAGAGAAGAAGAGGATTCATACCTTTCCCAAGGGTATTAGCATGTAAGTGAATGTAATGGATTCGATTGGAATTTGAACTCGGCTCTCCCGTTTCTCAATCCGAGCCACTATCCATTACTCCACCGTGCCTCCAACTTATACCTCTAAATTAAAAAAAAAAAAAAATTTTAAATAGTGAATTCCATTTAAAAAAACTCAAATAAAAAATATCTTATTACAAGGTAACCAAAAAAGTTCTGTCCGTTTTTAAAGGAAAACGCTTCAAAGTATGTGTAACTTATATTTAGTCTTCGAAGTAATCGTCATTGGCATCCAGCACCTTCTGCCAACGTGTCTCCAGCTGTTCAACGCCCTTACGGTAGAACTGGGGGGGGGGGGTTGACGCAAAGAAGTCCGCGAGGGATTTGCACAAGTCTGCTTCATTGGTGAAGGATTTCCCATGAAGATGATTATCCAGGGAGTGGAAGAGGTGGTAATCGGATGGCACAAGGTCAGGTGAATAAGTCTCCCACCCAAGTTGCTGCATGGTATCCCTGACCACTCGCGCGACATGCGGCCTGGCGTTGTCATGGAGTAAAATCACACCCTTGCGATTCACCAGTGCTGGCTCCTTCTGGTGCAGTGCCTGTTGCACACGTTTCAATCGCTGCTAGTATAGGTCTCCAGTGACCGTTTGGCCCATTGGTAGCAGTTCATAATGAACCACTTGATGACCTGTCCACCAGACACAAAGCATAATCTTGCATGGGTGCATAGGCGGTCTTGCGGTGTGAGGGACAGCATCCTGAGGAGACAACCAATGTCTGGAATGCTTGGGAGTTTCATACAGAACCCACATATCATCACTGGTAAGGACTCGATTGAATAAGGATGTGGTACAGTGGCGAGAAAGCAGCAATACGCAGTCTGCCACTCATTGTCCCTTGTGGACCTCCAACAGCATTTGCGGAACCCACTTGCTCAGTTTGTACGTTTTACCTAGGCGGTGCAGGTGAAGTCTAACTGTTTCATCGGAAACGTTGAACTGTCTTGCAAGTTCACCACACGTTAGACTACTGACCTCTTCAATGGCCGCCTTCAGGACTCTGTCATTCAAGATCTGTAGTCATCCACTGCGAGGCTCATCATGGAGAGACAAATCTCCTGACTTGAATTTTTGAAACCAACGCCTTGCAGTACGTTCATCCACAGCACTATCCCCAAACGCTTGACATATGTGGCAACTTGATGCAGCTGCTGATAAGCCCACTTTGAAGTCGTAAAGGAAACAGCCCCGAACGAGATCTCTAGACACTTCTATCCTTCTCACAGCTGTCTGGCTTATAACTGATGGCCGGGTATGGTGCGCGTGTTTTTTATAACGTCTGATGTTTCTACTTCCGACTGTCCGAATTTGAAAACAATTGCTACACGCATTTCGTATATATTTCAACTTCATTCAATGACTAATCAAAAAACGGACAGAAATTTTTTGGTTACCTTGTAATTATAGGTTTCTACCCAAAGCCCATTAAACCCTACCCTGCCATTTTTAGGATGGTGACAATGGGTTAATGTACTGGTATTTTAGATAGGAAGCTTATTACTGAAGCCTCTACTTTTGGGATTGGGATGAATTTTTGCAAGAAGAAATTCAGAAAATACCATACAAATTGATAAGTGTTGTGGAGTAGCTGAACACCCCATAAGATGGACTGGTCTAAGACTATTTAAACAGCACTAATGATAACTGTTTATTACATTAGTCTGTGTTCTCAAGCATGTATCATATTATTCTCCAGAATAAAATATTTATTTTCTGTATGTGTCTCAAATTTCCTATTTATGACACAGCATTTGGCAATGAGGGATTTGAATGTTAAAATTTCCAGTGGGATATCAGCATTTAACAATGAAAATTTTGAGTGGAAAAATTTCCAGTGTAATATCAACGCTGACTGAGGATTTGGGTTTAAAGAAATTTACAGTCATATATCAAGAAAGTTTTGGTGACGACTCAACCTCGCATTAAGTGCAAATCTGCAGAACAGATTGACGTGTTAAAAACTAGTAAGAATTTTATTCATTCATCAAATTAAACATGGAGGATTTGAAAGAAGCAATGATGGAATTCATGATAATCCAATAGAAACAAAATCAACGGTTGGAGGAACATTGAAGTTTGAACTAGGAACACTCTTAAAAACAAAATGGTTTTAAAAAATGCTTGAATTGTTAGTGTTGAAAAAGGAAAAAGAGCAAGTCCATGCAAATTGTTTTTCCTTGGGATTTGGTGATAAATTCAGTTGACAAATTTAAGTACAGTCCTCAGGAGGAGGTAACTTTTGTGGTGTATTTTTGCTGTTATGAAGAGGGTTTTTAAAATGATTACACTACATAGTCAGATGAAAAGAAAATACGTCTATTGCTTGGAAAATTTTGTCCAAGTGAATACAAAAAGTATGTGAACTACATACTTCCAAGAAATCCTGAGGAAATATCTTTCGAGGAGACTATCTTAATTCTGAAAAAAATCTTTGGGGAGAAAAGTTCTGTATTCAACACAAGATGGTAGTATTTAAATCTTACAAAAAAAAAATTGATTTTTGTACAAGGACTGATGGCTCCAGAAGATGGTGAAATTAGGACCATCATTTTGTCTAAATTAGAACAAATCCAAAAATCAGTCTGCAAATCATTGCAGAACAATGCAAATGAATAGAAAATCATTAGCACGACACACAGAAGATATGTCAAAATTCAGGCAGTCAAACAAAAAGAAAATTTTGCCTACAAAATAAATCCTTGTTATGGAATGTCCATTTAGGAGGAAAGATTGCTTTAATTGTGGAAAAAAAAAAAAAGGACACATGCATACACATGGCCAAAAACCCAAAAAGTAAAAAGGGGGTCAAAAATGAAGAATACATTTGACTCAACAACAATGAAAAACAGAGAAATAAAAATGAAAATAATATTCCGATTGGATACCGGTTCAGATCCGACATTGATAAATGAACAAACTTGGAAAAAAAATTGGGAGACCAACTTTAATGATGACAAAAAGAATTACTCTTGGCATTACGAAAAAATAAACTAAATTCTGAAGGAGAATTTTACACAAATGTGACATTTATTGACAAAACTATAAAATTAGGATTTGTTATGAAGCAAAACCAAAACCTGTCTGGTTTAGATTGAATCGAGTTATTCAACCTTTTCAACTAACCAATTAATTTGTTCTGCTATAGTGTCTGTGTTAATTCAAACAATGTGGAAAAATGAAAAAAGAATTAACAATAAAATTTCCTGAAATTTTTTCTGAGGGTTTTGGTTGGTGCACATGAGCAAAAGTGATGTTCAAACTTAAAGAGAATGTGATGCCTATTTTTAGGCTGAAAAGAAAAGTACCTTTTGCAGCTGAAGCCTCCATTAGTAAAGAATTAGATCGCTTAGAGCAAATAGGCATGTTGAGCAAAATGGACTACAGTGAGTGGGCAAGCGCTACTGTTTACATGAAAAAGAAAAATAATAAAATTAGGGACTGTGCAGATTTTTCTATAGGATTAAATGATTGTTTGGAAACATATCATCACCCTCTGCCAAGTCCTGAAGACATATTGGCAAAGTGAAATGGTGGCAAAGTGAAATGGTGGCAAAGTGAAATGGTGGCAAAGTGAAATGGTGGCAAAGTGAAATGGTGGCAAAGTGAAATGGTGGCAAAGTGAAATGGTGGCAAAGTGAAATGGTGGCAAAGTGAAATGGTGGCAAAGTGAAATGGTGGCAAAGTGAAATGGTGGCAAAGTGAAATGGTGGCAAAGTGAAATGGTGGCAAAGTGAAATGGTGGCAAAGTGAAATGGTGGCAAAGTGAAATGGTGGCAAAGTGTTTTCAAAACTTGATTTGTCTGAGACATGCAAATGTGCACAGTATTTAACTATAAATACGCATAAGGGTCTGTACAGATTCAACAGACTGCCATTTGGGATAAAGGTCACACCAGGCAGTTTCCAGCAAATCATGGATATGATATTAACTTTGCAACAGACTACTTTGATGATATCTTAAGAGTGAAAGCCAAGAACAAAATGCCGAATATATTAAAGAAGTTTTTGAATAAAATAAAATATGGCTTAAAACTTGATTTGGATAAATGTGAATTTTAAAATCTAAAATGAAGTATTTGGGACAGGTTATAGATGTGAAAAACAGAAAACCAGACCCATCGAGGTTGAGTGTGATAAAGAACATGACTCCCCTAATAAAGGTGCACTACAAGCATTCTTGGGTCTAGCAATATGGGCTGGTCAAAGACTAAACAGCACTCTCTCTTACTGAGCGAGAGGAGTTAACGATTAACTGTTTATTACATTAGGCTGCTTGGCCCGGGGGCCCAGGATCAAAGTGTAGTATCTGTTCGCAGATCACTCGCTTGGTCGGCCTTCTGGCTGAGAGCTTCACTCGATACTTATCTGGTGTAGGGATTCGTCCCTGCGCTGGTGGTATCATGGCTACGACTAGCTTGGACTGGCTCTGGCCTGGACCAGCTATGACAAGCCAAGACCAGCTTGGACAAGCTAAGACCAGCTATGACTAGCTTAGACCAGCTCTGACCAGCTTAGACAAGCTATGACCAGCCAAGACCAGCGGCCCGGGTGAAAACACTCAGGTCCCCACGTTAAAAACCGACCTTGTGTCACAACCTGACTCAGTGGAGGGTCAAGTAGATACCAACTGTTTATTACATTAGTCTGTGTTTTCAACCGTGTACCATATTATTCTCCAGAATAAACTACTTATTTTCTATATATGTGGGTGTGTCAACTTTTTCTATTTATGACACAACAAAAGGTAATAAAATTTGATAATTGGTCCCAGATATTTGATTTTATAATTTACCTGTCAACTTTTTTTCTATCAGAAACAATATAATTTTTTTTTTTCAGTGGCGTTCTGTGTTTTAGATAAGGAAATAAAAATTTCTCTACAAAACTGAAAATTAATGTTCAAAGATAATGTGCAAAATGATATAATACTGACTAGATGTGCATTCTCTGAAAATATTACTGTCACCAACAGGTGTGGGTCAAAGGCATTGTTGGACATTGGGCAGACCAGAAAGAATATACAGCTGACCCCCAGTAATGTTAGCCATTTCTCATGGTTTATATGAACCGTCCATCAAAACCATGCAAAAAAAAAAAAAAAAAAATCTTTTCCCTCTTAAAACTGATTTCATACCTGATGGCGTATTAATAAAAGCAACACTCAGAAGAAAATATTTCCTACAGTAATCTTGCAGCAGCTGTTATACAACATTCCTTTAACATTTTTTATTCCTTAAATATTGCTTTGGTAAAATGGGAAGCAGTCTTTGTGAGTGGATAATTTATCATAAATATGTTAAAATGCCAAAGTGTGCAGCTATTTATGCAGAGATTTTAAGTCACTTACGAAGAAGTAGTTTTCATAAATGAATACCAGATATTCTATATCAGTTAAGGAGAAGCACAACTGTCAGCTAACTAAAGGTTGTGTCTTAATAAATCCCTGTGGAGAAGGCAATGGGAAACAACTCAACCATCAGTCCCAAGGAAACTTGTGCATTTTAACAATCAAATTATTTAAGATAACAGTATGAAGAGCGGGTAAGTCTATTGCAATCAACTCCTCACCTGGTTAGGTAGAGATATGTGCAACAAATGTCACCTATCACCAGCGGCTGTTAGCAAAAACAGTATAAAAGGGGTCAAACTCCTTGGAACTGTTCTCTCACCTGGTAAGGTGAGGGAAGACATTAGGAACAGGTGTTACTGGGCCATCATCCATTGACTATTCACATCAAATAAATGATAATTCTTGGGATATGGAATATCAGAACACTAAACCAATTAGGCCAGTTAGAAAATATAAAGCAGGAGATGAACAGGTTAATATTCTAGGTGTGCAGAATTTTTTCATTGGGGTCTGCAGGTTTTTCAATCCACCAACTCCAAGTAGATCTTTGTTTTTTTTTTTTACTGTTTTATTTTTTCTACTAGTTTGTACGCCACGTTTTACTATTATTGTTTAGTGATGATTGATGAAGTGCATGGTCTTAGTTTTACTGTTGAGAACTGTGAGATTAGTGCACTCTCAATGCATTTTCTTCTTAGTGAAAAAAAATTGTTGCACTACAATTCCGTGAATCTGATGGCTAATCTAGAGGTTGATCCCTTCATGTAAGTAACGAACCAACCAACACAAGCTAACAGTCAAATTATAAGTCCTTTTAAAGCTCTTGATGATTAAGTCAGAGAAATGAAGACAGTTATTCTAAGAATCTTTTCACTGAGACATGTCATAACCATGTGTACTTTAAGCTAAAGAGTATATTCATAATATAAACATTCTCATTCTGAAAACTGACTATTGCTCACCTTGCCAAAAGGATTTCAAAGACACCAGATTAATGGAATGAACTCCAACACTTTTATATATTAATACAATGGAAAACTTGGGTCCGTCACTAAAATGGGTATGAGAATGAAAAACAGTATTCAAACAAAAATCTCTGGAGAGCAATAAAAACTGCTATAAGTAATATTATGTTTCCTTGAGCAATTTTTATCCACTGTCAGCCTGCTAAGCCAGTCACAGCTTAAACAGTGCCCCGTTGGACAGCATTACCTGTTTCCACCTCCCACAACGAGGACGAGCAGTTGGACGCCTAACAGCACAAGCAGAAGGAAAAACTAAACTAAGTAATGTTATATTTGAAACAGTAGAAAAGTTAAATCATTTGTTGAAAGTCACAGAATGTCAAGCATCTGATTAATATGTAAAAATTGATTCAGTTATTTGAGATATCATTTTAATCAAATATATTCTTCTATGATGGTTAAATTTTGCGTTTAGTTATAAATACAATTTATGTTACATATTTGTTGCAGCATACCTACGGATGATAATGAGTAGGTCTCCATTCATATAAATACTTTCACAGTAATTGCTCTGATGAGCTGCTTTCGCTTGTCCCTAGGCCTCATGAATTTAAACGTCCTACGAGGCTGGCATCCCGTTCCCACCCCTTCACCGTTGAAACTGTTAGATGTAGACGTCTCTTCTACTTCAATAGCTCGCACATCTCGCCTGTGGAACTCCCTTCCTTATTCCTGTTTCCCTGACAAATACAATCTCCAACTATTTAAGTGTAACGTCAATCGACATCTCCAGTTGCCTTGATCTATCCACTTCCCTTCTCCACATCCTTTCACCTTTCATTCCTATCTGCTCTCGCTCCAAATCTTCTGTAACCCCCTTGCCTTGATTGATCCACTATCTTTCTCCACATCCTCTCCTTTACCACTCCTATCTGCTCTTCCTCCAAACCTGTAACTCCTTCCGTGCTAGTGGCTTCCAGCCTTGCTTGGGGTGATAAGCTTAAAAAAAAAAAAAAAAAAAAAAAAAAAAAATTCATATAAATACAGTAGTAAATACTGTATGTTGGTCTGCAGTTGAAGATTCATTGTGGAATTCACTTGACTCACTTCTAGCAGTTGACCACTTCTATGCGCTGCTGGTGAATCTTATGTGTGTTGTTCTTGTCCTAAGTATTATCATTCATTACCAACCTTTGTGTTATTATTCTATTCAGTAATCTTCTCTAGGTTACAAGTATATTAAACCCTGATATCCTCAGAATAAACTATTAATATTTTTAATAAAGATATAAACTGAATGTAAAATCATTGACTTGTATAATAAAATCTGATGTGTGTGTGTATAGTGAATAAGTGTTCAAGTTTTTGGAGGACATATCTGCTCATCAGGATCAGATAAATCTATTGAATTCATTAAGAGATATCATGTTATTTTAAATGTTACATAAAAGAATGAATTACTGACAACAATGTTTACTGGTCAACATGTTCTAAGCACAACCAACCTTTGTCATGTTGTCACTTGGAGAATGCTTCTCTAATATTAATTCAAACAACATATACATTGGCTTCAAAACCACTATTATCAAGGATACATGCCACAGTGGATAAAGGCATTAGTTAGATCCAGTGACAGGACCAAAAGAATGTGAGTTCAATATCTAGTTAAGCCAGTGGAGAACTTGGAGAGGGGAATTAACAGGAGATAACTGACATTCATTAGACATGGCACATAGAACTAAAACAGTCTACCCCAGTGAGCGAAATAAAGGGTTCAGTTTGACATTCCAACCACCTGAAGAAGGCCGGAGCGTACAACGGCTGAAATGTAATAAATATGGCAACAACGATAAGGACAATAGTCTGAATAATATAAATAGTGCACTATTATCACCTCATTTAATGTGTCATTTATCTGAGAACAGCTCAATTAAATCACATATCAACAACCAACACAATAGAAAACCACAAGAAATCTGACAGATCCTCACTAACACGACATAGGTGCTCTATCACAAATATCTTATCTCAGAAATATAGACAGATACAAAAGGTTTATTCTAAAATCAGACATTATTTTCCAAACAACCTAATATTTCTGTCCTCTTAACTTCAGTTGTTATTCTTTTTATTGCAAATCTCAGAAACTCTTATGACATTGTCAGTGAACCATTCGCATTGGAAATAAAGAATAAGTGAGTAATATTTACTCACTTTTGCTTATGTGCAGCTGTTTTATGAGAAGATGTTTTAAGCATCTGAAGAGAGAAAAAAGGCATTTATTGCATATGATGCCATGGAAGATGTAACAGCACATAAAGATGTGCATTTATTGAGATTCCTTTAAGCCATTATATGAGAATAGAAATAAGTGCATCCAATGTAGACCCGACATAATTACAAAAACAAATGTAGAAATATTGCATCAAAATATAATAAATTTTGTTTGAGTGTGTGCATATATATATATATATATATATATATATATATATATATATATATTCCTCAGACAAAATTTATTATATTTTGATGCAATATTATAGACAAAAAGAAAACATAGCTCTCTCTAATTTCAGGATATACTGGTTATCTATCTTGTTAAATGCTAAACCTTGGCTTGAGGAGAGGCTTACAGAAAGGAGGCTAGCTGAGTCTTCGTCTTCACTGCCTGTTCAATGTACAGAAAAAGAAAGACATTTCAGGCTAAAAAGGTTAATGTTTAAAATTTTTTTTACATAAATTTTAGATAAGGAAATATCTGTGAACATAAAGAGAAAAAGACAAAAATGTCTCATTTCCGAAATTACTGCAATTCTACAAATATTAACTTGAGAAAGGGCCTGATTTTCATAGGAAAATCACAAGGGAGTCTTTTAGCCATTTGGTTGGTTAAATTCAGTTATTGATCAATACAAACAAATTTGAATGAAACAAGATTTGATAAAAGTGTTACGTTGTGTATATATGTGTATGTATGTATGTATGTATGAGAGTGTGCTATGTTCACGGTTTGATTTAATTCACAAAATTTGACCAAACGTAAGATATTTAGGGTGGGAAGTGCTTTTTAGTTAAGCTGAAATTTTTAGTAATGTGTGTGTGTGTGTGTGTGTGTGTTGGTGTATCTATCTATCTCTCTCTATATATATATATAGATATAATATAAATAAATAAATGGGAAAACAAATTTGACAGATTTTTGGTATTTTTATCAGAAATTTTTTTGAATCACTTGTTTTTGATTCCACCAAAAATTATGAGAGTACAATTAGTAAAACACATTAAATTTATGTAGATTTTTCTATTTCTTATATATAATGATATTTATTACAGGGTGTGATGAGTAAATTGTTGCCATTTTATATCTTTAATTTTGCACATTGTTTATTTTTTATTATGTTGACTGCACAGTATAGTAGGGTCAGTTGGCCACCATCTTTGAGAAAATAGTACCATAATGCAATTCTCTCCTCCAGAAATTTAGAAACAGCATGCTGTACTACTTGGCATTAATGCTGGAAGCTCAAATACAAACATGTCAGAGTGTTTGGGTTTCAATCTGAGGACAGTGCAGAGCAGTTGGAGAGAGTTGGAGGAGTCTAATGATGATTAAGAAGGTACGCCAGCTTGGAAAACTCACTTTGATCATTCTGATAAGAACTCCTGAACTTGTTGGTGAGGGCCTCAAACTAAACATGGAGGCTAACATCAACTACCTTGAGGAGATAGTGCTGCTTCAGGTCAAGAGAGTGGTTGCTGGAAGACCCAATGTCTGGCAACAGGACTCTGCACCATGCTACACAAGCAGGAGAACCCAGTCATGGCTGTCAGACAATTTCTGCAAACACATCACCCCTTACATCTGGCCACCTAACTCCCCAGACTTCAAACCTTGTTGATAATTATGTGTGGGGTGCAGATGAGTGAGAGGCCAACGAAACTTCTTGTAACACCAAAGATGAACTGAAAGCAAGGGTTATGGCAGCATTCATCAACTTAAACAAGAAGGCCATCCAGAAGATTCCAAAGTTATCTGGAGCCTGTGGTTGAAGCCAATGGTGATTTTATTGAATAAATTTACTCTTCCTTATTTCAAGAATGTTTTGCATAATTTTGGTAAATATATCTGTTAAAGTGAGATGTCAGTGTTATTTTCATTTTTGTGTAATTTAGAGGACAATCACTGTGTGAGTTTGTGTGTACATGTGTAAGTGTCCAAAGGTAACTAGATACCTATTTTCAAAAAAGAACTTTCCTTCAACAATTTTAAAAATGTAAGAATATTTTTATGTGATAAGTAAATTTGCACAGCCATTCCTTTAGGAAGCTCATGAGCACTTAATACATCTGTTGAATAAAATGTGAAAGAAGATGGTAAGTTAAAGTTGGATGAAACTGAGCCAAAAAGAAAAAGGACGTTCCATTTGAATCTACTGCAGATGAAACATTGACAACAAAATGAAGATGATGGTCTCAAAGAATTATTGAATCTTTTAAGACTTTTTTCCTTAATGTTTCCCACACTACATTTATGAAACACTAAACAAACATTACAACACTTTATTTGGAAAATAGATTATCAATAATTTAGCACAATGTGTCAAGCAACCTGGAATGATGCCTATTAGAGACAACCAAACTTTGGAGTTCATTTTTCTTTTGTTTTACTCTGACTTATGACTGTTTTACAGATCAGCATTAATGCAGACAGTAGTAAGTTATAGTTATGCACTTCATCATAAAAATGGTTTATTCACATTAGTTATTTGTGGCAAAGACAACAAAGATAAGGCTAATTGGTAGAAGTCACTGGAAATGGCTGCATTTGCGATTTTTTAATTCTGGAGAATAAAGATTTACAAATATGAGAATCAAATATGCAAGACTAAAAATGATTTATCTGGAATATTTTGTTTTTTGCAAAAACTTCATTATGAAGTCAAGACACTAGATATTATAAAAAGAAAACCGGAAATCTCTAAGAATTGTCAGAAATTTAATTCCTGAAATTTTTGTTTCACTCATGAATTACAGAAGAAAAGCAGAAATAAATTAATTTTTTTTCTTGGAAACTGCATTTACAAGGACGAAGGTAAATAAAAGAAAAATAGAATAAATTCTGATATAGTGGATAAGTTGATTGAAGTTATTGAATGAGAGTGGAAATCAGTAGGACAAGTGAGATGAGAAAAAGCGGGAAGGAGCAAAAAAAAAATGAAGTAGTGGTGAAGGAGCAAAAAGTGGGGGCAAGTAACAAAATAGAAGTGGTGGGGAAGCAGGGGGTAAAAGGAAGGAAGGAGTAAAAAGTGGGGAGGAAAGGAAGGAAGGAGCAAAAAAAGGAGTGGGCGGAAAGGGCAAAAAAAGGAGTGGGCGGAAAGGGCAAAAAAAGGAGTGGGCGGAAAGGGCAAAAAAAGGAGTGGGCGGAAAGGGCAAAAAAAGGAGTGGGCGGAAAGAGCAAAAAAAGGAGTGGGCGGAAAGAGCAAAAAAGAAATGGGGAAAGAGGGGAAAAATGTGGGAAAATGTGGGAAGGAGTAAAAAAAAACAAAGGGGAAAGAAAATACTGGAAAAAGAGATGGATAGTGAAAAGAATTTAAAATTTTTCCATTACGTAATTTATCATTTAGAATTGTATATGGCTAAATGAATGATATTTTTGTACCAATTGTTATCTTGGTTACATTATTGCCAGTGGAAAGTGGATTGTTTTCATCATATTCAAAAACGAAATGATCTATTTATGTTGTTGCAAAACCAGTATTCTATACTGGTAGATCTCATTCAGAGATGATAAAATGTCATTTCTTCAATTTTAGTTGATGACTGATGACAATATTACAAGTAAAAAAATTTCAAGTTGAAGCCATATCATAGAATGTACCAAAGAACAGAAAAACAAGCCTAAAACAGAGAGAGAAAGTGCAATGATTACATACATAGAAAGGGATGTTTGGATTTTAATGTTGCACAAAGAGGCTTCCATAGAAATATTTCATTACTGAGATGAGAAAATTCTAGTGACTACAGAAGGAAGAAAAAAAAGGTAGGCAGAAAAGGTGAAGAATGAGGATTGTGATGATTGCAGGTGCTCTAGATTGATCTGAAAAATGTTGGGCAATCTTTGGTTTTATCATGACATGTAAATATGCACCCACATTTGAGAGGCGGAGGGAAAGGATGGGAGGAGAAGAAAGGTGAGGGAACAAAGATTGTAACTCACCTACAAACCTAACTGGGGTATTTTTATTTCCTAGTCACAAAATAGTTGCATTTTCATTTAATTCTGGTGGTAAAGGGAGTTGTATTGAAAAAAAGAAGTCTTCTTTATCACTGAAATACTGGTAAAGTCAGATAGTAGCATAAGAACCTTTTTGCATTTTGCCTGCTAAATGAAAAATAAAAGAAAATGGTGAAGGGGTTAAAAATATTTGTAACAAAGAACAAATGAGAGAAGAATCCAATGAAAATCCTGCTCAATAATCAAAGACCAAAAGAGGTGCAATAAAATCTGGCACAAGGCCAGATTGGAGTAAACAAGAAAATTATGTCACATTGAGTTTCTAAGATTTGTTTGGTTTGAAATCCAACATTGAAAAGTCTTGCTTTTTATAGAACTTAAATACTCAGTATTGTTATTAATGAGAAATATGACACAGGATTTCTTTTAACCCAGATTTTCATTTGTTTAGGGACATATGCCAAATCAAGAAAACATCACAAAAATCAAATCAAAATGAAAACAGATTACTTTCCAGGAGAGGGACAACTAATTGTAAATTTGTTTTAAAAAAAGTTTCAAACTGGAACTGAAGGTAAACAGAAGGTTTTTGTTGCCAGATATTTTATTGAATGACTAAGAGTTCCCTAGACGAGAATCTTGTGAGCTGATTCATCAAATCTCGTAGTAAAATTGGAGAAAAAAATCTGTGTCAGTGCAGATAATTGAAGATTTGAATGGGGAGAAAGACAAAGAAAACAGGAGGTAATCTGAAGCTAAGAGAAAGAGAGAGTCGAGATGGAGATGGAGTGAGAGAGAGTCGAGATGGGGATAGAGTGAGAGAGAGTCGGGATAGAGATGGAGAGAGAGTCGGGATAGAGATGGAGAGAGAGTCGGGATAGAGATGGAGAGAGAGTCGGGATAGAGATGGAGAGAGAGTCGGGATAGAGATGGAGAGAGAGTCGGGATAGAGATGGAGAGAGAGTCGGGATAGAGATGGAGAGAGAGTCGGGATAGAGATGGAGAGAGAGTCGGGATAGAGATGGAGAGAGA
This sequence comes from Acanthosepion esculentum, assembly GCA_964036315.1. Classification (NCBI taxonomy): domain Eukaryota; kingdom Metazoa; phylum Mollusca; class Cephalopoda; order Sepiida; family Sepiidae; genus Acanthosepion; species Acanthosepion esculentum. The sequence continues at coordinate 33,801,812 of OZ038508.1, read as the reverse complement.
GTCGGGATAGAGATGGAGAGAGAGTCGGGATAGAGATGGAGAGAGAGTCGGGATAGAGATGGAGAGAGAGTCGGGATAGAGATGGAGAGAGAGAGAGTCGGGATAGAGAGGGAGAGAGTCGGGATAGAGTCAGGATAGAGAGAGAGAGTGAGAGAGTCGGGATAGATAGAGAGAGAGAGTCAGGATAGAGAGAGAGAGAGAGTCAGGATAGAGAGAGAGAGAGAGTCAGGATAGAGAGAGAGAGAGTCAGGATAGAGAGAGAGAGAGAGTCAGGATAGAGAGAGAGAGAGAGTCAGGATAGAGAGAGAGAGACAGGATAGAGAGAGAGAGAGAGAGAGAGACAGGATAGAGAGAGAGAGAGAGAGAGAGAGAGAGAAAGAGAGTCAGGATAGAGAGAGAAAGAGAGTCAGGATAGAGAGAGAAAGAGAGTCAGGATAGAGAGAGAAAGAGAGTCAGGATAGAGAGAGAAAGAGAGTCAGGATAGAGAGAGAAAGAGAGTCAGGATAGAGAGAGAAAGAGAGTCAGGATAGAGAGAGAGAGAGAGAGAGAGTCGGGATGGATTTGCATTTTCAGAACATTTAAAACTGTTTTGTCCTTTAGCTTATTTCCCTCTATATGTGAAGTCCAAAAATCAATTCTCTCTCTCTCTCAGGTAGCATCAAATCGTTTTCACCAATAATAACTTGACCCTGTAATCGATTATCATCATAGTTAAAATCACTTTTTCATCAGGTGCAGTAGAGAAATATTTGGATTTGTTCTATAATAATTCTAATAACTCAGTCTTTCTGGCAATTACAGTTGGTTGGCGGGAGAGAGGGTCATTTTGCAATTAATTTCAAGCAGTGATGAGGTCATTCAAGGAAAGGACCTTTCTTTAAGGTATCTATTTGATGGAAATACTGAAATCTGAAAAAGAATAAGAGATTCTTAAACATTCCTTCTAATGATCTCTCAACTAAATTTCCATGGTTAATAATTCAATGCTCTGAAATGTCCACAAATAGAAAAGACTTCCAGATGTAATAATTATCTAAATGCATTTCCAACAAACTTCAAAATCAATAGAAAATAAGGACATTTTTTCTGGTTAAAATATTTTGAAGTAAAAATCTTGAGAAGTTTTGAAGAAAAATATCTGCTAAAAGAAGTTGCTTGACATTGCAAGAATTTTTCAGTTGATTTGGTAACAAAGCCCTGATTCTTTCAACCAAAAGCTTTCTATTTTTTTTAATGGCTTTATGATAGAGTCAGGATGACATTATAAAAATAACAAAAAGAGAATAATATCTTTAAGGCATTGGTTTGTCAAACTGTCTGCAGCAACGTTTTTTCTAGTTGTTGGCAACATTAGGAACCTTAGATATAAAAATCATTCACAAGTTTTTTTTATTTGATTAGTCTAAAACTTTTGTGAAATTTACAATGAAAAAACCTAAAAAGCCAAGAGAGAGAAAAAGAAGAAGAGTAAGGAGGCAAACTTATTGTTCTGATTATAAATCATAGAATAGTAAATGAAAAAAGTTCAAATTGAAAAACGGACCTTTTATCTTTTCTTACATTGAACTTTTATTGATTTGCCTTTTTGACAAAAAGTTCAGCAAGAAATTGATCAGACATATTTCATATTAAGTTTGGCCAATTTAATCAGTTCCTAAGTGTTTTCCATTTCTGAGACGCAGCAAAGATTTCTCTTGATATAAAATCTGAAAGGCTTTAATCAGTTTTTTATTCATCTTTAAAAATGTCTATCTTCATTTATTTAGAAAGCAGATAATATGGATTCAGTCAAAATGGTTACTGCTGAAATTTTATACAACTGAAAATTTCTCGATGTTTTTATAATTCTTTGAAAATCAATTCTTAGTAAAGATTCCAAGTGCTTTTGCTTCCTTTTAAACACTCAACCCCAAAGGACATTAATATTCTTCTCTTTTTATTTTTTTTTTCAAAGCATTTCACCCCAAGCAAGGTGGGAAGCCACTAGCACGCAAGGGGTTACAGAGAGTTGGAGCTAGTGCAAATAGGAGTGATAGAGGAAAGGATGAAGAGAAGGATAGGGGATAGATCAGGGCATCTGGAGACATCGATTGACATTACATTTGAATAGTTGGAGATTATAGCTATCAGGGGAAACAGGCAAGAGGTGCGAGACATGAAGCTATTGGAGTAGAAGAGACAGCTACATTTAACAGTTTCGACAGTGAAAGGCTGTGAGCGAGATGCCTGCCTAGTAGAATGCTTAAAACGCTTGGTGACTGTCAAATGTCCAATGACATTGTATCCCCCCCCCCTTTTAATGTTACACTCATGTCTTCTTTTTGTCCTTGGCACACTATTGTGAATAATATTTTTTTTTCTAACTTTATGGAAAGCCCATTGTTCTATATTTGGCCAACACTTGTAAAAAACGCTGAAAATGTGAACGTGGGATCCAGGGGGGGGACAAATATTGAGCATTACTTGAAGGCTTAAAGATAGTAGCAAGCAAAATGTGTGGACATTTTTGTATTTTGAGAAGGAAAAAGGGAAAAAAAATGGGATATGAGAGAGAGTGCACGAGAGAGAGATAGTGCACCAGAGAGAGAGAGATAGTGCACCAGAGAGAGATAGATAGTGCACCAGAGAGAGAGAGAGAGATAGTGCACCAGAGAGAGAGAGAGAGATAGTGCACCAGAGAGAGAGAGAGAGATAGTGCACCAGAGAGAGAGAGAGAGATAGTGCACCAGAGAGAGAGAGAGAGATAGTGCACCAGAGAGAGAGAGAGAGATAGTGCACCAGAGAGACAGTGCACCAGAGAGACAGAGAGAGAGTGCACCAGAGAGACAGAGAGTGCACAAGAGAGAGAGAGAGAGGAAAATGGAAACAATGAGAGCTAGAGAATGAGTTGGAGGATGGCGAGAGAAGATTGCAAAAAAAAGCAGAAAGAGAATAAAGTTGAAATGACAGTAAAGGGAAAAGAAAAATAGAGAGAAAGAGTGGTGGTGGGGAGAGAATGATCCAAAATTCAAGTGAAAAGAAGAGAGAGAAAGATATGACAAAAATAAAAGTTCCCAAGTTTTTTGTTGTCCTTGAAACTTGATTGCTCTGCGCAATTATTCTGATTTTATATAAATGAAAAAAAAGTTTTGTTTGGTTACATAATAACCATGTCAATATAAATTCTGTTTTGGAGGAATAAAAACATTAAAAAAAAAAATGGAAGAAATAAAGCAAATTGGAAAAGATGTTCTTTGGAAAGACAAAATGTTTGCCACAATTTTCAGTGAATTTGATTCTGCAGAATTCAGACACTAATCTGCTGTCGTTAAAAAAGTCTGCATGCATTTTCCAAAGAGATTTTGTTGGATAGAAGATACAGACAATTTGCTTTTAAGCAACTTAAGGACATGCACACACACACACACAAAAACTGCATTCACTGATTGCATATAGACAATTTACTCCAAATGCAAATTTATAGAAACACTTATCTAGACATGTACTCCTGTTACTCAGACACAAAGAAAGTCCTATATTCCCCACCCCTGATGCAAACACCTACATAACCATTACCTGGAGAGAGAAAAAAAATACAACCCACAAATTTAAATTAAGGAACACAAACACCAATTCTTTTTTGAAATTTAATTTGTACGGAATTCTTTAAAGAGATCTGCATGAATTCTCCACAGCAAGAAACTTGTAGACATACTAATTCCTGCATTTAAAATCAAAGCTACACAAATGCAAAAAATTAAAGCTGTTTCCCTGCTAACATGAAGTCAATTCAAAAAATACATTTCAATTAATACATTATTCATTTCAACACGAATATGGCTACTTAAAATTTCCTTCTCCACATATAACATGCAACATTTTAATAGATGAGCTGTTGGCATTAAAATTATCATTAAAATAAAGAGCGTAAGTTAAAATTTGCCCATAATTTTTAAATGCCTTTTAAGATGTAGGTGTTCATGGCTCTTCAGATTTTTTCATTTGTGAATTGGCATGATTTTAGGGTATTCAGAGTAGTCATTCACCTAGACTTGTTGATAACCAAGGCTAGAGAGCTCAGAGAGACAGTGAAAGAGAACGGGAGGGGGGAGAGAGAGAGAGAGAACGGGAGGGGGGAGAGAGAGAGAGAACGGGAGGGGGGAGAGAGAGAGAGAGAACGGGAGGGGGGAGAGAGAGAGAGAACGGGAGCAAGAGAGAGAGAGAGAACGGGAGCAAGAGAGAGAGAGAGAACGGGAGCAAGAGAGAGAGAGAGAACGGGAGCAAGAGAGAGAGAGAGAACGGGAGCAAGAGAGAGAAAGAGAACGGGAGCAAGAGAGAGAGAGAGAGAGAAAGAGAACGGGAGCAAGAGAGAGAGAGAGAGAGAACGGGAGCAAGAGAGAGAGAGAAAGAGAACGGGAGCAAGAGAGAGAGAGAAAGAGAACGGGAGCAAGAGAGAGAGAGAAAGAGAACGGGAGCAAGAGAGAGAGAGAAAGAGAACGGGAGCAAGAGAGAGAGAGAAAGAGAACGGGAGCAAGAGAGAGAGAGAAAGAGAACGGGAGCAAGAGAGAGAGAGAAAGAGAACGGGAGCAAGAGAGAGAGAGAAAGAGAACGGGAGCAAGAGAGAGAGAGAAAGAGAACGGGAGCAAGAGAGAGAGAGAAAGAGAACGGGAGCAAGAGAGAGAGAGAAAGAGAACGGGAGCAAGAGAGAGAGAGAAAGAGAACGGGAGCAAGAGAGAGAGAGAAAGAGAACGGGAGCAAGAGAGAGAGAGAAAGAGAACGGGAGCAAGAGAGAGAGAGAAAGAGAACGGGAGCAAGAGAGAGAGAGAAAGAGAACGGGAGCAAGAGAGAGAGAGAAAGAGAACGGGAGCAAGAGAGAGAGAGAAAGAGAACGGGAGCAAGAGAGAGAGAGAAAGAGAACGGGAGCAAGAGAGAGAGAGAAAGAGAACGGGAGCAAGAGAGAGAGAGAAAGAGAACGGGAGCAAGAGAGAGAGAGAAAGAGAACGGGAGCAAGAGAGAGAGAGAAAGAGAACGGGAGCAAGAGAGAGAGAGAAAGAGAACGGGAGCAAGAGAGAGAGAGAAAGAGAACGGGAGCAAGAGAGAGAGAGAAAGAGAACGGGAGCAAGAGAGAGAGAGAAAGAGAACGGGAGCAAGAGAGAGAGAGAAAGAGAACGGGAGCAAGAGAGAGAGAGAAAGAGAACGGGAGCAAGAGAGAGAGAGAAAGAGAACGGGAGCAAGAGAGAGAGAGAAAGAGAACGGGAGCAAGAGAGAGAGAGAAAGAGAACGGGAGCAAGAGAGAGAGAGAAAGAGAACGGGAGCAAGAGAGAGAGAGAAAGAGAACGGGAGCAAGAGAGAGAGAGAAAGAGAACGGGAGCAAGAGAGAGAGAGAAAGAGAACGGGAGCAAGAGAGAGAGAGAAAGAGAACGGGAGCAAGAGAGAGAGAGAAAGAGAACGGGAGCAAGAGAGAGAGAGAAAGAGAACGGGAGCAAGAGAGAGAGAGAAAGAGAACGGGAGCAAGAGAGAGAGAGAAAGAGAACGGGAGCAAGAGAGAGAGAGAAAGAGAACGGGAGCAAGAGAGAGAGAGAAAGAGAACGGGAGCAAGAGAGAGAGAGAAAGAGAACGGGAGCAAGAGAGAGAGAGAAAGAGAACGGGAGCAAGAGAGAAAGAGAACGGGAGCAAGAGAGAGAGAGAAAGAGAACGGGAGCAAGAGAGAGAGAAAGAAAGAGAACGGGAGCAAGAGAGAGAGAGAGAAAGAGAACGGGAGCAAGAGAGAGAGAGAGAAAGAGAACGGGAGCAAGAGAGAGAGAGAGAAAGAGAACGGGAGCAAGAGAGAGAGAGAGAGAGAGAACGGGAGCAAGAGAGAGAGAGAGAAAGAGAACGGGAGCAAGAGAGAGAGAGAGAAAGAGAACGGGAGCAAGAGAGAGAGAGAGAAAGAGAACGGGAGCAAGAGAGAGAGAGAGAAAGAGAACGGGAGCAAGAGAGAGAGAGAAAGAGAACAGGAGCAAGAGAGAGAGAAATATATATATATATATATATATATAGAGATAGAGAGAGAGAGAGAGAAATAGAGAGAGAGAGAGAGAGAAATAGAGAGAGAGAGAGAGAGAAATAGAGAGAGAGAGAGAGAGAGAAATAGAGAGAGAGAGAGAGAAAAATAGAGAGAGAGAGAGAAATAGAGAGAGAGAGAGAGAGAAATAGAGAGAGAGAGAGAGAGAAATAGAGAGAGAGAGAGAAATAGAGAGAGAGAGAGAAATAGAGAGAGAGAGAGAAATAGAGAGAGAGAGAGAAATAGAGAGAGAGAGAGAAATAGAGAGAGAGAGAGAGGTAACGAGACAGTGTCAACCATTGCAATATTCAAATTCCCTGATGTTTTTCTGAATATAAACTACAACAAATCATCCAAGCATTTAAACGGATAGAATGGAATCTAACAATTTATTAATATTCTGATAATAAATCAAGAAAACATGATTAAAACTAAGTTATCCTAATTGCAATTAAGAAGTTAGGAAATCAAATGATTGATGAAAATCAAGATGACATCTGGAATCAATTACTGTTTAAAAGATTTCAGTGTAATATTGAAAGAATGAAGGAAATAAAAACAGACCTAATATTCAACAATTTACTGAACATAAAAAGACTACTTATAAAATAACTAGTTTATTTCTTCATAAGTTTATTTGAAAATAATGACAATTGTTATTAAATAAATTCTAAACTTACAGGAAAATAGCTTTAGCAACAGATTGAAAAATGTACTTGTTTGGATGATGTGTTTTTAACCAGTGAAACAAGTACAATTGGGTTTTATTACAAGAGAATAATTGGTGTTGTAAAATCTTATTTAACAGTAAATAGACTGAACCATGGAAGCTCATTCACAGAGATTAATAATTGCATTAAATTAAGATTGAATGTTTCATTATTTATCTTTCTGGATTCAAATTTGGTACAATATGAAAACTATCCTCAGATGAGTTGTGATGAAAACAAATGTGAAGATAATTATATAAAAAAAAAAATAAACAAAATAAATGAATTTATGTGAAAGTTTCAGAAAAATGTTAAAATTAAAAATGCTTTTAAATCAGAAAATCCTGAAATCAATATCGTAATGAAGTGAGAATTTTGTTCAAATGGATAAGCAGAGCATTTATTAGTTCAGGGGCTGAGATTAAACAGTTTTCCTATTAATTCTATTCTTGGTCTACTGAGCCTAACATGCAAGTCTAAGAAACCATGCTAAGGTAACAGTCACTTGATGAATGCAATGATAAAAATAAAAATGGGCAGAATCAAATAAACATTTGGATTATAAATGGATACAATATCCAGAACAATTTTCACATAACTTGAAGTTTAAACATTTAGTGATTTGTTTGTAAACATTTAGCATTTCTAGTGATTTGTTTGTAAACATTTAGCATTTCTAGTGATTTGTTTGTAAACATTTAGCATTTCTAGTGATTTGTTTGTAAACATTTAGCATTTCTAGTGATTTGTTTGTAAACATTTAGCATTTCTAGTGATTTGTTTGTAAACATTTAGCATTTCTAGTGATTTGTTTGTAAACATTTAGCATTTCTAGTGATTTGTTTGTAAACATTTAGCATTTCTAGTGATTTGTTTGTAAACATTTAGCATTTCTAGTGATTTGTTTGTAAACATTTAGCATTTCTAGTGATTTGTTTGTAAACATTTAGCATTTCTAGTGATTTGTTTGTAAACATTTAGCATTTCTAGTGATTTGTTTGTAAACATTTAGCATTTCTAGTGATTTTTTTAAACATTTAGCATTTTTAACGATTTTTTTAAACATTTAGCATTTTTAACGATTTTTTTAAACATTTAGCATTTTTAACGGTTTTTTTAAACATTTAGCATTTTTAACGATTTTTTTAAACATTTAGCATTTTTAACGATTTTTTAAACATTTAGCATTTTTAACGATTTTTTTAAACATTTAGCATTTTTAACGGTTTTTTTAAACATTTAGCAGTTTTAACGATTTTTTAAACGTTTAGCATTTTTAACGATTTTTTTAAACGTTTAGCATTTTTAACGATTTTTTTAAACATTTAGCATTTTTAACATTTTTTTAAACATTTAGAATTTTTAACGGTTTTTTAAACATTTAGAATTTTTAACGGTTTTTTAAACATTTAGAATTTTTAACGGTTTTTTAAACATTTAGAATTTTTAACGGTTTTTTAAACATTTAGAATTTTTAATGGTTTTTTAAACATTTAGCATTATTCATAATTTTTTTTAAACATTTAACATTTTTTATTGTTTTTTTTTAAAATTTAGCATTTTTAATTGTTTTTTTTTAAACATTTAGCATTTTTAATGTTTTTTTTAAACATTTAGCATTTTTCTATTGCAACATTTAAAGGTCATCATAATAATCTTTTGGTAATAGTGTCAGTTTTTTGAAAAATATTTTCTGATTTTTTTATAGAATTAATAATTGAGGAAAATCATTTTTTTTTAGAAATTAATAAAACTCATAAAATATTCTCATTCATCAATAAGTAAATCTGGTTTTGTAATAGAAGTTATTTTGTACTATTCACAAATATCTTGATATCATCCAGAATCAACTGGACATAGATTTATTTTTCTAACTAGACTGTCCTTTTATCACCTTTTAAAACTTTGCTTTAAGTCTTGTTCGGAAAGGTGACAAAAGTACATTTTCTGGGATATTCTTTCAAGAATGATAAGCAGATGAAAATAGATTTTCTACTTTTTAATATAAAGATTATACACCAAAGACTAAATATTCTTTAACTCAATATTGTCAAAACAATGACAGGCATTCTTGTGGAATGATAAAATTAAGAAATTCAAATTGTTTTCGTTTTTAACAAAAAATCAAATGTTAACAAAAACATGAATTAAACCTACTAATTTAATGTCCACTTACATATGTGGGGGCAGTTCGTATATATTCCGACATCGGTATTCTTCCACAACATGATGAGAATAGAGTGGTAACTTTCTGTAAGGATTCACAGAAACCACCACATTTCCAATATAAGTCTGAAAGAGAGAAAAATAGAAATAACTTTAAAGTAAAAACTATTTTGGTTCATTTTAACAGTCACGGTCTGTGATAAAAATTATTTTGAAGAAAAGAAAAACGTTAAAGAAAAAGACTTTGATAAAGAAAGATGAAAATTTATTGCAAAGAATATTTTCTGTAGCCGAACGACATCAGTAGGACATTGCATTATTCATACTTCTATACTGCTGTCTGTCCCCTCAAGTGTTTACATTGTACCAAGAGAATTTGACTCAAACACTCCACATGCCCATTGTGAACAATGCTTTGGAGACATAAACTGAAAATAAGTTTTTAGTATAAGAAAAGTAATTTAAAAAAAAAAAACCAGAAAAGATCAATACTTGCAGGTAAACTTAGAATTAAATTGAGGATTTAACCCTTCCGATTTTCCTTCTACAAATTCAAATTTATTTTGACAGTTTTTAGTTGTCACTTGACTGAAGAAATTCCGGGCTAGATTTTTATTTTTAAACCATGAACTCTTTGGCCTGATTCATCAAAGACGACTCTACAAGAGAATTTCTCTAAATCTTCTGCTAAAAACAAAAAGGCATTTTTATATTGTCTTCAACAATGCAAAGATTGTGAATATATCCAACACAATGTTTTCTTTAAATTTGCTGATGTTGATAAATGCAGTTTATCAAGAATTAGAAGTTATGAAACGATTGAGAAATCTGCAGCCTTTAAAGTCTTTTGCTAAAATGATTGGACAAATGAGTGAATGACAACCATTGTTGGGACTTTGGAAAGTTTGCAATATTTTTTCTGACACTACTAAATTGATTTTCAAGAATTCTGATGGATCTAAATATTTAATTAAAAAAAAAAAAAACTCCAAAAACCCCTAAAAACCTAGCAATACAGTTCAAGGTTTATTAATGCAGTTAAATTTGACATCAAGATTCTGTTTTATTTTTTTTAATGCTTCAACATTTTTGTCAATTTCAAGTTCATCAACTTTTCAAAAGTCAGACATTTTCTGTTGTGTTATATTTGATTCATAATCAACGTTTTTTGGCAGAAAAAAAATATCTCTTTTGTTGTACAAATTATCTGAAAAATTTATAAATTAAAATTTTATGAAAGAAGTAAATTTCTAAGTCTGAAAAATTTTACCAGTGTCAATGCACTTGATAATTGGCAACCAGAGAGAAAGAAAGAAAGAAATGCATTTAAAATGAAACATGGAACTTTTAAAGCAATAGAAACATTTACATTGTTTTGAAATAAAGTTGTTTTTACATGTCACAACCATCAATCGATTAAGGTTGTAGGCACACTTCATAGTACTGCAGCTATAACAGCAGTGGGTGTGTCTAGAGAAAGCTAACCTGACAGAGACCACCACCCGACTTTAGGCTGGTTTTGAATTCAGAGTTGCCTTTTTCCTGGGGAGGCACGGTGGAGTAATGGATAGTGGCTTGGATTGAGGAATCAGAGAGCCGAGTTCAAATTCCATTCAAATCCATCATATTTCCTTACGTGCTAAACACCCGTGGGAAAGGTATAAATCCTCTTCTTCTCCCCCCAGATATGGGTAACTAGCAGGACAGACTGGGTTCTATAGCCTTGGATGGCCACTGGTCTACTGCAGGAAGAAATGTCAACCTACTGCGGGAAAAAATCTGCCTCGTCGGTCATGTATTGAAAGGTACATGATCGCCTATGCATATACCATGCATGGTACATAACTGAGTGACTGACTTTCTCCTAGACTAGTTTGCCACCCAGAGCTACAGAACCCATAGAAAAAAAAAAGACAGGTTCATGCCTTTTTCAAGGACATCTGTGCAAAAGTGAATGCAATGAACTAGACAAGAATTTGAATTCAGTTCACCAATCCCACTTCCCATGTAGATATATCCCCCCCCCCCAAGATCAACAAAACTTATTTTGAACATTCACTTGTGATATTTAAATACTGAACATTAAAATATCTCACTTGAATCAGTAAAAGAAAAAAATGCATATTTCTTTTAAGATGCTGAACAACAATAAACAAGAACAAAGCATTTAAAGCCATTGAAGATCTGACGACGGTTACACAAGTTGCTTTGGTCTGAAATAAATATTTTCTTCTTGTCAAATATATTTATAGTAACAACTCCCAGAGAGAACTGAGAATCAAACTACCAATTCCTTTCTTTCTAGCCTGCTGCTCTATTAATGATAAATGGTGATATTAATCATTTTCTTATAAGGAAAAAAAATGATATTCATCGACTGAGCAGCCAGTTTAACTTTTGGTTGAAATTTATAAAATCTTTCTAGTCAGACAATTTTTCAGGAAAATATTTCAAGTTCACAAACTGCTCTTTCCAGTATTGATGGGAGTTTCCTTCCTAACATTTTGTTTGAAGTAGTTTGAAACCTCAGGATCTTGTTTAGGTCATCATTCTGTCCAAGTTACATAGGCCAAATTCAAAGCAATATGTAATCCTGTTTAAGCACATGCTAAGTAATGAAAGCATGCATTTCCCATTGACTCTGATCTTGACTACGGTTGACCATGTTTGTGATTCTGTCATGCTAGTCCACAAAGTTCAAAGAAGGATAGTCCTTGCTAAGACCTATAGGCTTCATTCATTCTAAGCCATTTCCAAACTTTAACTGGAAAATGCAGTTGTATATAGCGGACAATTTAGATATCTCTAAATAAGTTTGGTGCTAAGCATAACATCCATATGAAAGTCTCAATCTGACAAGTCTAAGAACAGAACATGAATTTTTTAAAGTTAATGTTTTAAAAATTATGACAGCTTTTGTTATCATATGTTGTAATTATGAAATGGAGAGTCTGGATTTTGTAAGTATCAAACTCATCTGGGAAGTGCTTTTGTCTTTGCTTCAAATTGTAAACTTTTCATCTAGAATTAGTTTGTGTTCATAAAGATCACCTTGGAAGCATTTAGCTGGAATTCTCATATAATGTTAATCTAATATTCTAAGTTTCCATGGTTTAATTTAAGAAAAATAAACTGTAAAAACACAAAGCTATGTGTAGACAATTACAGCTCAAAAATTTTCCCCAGTCAAAGTGACCCAATCATTTTTGAAGATCCTACCAAAAGGCACAATAACATGTAAAATAAAAATTAAATTCTTTAAAATATTTTTTTCATCATTTATAAAGCTGCAATTCTTTTGCTTCTAAATTTATTATTCAAAATATAAGATTTCTTTTAAAAACAGAAAAAAAAACAAACACCATTTTGAATGATGTAATTTTAGAAGCTATTATCAAATAAAGAGTTGAAGTTTTTCTTCTCACTGGAAGCAGTTTAAGAGAGAATATAAAGCAACAATGAAGATGTTAACATTCAAAAGAATTGTTTTTCTTTCATATGCAAATCAGTTTTCCCCCAATAATGGAATCATTCACAACATGAGAGCTTGTTATGATATAGTGGTTTGCAGGCTGGCAAGCCTTATCAAAATATTACTTATATTTGCAAAATTAACAAAGCATATTTTAGCTAAGAAAATAAAAATATACTCTTTATAAAACCAGATTTAATTCAAATGTTTAATTTATTTTTGAAAACCATTTCTCGGCATAAAAGAATGATGGAGATAAACTAATTCCAGTCCCTGTCCACAGTGGGTATCCATGTTGCCCATCTTTTCTCTAAGGTTCAAATTTATCAAGGGTAGGTAATCCTTCTTTTTCTCCAAGAAGGAAATAACCAAAATATCAATTCCAACTTTGATGGCAATATTTTCTTTGTTAAAATCAAATTTGGCACAAATTACAGTAATTTTCCAAACATATGATACACACTCATCCTCTCTTCCTCTGCATTTGACTTCAAAGATTGTGGTTTAGTTTGATGTCTTGAATATCTATGCTCATTCACATTACACGGTTAAAACATATAGTAATTCAAGATGTTGGCAATATGTAATTAAATTACTCATTATGTGATTTAATTTTTTTTTTTTACTACAAGTAGCAAACGGCATATCTAGATATTTGAAAATCAATATTTTATTACTGTTTAGAAAGAAACAGTTCTTTAATCTTTATTTGACAATGGTGTCAATTTTGTGCAAAGTTCTTAAATAATTATTTGGATTAATATCCTTATTTTTGTTGTGTTAACATTCACTCAAATCAACAATATTGAACATTTGGTCACAGCCATTGTAAAAGTATTTAGAAATTAATTGTAAAGTCAATATTTCCACTGCTACATTTTTATAACATTGAAGCCTGGCTGTGCTGGCCAAAAAACAAATGAGGAAATGGCCATTTACTGGAAATAAATGACTATAAAGATTCTTACAGATGTTACCATTTTATTTTTGATAAGATACTCTATAGTACAGACATAATAAAAATACATCACAAAGCCAGTTATATTGGTACTATATACCTACACTGATTTAGAAGTAACACCAAGTGTGCTAGTTTATAACACAAATGATAGAGACCAACATTTCATGGTGGCTTGAAAACGTATGTATATGTTAACAGAAGGTAATGTAAGTTGGTTGGTATATCAACCTCAGTGGGTCATTTAATGCCAACAAAATTTTTTAAATAGATTCATAGCGATAGTATGGAAAAAAAGGTGTATGTATACATATGTATTTGAACCATTTTTTAATTACTCATATTTTTTAGTACAATCCAACTTCTTAAGAATGTATAGCTGTTTGTATTACTGGTATTTTTTATTTTTATTTTTTTTATTTTTATTTTTTTTAAAGTATTGCTGATAATAATTTTTCCTTAAAAAATTATTGCTAGTAATAATTTTTTTTATTACAAAGTATTTCTGGTATTAAAACCTATTTTTACACAAGTTTGGGTGTTAACTATTTGCCCATAGCTGGGACCCTAATAGGTGCTACCACCCCGGGTCAGGGTGGACCTGGGAACACCAGCAATTATGAGGTGGTTCCACACTCCTGAAAACCTCCTGATTAGAGGCCTTACTGCTGGACGTAGTTTATCGTCTTACCCAGGATGGGAAGGTAATGTAAGTTTCATAAAGATGTACAAGTATGTTCACAGATTGACAAACTCTTCTCTGTGCTGTAACACTTCAGGTCATGGGTGTTCATGGCTCTCCACAATTTCCTGTCCTTTGTAGCATTGTAGCATTATCTTTCCTAACAATTCGTCACTATGTTCTGTCAATGTTGAATCTTCTAAGCCTTTTTTCCTCATGTGCCCTAGAAATTTCAACTCTTTTTGATTCTGAGTAGAAGTGTCCTTTTTGTTTCCATTTTCTCTGAAACTGATGTTGTTCACATGTTCAGTCCATAATATTCCCAATATTCTTCTGTAGAATCACATTTCTATTTCCTCAAGTTTTGCTTCATCTGTGATGAGATAGTTCAGCATTCACTGCCATATAGGAGGACCAATATTACATCACTGATCAGTAGTCTTTTCTCTGTTTCTAATGAGATTTTTCCATGTCTTAATAGTGTTATTAGCTTCTGGAAGGCATCTTTCATTATCCTAATGCACCTTTGGATTTTGACATTGCACTTTCCATCCTCCATTAAAACACTTCCTAAATATTTAAATTTTTGTACTTTTTATTATTTAGCATCTCTAATTTATAATTCTCTCTTTTTGCTGACATCCATACATTCCATCTTCTTACAATTGATGTTTAATCTTTTCTTCTTGCTTTCCTTGGCTACCTTCTGTGGGAGTTCTTGTATTTTCCTTTCTGCTGTCATCTGTATATCTAATGTCAAGATTGTAGCTGCCAATAATGAATCCAGATAGGATTAATTTTTTCTCAGAATCCTTTCACTGTAAAGCTTAAATATGTTTTGTAAGATCTCCTTGTCTTACACACCTTTCTATTTTTGTGTATTCACTGAACTCATTATCTATCCATATGCAGGTGATTTGCTACCAGTACAAGTTATTACAGATTTCATTTTTGTGATATATACCAAAATTTAAACTGACATTATTTGATGGTATTAAGTTTAGCATTATATTGCACAAACATATTTAAAACAACATTATCTGCTTCCATTTTTCTGTCTGTATGCATCCCTCTCCCTTTCATGTATGTGGGTATATATATATATATATATATATATTTGTAAATAAATGACAATAAGAAAACAGTAATTGCTGACGCGTTTCGTCCAATGCGGACTTTTTCAAAGCAAGTAACGAAATGAATTTAATCAAACAAAATTAATAAAAACTTGCTTTTCGTTACTTGCTTTGAAAAAGTCCGCATTGGATGAAATGCGTCAGCAATTATTGTTTTCTTATTGTCATTTATTTACAAATATTGTCTTCTCTAAAAGTTAAATTTGAGAAATTTTCACATATATATATATATATATATATATATATATACACACACACACTGTTGTGCAAATTAATTGAAACAAAATTAATAATTCCGTTATTTACTTTTTTTCGTATTTTTCCAATGAAACATGACCCAGTGCACATGTTAGTACTTTGTATGTCAATTACATGAAGTCTTTCCTTGCAGACTGACCACAGATTTTTGATTGGATTTAAATCAGGAGAGTTTCCGAGCTTGTCGATAGTACTTTGATTTGCTCACTGGTAAGGCTTGCCAGTGTGTTCGGGCAGAATTACAATTTTCGTACACTTCCTTGGAGTAACGTCCATTGCAGACAATGGCTGTAGGACAACTAATAAACCATTGAGACAATAGTGTCTGGACTTGATGAAAATCTGATGTCATCACAGATGATGCAATATTTTTCAAGGCCAATCAAATTTCATCATACACCCTGAAAATAGATTCATATTACTGCACACCACTGCAAATGACCTAATCTGAGGAAATAGAAAACAATTACACCCTGTCACTCCAATGGGTCTAAAACTGACCGTATGGTGAAAGAAAGGTAACTAAAGCTGCTGTTTCAATTAATTTGCACATGTCTGTACACATGTACTTGTTTCCGTATACTGTATAATGTGGCATATAATTTGACTTCTAAATTTTTCTAGTATTAACTGAGTTTTAGTATTACATTGCATAGACATAAATAAGGTAATACGACTTGATTCAAATTCTGAGGATCAAACTGGACAGACATTATCCATTGTGGAAATCTTACATTACACAAAATCTATCATTAAAGACAGAACTGAAAGAAATCATTACAAACTTCTGTTGATACTTCATTTGCTCGACAATAGAAATAGCGTCATTTCTTCAATAGTTTAAAGTATTGTCATTAAGACAACTGAATATTTACATACTGTTATTATTCTTGACTATATAAAATATTCACTATTTGCATTATTTGGATTGTTATCCTAATCTTCATTGCCATATTCACAATGTTTCGGCCGTTATACTCTTCGGCCTGGTTTAGGTGACTGGAATTTTGAGCCGATCCCTTTATTTCGTCCACTGGGGTTAAGCCAAAATATTATTTGCTGGTATTAAGTTTTAGCATTATATTTTAATTTAAAGCATTATCATTAAGACAAATGAATCTTTCCATATTGTTATTTGCATTATTTACATTATTTGAATTTTATCTTCATCTTCATTGCCATATTCACAATGTTTTGGCTGTTGTACTCTCTGGCCTTCTTTCGATGATTGGAATTTTAAACTGATCCCTTTATTTCATCCACTAGAGTAGACTGTTCTAGTTCTATGTGCCATGTCTCTTCCACATGAAACTAGAACAATCTACCCAGGTGGACGAAATAAAAGGTTTCATTTGAAATTCAAATTACCTGAAGAAGATTGGAGCATACAATGGCTGAAACATTGTGAATATGGCAATGAGAATGAGGATAACAGTCCAAATAATGCAAATAATGCAAGTAATCATAATACCTCATCTCAGAGATAAAGACAGATATTGAAGAAAAATTTAAATCACCTGAAGATGACCGGAGTCTACAACGGCCGAAACGTTGTGAATATGGCAATGAAGATGAGGGTAACAGTCCATATAATGCAAATAATGCAAGTAATCGTAATACCTTGTGTTCTGAATTGACTTATAATTGAAGAAAGGTTGAATTTGCTGAAGTATTTTAAGATTAATAGTGTTTTCTTTCTTTTTCAACTTTTCCTAATCCAAATCTTCACACCCTGAAGATGTTGGCTTATAAAATATGTTGGCTTTCATGAACAAGTCTTTAAACAATTGCTGGGATAATTTGAGATACAGACAAATATAAAATATCCAGTTACTGAGTTAGAATTTTATGAGTCTAAAAGTGTATCATGTTAAGCTTTATGTGATTGCACACTTGTTGTCCTGTTTACATGCATATTTACAATTTTTAAACCATATCGAGTCCTTTTAATGTTGGTGGAATTTTTTTATTACTCTGGAGCTTTGTTTTTATTTATAGTGCATCAAAGAAAAGTTGAATAAACATGGTTATTTTGTGATTATCTTCCACTTTGTCATTGCGCTGTTAAAGTCATCTACATCAGCTGTGCTTGTGAATTGAAGTCAGAATCAAAACAGATTGTGCAGTGATCAGACAAGTGAATGTGTGTTTGCAAGTCATTACTCAAGAATTGAGGGAAAGCCATGGAAGCCCTCTCCCTTCACAACAGAATCATCTGCAGCACAGCTCTGTTGGCTGGGGCTTCAGAATATGCTGACTGCACCTCTGCAGAGGGGTAAAACCCCACCACTGCCAAATGAGGCATCCTGGGTAAGACGATAAACCACATCTTGGATAAGATGAGCTCCATCCAACAGGAGGCTTTGAGGAGTGTGGAACCACCACTTAATTGCCAGGTCCACCGTGACCAGGGTTGTTAGCACCTGTTAGGGTCCCACCTATTGGCAAGTAATTAAACCTCAAACAGGGGTCAAAACACTATGAAAGTGTAAAAATAGGTTTTAATACCAGGAATAAAAATCTTGTTGGCATTAAATAACCCACTGAAATTAATATGCTGTAAAACAAACCAAATTAAACCAAACCATCTGCAACAAAGCTAGAGATATCCAAAACAACAGGTGGGATGGATAGAAACAATAAAAGTGGGTATTCCATAAGTTTGATTATCAGCAGCATTCACACAGTAAATTTGCTTCAAATTGTTTGTTCATTTAAAAAGTGAACCTTTCCTTGTGTGTTCTTACTATTAATGAAAAGTGGTTTCTATATGAGAATCAGAAATACAGATAAGATTAGGTCATTTGCAGTGTTGTGCAGTAATATGAATCTATTTTCAGGGAGTATGATGAAGTATAATGTGCCCTTTTAGGGATATAAACATTTCTATAATATCTGTGAGATAATCTCTACATATCTCCCCTTCACATATTACATTAGAAATACAAGAGTGTGCATTCTAGTAGATGTAGACCTTTCTGAAACATCCTCTCACCTTTCTGTAACTTCTCTGACATTTCATATTACATCAGGGATAAATACAACCTTGTGCACATTAATTGGAACCACTGCTTTAGTTTTAGACCCACTGGAGTGACAAGGTGTAATTGATTTCTATTTTTTCCTCATATTAGGTTATTTGCAGTAGTAATATGAATCTATTTCCAGGGTGTATGATGAAATTTGTTTGGACTTGAAAAATATTCTGTCATCTGTGATTGCATCAGATTTTTATCATGCCCAGACACTATTGTCTTGACTGTCAATTAGTTGTCCTACAGCTTTTGTTTGTGATGGATGTTACTCCAAGGAAGCGTATGAAAATCTGTAATGCATGAACACACTGGAAAACTTTACCAGTGAGCAAATCAAAGTACTAGACTGGCTTGGAAACTCTCTTGATTTAAATCCAATTAAGGATCTGTGGTCAATCTGCAAGGAAAATTTCATGGAATGGACATATAAAGTATTAATATGTGCACTGAGGGATGTTTCATTGGAAAAATATGAAAAAAAGTAAATAATAATGGAATTATCTGTTTTGTTTCAATTAATTTACACAATATTAATCAAATGGTTGAAAGGAGTCATATATGCATCGCAAGTTGAATTTATTTTTATTATACCAATCATTATAAGGATTAAATACAGGATTGTTGACCGTTTATTATAAAACCTCTCAGGAATTAGTGGTTTATGCTGTGGATTTGAGTTTAAAACATTTTGTTAGATTTGAAAACAGAATCATTGAACACTATTTACATTATTCGGACTATTGTCCTCATCTTTGTTGCCATGTTTATCACAAGGTTTCAGCCATTGTTTGCTCTGGCCTTCTTTAGGTGGTTGGAATGTTGAACCCTTTATTATTTGTCTATATTTCTGAGATGAAGTATTATGTACACTATTTACATTATTCGGACTATTGTCACCATGTTTATCACAACGTTTTGGCCGTTGTTGAACTAACCCTTTATTTTGCTCACTGGGGTAGACTGTTCTAGTTCCACATGCCATGTCTAATGGATGTCAGTTATCTCCTATTAATTCTGCTCTGAAAGTTCTCTTCTGCCTTAACCAGGTATTGAACTCTCACTCTTTGGGTCCTGTCACTGGATCTAACTAATGCCTTTATCCACTGTGCCATGTGTCCTTGAGGACATCTGTGTATGAATTTCTGGGTATTATAAACCTAATGTCTTCAGCAATCATTTTTTTATGTGCTCATATTGCAATTTTTGCTGTTATCATTGCATTTTTTTTTTTTTACCAGAGCGCATATTGCAATTTTTTGTTATTATTATCGTTTTTTCTGGCACTCCTTTAAAAACATGCAATTATAACAGCAAAAATTGCAATATGAGCACAGGTAAAAAATGGTTGCTGAAGACATTAGGTTTATAATACCCAGAAATTCATACACAGATGTCCTCAAGAACACATGGCACAGTGGATTAAGGCGTTAGTTAGATCCAGTGACAGGAACTGAAAGAGTGGGCATTCAATACCTGGTTTAATGCGGTGGAGAACTTGGAAAGGTGAATTAACAGGAGATAACTGACATCCATTAGACAGGCATGTGGAATTAGAACAGTGAGCAAAATAAAGGGTTCAGTTCAACATTCCAACCACCTGAAGAAGGCTGGAGCGTACAATGGCCGAAACGTTGTAATAAATATGGCGACATAGAGGAGGACAATAGTCCGAATAATGTAAATAATGTACATAATACCATATCTCAGAAATATAGACAGATACTGAAAAGCCGAAACGTTGTAATAAATATGGCGACATAGATGAGGATAATAGTCCGAATAATGTAAATAGTGGACATAATACCTCATCTCAGAAATATAGACAGATACTGAAGGGCCGAAACGTTGTAATAAATATGGCGACATAGATGAGGATAATAGTCCGAATAATATAAATAGTGGACATAATACCTCATCTCAGAAATATAGACAGATACTGAAAAGCCGAAACGTTGTAATAAATATGGCGACAAAGATGAGGACAATAATCCGAATAATGTAAATAGTGGACATAATACCTCATCTCAGAAATATAGACAGATACTGAAGAATCATTGAAATATGAATATTATCAATTTTCAATATAGCTTTGTCCAAGATACATATTTTGGAAACCTTATATTTGAATCGACATACATAAGCATTACCAGAGAGAGATGATCCCATATGTAATAAGCACACAGTGAGAACCGATTCCCAGCAATTAGCAGATTTGGGCTCCAGACAAATTATACGGATCATTTTACTACACTCTTCACAAATATTTAAGTTGGAAGGCTAACAACCAATCGTAACATTGTAATTGTGATTAAGCATTTGAAATGTCTCCTGCTTTGAAAAAGGAATAAAATGTTAATATCTATAAAATCCAATGGATAAAAATGTATATTTCAGCATTTTTTCTCCTTTTGATGTCCAATCAGAGAAATACAGTAGTAGTGACTGGCAAGTTCCTAGAGAGTAAAAAGGGCTACAATTAATAATGGTATATCAAAATGGTTTGGAGGGTAGTCATGGGTGTGTACCTCTTGAAACTCCTTTTAAGGGCAATTCCCAGCCCCCCCCCCCAAATATGCCAATTCGTCTTTTAAGATATTTTATAAAAATGGCATCAAGAAATTGCAAAGTAACCATTCCACAGCATGGATATTGGCAACCAAAGCAAATAGAAGCACAAAAAACAAAATACTAATATTGATTTGACTAAATTTAGATATGACCAATATCAGATTAATGTTGACTTTCTTGGATTTTCCAGAAAAGAAAAATCCTGTCTGTGACACATTCTCTTATAGAGAAATGATAAAAAAATAAACTTATCAAACAGCATACAAAAATAAAAATTGACATGCAAAGATAATATTAAAATAGGAAAATATATACCTACAAAATAAAAAAATAGAAAAAAAAAAGAAGAAAAGGAAAAAAAAAGAAAAAAAAAAGAAAAAAAAAAAGAAAAAAAAAAGAAAAAAAAAGAAAAAAAAAAGAAAAAAGAAAAAGAAAAAGGATTTTAAAAATAAAAAATCTTTCTTGAAACTTTTATAGTTTTAATTTCAAGCTAATAGATTAAATTTAATAAGTAAAACACATTGCTGTATTTCAAAATGAATTTAATTTGATTGGAGTGATTTTTTTTTAAATTGCTAAAAATTGGTCATATTGACAAATCTGACAAGACAACCTATCAAAAATAAAATATTCTTTCCTGAAACTTTATTTGAGGAAGATTAACTGATTTAAAGTTTAATTAACCTAATTTGAAACAAATTTTACTTTTTGTTTAAAATATCACAGAAAAGAATTTTTTTTAAACATGGAGGTGGGTGTTTTTATGAAGTATTGAGAGATTTATATAATGCTTGTCATCTTTAAGTAAAGGGCCCATAACTGTAGAAATCACTTGAATGTGAACATGCAGTTTTTTAACTGCCCAGTAATCTTAAAAATTTAGGAAAATATTCTATGTAATCTGATATTTTATTGAATTTTAGAGACTTTGGTTTTATAGTCTGACTTACAAAGTTGCTTCTTGAGGAAATGTTAGAAAATTACCAATAAATTTTAAATTTACTATAGTTACCACTCTTATTTTCTGATAATGTTTTGTATGGATGTCTGTATGCACAAAAATCAGGCCATTTATATACATACAAAAAAAAATTTAAATAGTGGGGGTTGATGAATTGTAGTAAGCTTTTCCATTTATGATCAGTTAATAACAATATCACTGCTACAAATACAGAATTTTTAAAAAATTTTAAACTTTATAAATTATTACAATTAAGAACTCAAAAATGATAATTCTTGTAAAGATTCATAAAAGAACAGTGTCCATAATATATTTAATTTGCAAAAATTTAAATGCAATGTCAATTGATATCTACTGACTTTTTGATTAAACTACCCTCTGATTATTAATGTTTCTGTTCCTAATTCTTCCACACCTTGTAACCCCTTGTGGCTTTACTGCCTTGCTTGAAGTGATACAAATAAATTCTTTTTTCGAATTAAATAAGGTCTTAGTTTTATTGCATTTCTTATTTTATGATTCAGAGCAGATTTTCTGTAACTGGGGTTCCTGCTTAACAAAAAAAAAATTGATTTAGATTCTCCAAGGACTTGGCAAATGGGAGGGGAGTCACAAATGTGAAAAAAAAAACCCAAACCAAACCAAATTTAAAGACATTTTCATTAAAATCTGACAATTATCTGATTTTTGCAAGAATTTCCAAATCAAACAAAAAGATGCTCAAATTTCCCATATGAATTTATGGTCCCCTATTGACGTAAGAAAACAATTTTTAACCAAAATTTACTATAGTTGCTGCTATTATTTTCTGATAATGTTGTGCATGGATGTCTGTATTTACAAAAATTGGGCCGTTTATACACACAAAAGAATTATTTTTAAAAACACTGGGTGGGGTGTGGTTAGTCACTGAATTGTAGAAAGGATTTTTCATTTATGATTATTTGAAAATATAAATTTTACTTAACAACATGGCCTAAGTGCTACAAATTAAAGCAGAATTTTAAAATTTGAGCTTATATTGAAAATTTAAAAAAGAGAAAAATCTTGTAAAAATTCATTATTCATTGAAAAAAATAGATTTTCATAAGACAATACTGTCCAAAATATATATTACTCATGAAAGCAACTGAAAGATTTTCTGATAGAGTGGAATGAAGAGGAGAAGTTGGATGCCGAGAGGGAAAGAGGAGTTGGATGCAGAGAGGGGAAAGCGGAGCCGGATGCAGAGAGAGAGAGAGAGAGAGAGAGAGAGAGAGAGGAATGAGGAGTTGGATGCCGAGAGAGAGAGAGAGAGGAATGAGGAGTTGGATGCCGAGAGAGAGAGAGAGAGAGGAATGAGGAGTTGGATGCCGAGAGAGAGAGAGGAATGAGGAGTTGGATGCCGAGAGAGAGAGAGAGAGGAATGAGGAGTTGGATGCCGAGAGAGAGAGAGAGAGAGAAATGAGGAGTTGGATGCCGAGAGAGAGAGAGAGAGGAATGAGGAGTTGGATGCCGAGAGAGAGAGAGGAATGAGGAGTTGGATGCCGAGAGAGAGAGAGAGAGGAATGAGGAGTTGGATGCCGAGAGAGAGAAAGAGAGGAATGAGGAATTGGATGCCGAGAGAGAGAGAGAGAGGAATGAGGAGTTGGATGCCGAGAGAGAGAGAGAGAGGAATGAGGAGTTGGATGCCGAGAGAGAGAGAGAGAGGAATGAGGAGTTGGATGCCGAGAGAGAGAGAGAGAGAAATGAGGAGTTGGATGCCGAGAGAGAGAGAGAGAGGAATGAGGAGTTGGATGCCGAGAGAGAGAGAGAGAGGAATGAGGAGTTGGATGCCGAGAGAGAGAGAGAGAGAGAGAGAGAAATGAGGAGCTGGATGCAGAGAGAGGAATGAGGAGCTGGATGCAGAGAGAGGAATGAGGAGCTGGATGCAGAGGGAGAGGGAGAGGAATAAGTAGTTGGATGCAGAGAGAGAGAGAGAGGAATAAGTAGTTGGATGCAGAGAGAGAGAGAGAGGAATAAGTAGTTGGATGCAGAGAGAGAGAGAGAGGAATAAGTAGTTGGATGCAGAGAGAGAGAGAGAGAGAGGAATAAGTAGTTGGATGCAGAGAGAGAGAGAGAGAGAGGAATAAGTAGTTGGATGCAGAGAGAGAGAGAGAGAGAGGAATAAGTATTTGGATGCAGAGGGAGAGAGAGAGAGGAATAAGTAGTTGGATGCAGAGAGAGAGAGAGAGGAATAAGTAGTTGGATGCAGAGGGAGAGAGAGACAGGAATAAGTAGTTGGATGCAGAGGGAGAGAGAGAGAGGAATAAGTATTTGGATGCAGAGGGAGAGAGAGAGAGGAATAAGTATTTGGATGCAGAGGGAGAGAGAGAGAGGAATAAGTAGTTGGATGCAGAGAGAGAGAGAGAGGAATAAGTAGTTGGATGCAGAGAGAGAGAGAGAGGAATAAGTAGTTGGATGCAGAGAGAGAGAGAGAGGAATAAGTAGTTGGATGCAGAGAGAGAGAGAGAGAGAGGAATAAGTAGTTGGATGCAGAGAGAGAGAGAGAGGAATAAGTAGTTGGATGCAGAGAGAGAGAGAGAGGAATAAGTAGTTGGATGCAGAGAGAGAGAGAGAGAGAGGAATAAGTAGTTGGATGCAGAGAGAGAGAGAGAGAGAAAGAAACGAAGGTGGTGCCGAGAGAGAGAACGAGTGAAAGCACTTTAGTGGGGTTGCGCAAGAAAGAGTGAAAGGGATGAAAGATAGTTGCCAAGAGAGAGAAAGGCAGTGAAATAAGTTGTTCCCGAGAGAATGAAAAGAATAGGCATTGCAGTAAGAAACACAAAGTGAAACGAACGAGATGGGTGGTTGCTAAGAGAGAGAGACACACACAGATGCATGAACACAGCTTGAAAGAAATAAGGTGAGTGGATGCTGAGAGGGAAATTGAAAGGAACAAGGTTGGCAGAAAGTGAGTGATAGAGGGGGTTTGAGCAGTACAGGGAGGGGAAAATGTGGAGAAAATGAAATAACCTTATGATTATAAAAATGTTGTATTCATATTGAAAGAGAATGCTTTGTTTTTACACTTGTTAAAAAGCTAATCCTTTCAACTTCGGAAAAGAAAGAAAAAGATGAAAATAACTGTAGACCTCATTAGTTTGTTTTTCATTTTGGGAAGCCAAGTGATCTCCTATTTTGTACTTAACTGAACCTCAATGAAGAACATCATTTTTAAATAGAAAACTCCAATTATTCAATACTTGACAAAAAAAATCTACCAGTCTTTGAATCCCCCCCCCCCGCCAAATCTCTCAATTGTACTTTCCTTCTTCCTGATTGAATCTTTAGAGAAAAAAAATATTGGAATTTATGGAAGTCGAGGATTTGGATAAAGCCAAAATTGCCAAAGAAAACCTTGACTCACATTGAATGCAAGATTGAAAGAATTCTGAGAAATGGGAAACAAAACAGAAAACAATGAAATGACACAAAAGTTCTCTTTTTGTTTTATGAAAAAAAGTTCACTTTTTACAGACAGCCTCCAAAGTTTGCATTTTTGGAGCTGGACATTGTTCACTGTCCAATATGATGACCTCTTTGAGTGCACAAGAAGAAATATAAATAAAAAGAAAAAAAATAAATAAATACAGGTAATATAACAAAGAAGTCGCAGAAAGACCTTAAACGAGTTTTGTAAATACAGAGTTTAGTATTTAAGAAAGGATCCACATACGAGTCTTTTCCACAAAGTAACAGTTACTTGGATTATTTACATTATTCAAACCGTTATCCTCATCTTCATTTGCCATATTCACAACATTTCGGCTGTTGTACACTTCAGCCTACTTCAGGTGGTTAGAATTTCAAACCAAACCCTTTATTTTGCCCCCCGGGGTAGATTGTTCCGTTTCACAGGCCATGCCTCATCTGAATGCCTCAGTTACTTCCGTTTAACTCAACTCTCCAAGTTTTGGATCACCGCTGCTGTATGGTACAGTATTGACCTCTCAACTTTTTGGGTCTAGTCACTGGATTTAACCAATGTCTTTATCCACTAGGCCATGTGTCCTTGAGGAGTAACCATGATACCTCATCTCAGAGATATAGACTGATATTAAAGTCAGAGTTCTTGAATAAAACTTTAGTGGAATATTGGAATATGAAGGAAATGTATTTGATTCCACGGATGTAGAATTGTGTTGTAGCTATAAAGGTCTGAACTGGTCAGACTAAAGAATGGAACTCATCTGAACATTCACTGTGGAGATAGTGATAGACTCTTGATAGGCTTGTGACATTGTATGTGCAGGGGCGGAAAAAAAACCTTGAAGAATAGTCTGCAGATTGTGTATGTTCTTATGCCATATATCTTTTTAGATTTATCTATAAAGAAACGTTTGCATTATAAAACCTGCCATACTGTATGGTTGTCAAAATCATTTTCCTTAATGGATTCACAAGTAAATATGCCTTGCGACAGAATTGGCTTCATCTCACAAATACTGACCTTTAAGTACCAGTTAAGTCATAAAGAATTTCTGGCAGGGCCATTGCAAGAATCTTGTATCCTCCCGAATCTATGATATGCCCCTCATCTATAAAATGCCCCCCCCCCCCACTCTACTATATCTGAATTTTCATAAGATAGTATTCTGTAGCAGGAAACTGTTTCTTCTGTAGCATAGGCAGAGGAACAACACTTGCAAGGAAATCTGGTTTAGCACACACCGTAACGCACTGACCTGATCTGTGCTGAGTGTAAATGCTTCCTGATGTCCCAACAAACACTTGCCTCCTTTATTCATTTTTGCCAAGCCAGAAAATTAGCATCTTGCACATGCTGCCAGAATTTGGTTTCGCTCAGTGGCACATGTGCCATGTCATTCCAGTGCTGATGCTTATACGGTTCGCCTCACTCCCAATTTGCTTGTCTTATGTGCAAATTTGGCTACACCAATACTGACGGTCTTGGACTCCAGCACATATTCATATAAAATACAAGTTCTATTGTAACCTAATTCTGTAGACTAATGTATCATATACAATATAGTTGATTAGAAAAATTGAAAATAAATACAATTTATCTAACTACAAATTAGAAACATGTCATAATAGATCATTCCAATTTAAATAAATCAACAATGTTTTGGTATCTGTCTATATTGGATGCCGAGAGAGGAGGAGGAGGAGGAGGAGTTGGATGCCGAGAGAGGAGGAGGAGGAGGAGGAGGAGGAGGAGGAGTTGGATGCCGAGAGAGGAGGAGGAGGAGGAGGAGTTGGATGCCGAGAGAGGAGGAGGAGGAGGAGGAGGAGTTGGATGCCGAGAGAGGAGGAGGAGGAGGAGGAGTTGGATGCCGAGAGAGGAGGAGGAGGAGGAGTTGGATGCCGAGAGAGGAGGAGGAGGAGGAGTTGGATGCCGAGAGAGGAGGAGGAGGAGGAGTTGGATGCCGAGAGAGGAGGAGGAGGAGGAGTTGGATGCCGAGAGAGGAGGAGGAGGAGGAGTTGGATGCCGAGAGAGGAGGAGGAGGAGGAGTTGGATGCCGAGAGAGGAGGAGGAGGAGAAGGAGCTGGATGCCAAGAGAGGAGGAGGAGCTAGGTGCTGATAGAGGAGGAGGAGCTAGATGCTGATAGAGGAGGAGGAGCTGGATGCCGAGAGAGAGGCAATCTGTCAACAATGTTTTGTGGCAATTTTTATCATCAACTTGAGATTTTTTTGTTAAAAAGTTGAATAATTTAACACATTCACCATTATGGGTAAAAAATGCTGAATATTATATAGTGTTTTTTTACACTTAGCATGAGTAAAACAAATTCATAGATTTGGAAAAAAAAAAAAAAAAAAAAAAAAAAAAAAAGACTCCACAATTCTTTAAAATTTTTCATCCTTTAATAGACACTTGTGCTTAGTTTAATTTGTAACATATGTAAATGTAGGTAGAAAAAAAGCAAATATTGATACGGATCACTAATATGTGGTCCCCAATAATACTTGGCATCTCCAACTTGACTGCTGGAACTGTTATGTATATATCTGGGAAAGATATTAAAATAATCCAAAACTTAAACTAAGAGCAAATTGTCTGCATATGATAGAAAATGTATTCAGCTGATATACAAAAACAGAAAGGGGTGTAAGACAAGGGTGTGTCTTATCACTGAACTCCAAGGTTTATAGTGAAGTGATCCAGAGAGAAATGAATTTTCACCCAAAGCAAGGCAGGAGTGCCAATAGTATGCAAGGGGCTACAGAGAGTGTAAGTAAGGGAAAAGACTGTGTATAAAGGGGGGTGAGGAAAGGATAAAAAGAGGAACAGAGGAGGATAAAAAGAAGAATGGGTATCAAGGCAACAGAAGATGTTGATTGACATTACATCTAAATTTTAAAAGATTATAGTTATCAGGGAAGCAATTAAGAGGAAGGAAGTTCCACTGTTGGGAAGTGTGAGAGAAGAAGCTGTTGGAGCAGAAGAGGTGCTTACATTTAACTGTTTCAACAGTAAAAGGATGGGACTGAGATGCCAACCTAGTAGTACACTTAAATTCATGCAGTTAGGGCACCAATGAAAATGGCTTGTCAAAACAGATCCCATGAAAATATTTATAGAAAAGACAGAGTGAAGCCACATAACGTCAGTGAGAAAGTGGCTGGAGTTGAGAGCCCAAATCAGGACCGACCGCATAGCATATTCATCTTTGGATTTTGTCGAAAACCTAGAGACGAACAAAGGGGACACCAGGCCATATATGGCAACAGTATTCCATACATGGACGAATGGTAGACTTGTAGATGTGAAGGATGGACTCAGTTGAGAAAAACCTTCTGGCGTGACACAGAGAACCAACTTTCCTTGCGGTAGATGCAGCTATTGATTCAATGTGGAAAACCCGAGACCAAGGAGGTTAAACGAGGTGCTCTCATGGAGTTGAGCATCAACCATACTGATAGGAGGCAGGGAAGTTTATCTATGGTGAGTAAATGACAGCAGTTTCATTTTGAATGCATTAAAATTCACAAGCCATTTCCTGCTCCAGTCAACCACAGATTGGAGATCGTTTTCAAGACCAAAGGCCAGGTTAACTGTCAGCAATACCGGATTTACTATTGAGTAAATGGTAGTGTTATCTGCAGAGATGCCTACTTGAGAACTGATGTCCTACCAGGATTCATTATTGGTGGCTACAATCTTAACACTAAATATGCAGATGACACAGTATTGTTTACAAATGAAGAAAGGAAAATAAACAATGTCCTACAGAATATAGTAAAGGTAAGTGAAGAAATAAAAGGAGTTTGGTCTGGTTTGTTTTGTTTTATGGCATATCAACCTCAATGGGAACAACTTTTTTTTCCTGGTAATATTTTTTTCCTCAAAAATGTATAGTTAGTAATATTATTTTTTCAAAAACGTACAGCTGGTAATATCATTTTTTCAAAAACACACAGCTGGCAAAATTATTCTTTCAAAAACGTATAGCCAGTAATATTATTTTTCTAAAAACGTATAGCTGGCAACTATTCTTTAAAAAAAAAAAATGTATAGCTGGTAATAATATTTTTTCAAAAATGTACAGCTGGCAACATTATTTTTTCAAAAATGTATTAGCAGAGGCCTTGCTGTTGGACGTAGTTTATCGTCTTACCCAGGACGCGGATGTAGTTTATCGTCATACCCAGGACACAAAATAAAAGGAGTAAAATGTATGGTTGTCATCAAAGAGTGCAACATGGGAATTACAAATCAAGCAAATACAAGAAAATTAAATACCTAATGAAGGACATAAAGTTCAACACTGTGATCCAAAGGTGCATTGGGATAGTGAAAAAAAGCTAAGCAAAGTATTAAGAGACAAGAAAATCTCATTAGAAACAAAGAAAAGTGTACTGAACTGTGATGTAATATTGGTCCTCTTATATGGCAGTGAATGCTGAACCAGATGAAGAAAAACTTGAGGAGAAAGAAATGTGGTTCTACAGAAGAAGATTGGGAATATTATGGACTGAACATGTGAACAACATCAGGTTTAGAGAAAATGGAAACAAAAAGGACACTTCTACTTAGAATCAAAAAGAGTTGAAATTTCTAGGGCACATAACGACAAAACTCTTAGAAGATTCAACATTGACAGAACAGTGACAAATTGTTAGGAAAAAGACAAAAAGAAAAAAACTTGAGGCGATTGAAATGTGGTTCTACAGAAGGATGCTGGGAATATCAAACTGAAAATGTGAAGTTTTAGAGAAAATGGAAACAAAAAAGACAAACTTCTACTTAGAATCAGAAAGAGAGAGTTGAAATTTCTAGGGCACATAAGACGGCCTAAAAAAATTGACACTGACAGAACTGTGATTAGGAGAGATAGTGAAAAGACAACATTTACTAAGAGCTGCAAAGGACAGGAAATTGTGGAGAGGCATGATCACCCATAGAACATAGAAGAAAACTAAAAAGAAAATGTATTCTCTGCTAAAAATTTTAGATGAAATAAACATAGTGATTTGAATAGCTTTTAATTGCTTTTATGAATAAGATATATTATAGACATTTGTTTGATAAGAAAATAGAATGACAATTTGTTGTATAATAGAAATTATTGCAAGTCAGTATATTACTTTCTCACAAGACTGATTGCCAGCCTCTTTCATCATTCAAAAAAAAACATAACAGAATTTGGTGTCTAATAAAATGGTTGATTCAGATTATATAATGCTCTATGAAGGTGATACTGGGTACTTTAATTCCATTATTTACAGAGGAAACATTATTTTAGCCTTATGCCAGATTAGAGAGTTCTTAAGCATCTACTTAAAATGCACTTGTGCATTCTGTCTCTATACTTATAGAAAGCAAACAAGTGTTGGCAATAAATAACCATGAGGCACTCATTAAATTCAGTCCAGAGTTAACGAAAAAACAGATAAAGAAAAAAAGAGAAAGAGGTTCACTTTTACACAGCTGATAGTAAATTTAGCAAGACAATGTCATACTTAAGATCACTTTGCAAAAGCCTCTTTGTATTTAATAGCCGTCTTGTAATTGTAAATAGGAAATATCAATAACAGATCAATAAAAGTAACACTGATTACTTTTCCACCGGATACTTTTGATTTTTATATGGAAAAAAAATCCAGTTACCTTTTTAAAGCTTTTAAAACCAACAAGTGCAGTAGAATTATTTTCAGATTAAGATGGAAAACAAATTTCATGATATATGTAGATATTGACTAAGCTTAGACTGGCACAAGGCCACCATAACACTTATCACACAGGGAGGATATTGACTAAGCACTTAAGATAATTAGTTTAGTCGGACAAAAAGCACCAATAATGGATACAAGCTGCTGAACTTTCTAGAAATCTGACAATGTTTTACTTAAAAATATAAATAAGTGGTTGTCATATCAATTCTTTGATGATAATCTCTTGCAAATATTTTCCCAGTGTCTTCAGGTTATGTGAATCATTTCAACTCTTTAAAATTAAAATTAAAAGTATGTTTTGCTATCAATAAAACTAATGAAACAAATTTATTTGTATTGTGATTTAGTAATTACACTATAAAGGTTCTTAAAAGTCAATATAGGTTTTGTATTTGGCTAAATGATAAATTGGAGCTTGACTTGGTGACTCTTTGGTCCTATTACTTCAAAGTAAGCATTTTTCAAGATGACCGTTAATATAAAATTATCATGAATATTTTGATAATTGGAGACAAAAAGTCAAGTAATTTTATTTAACAATTATTTAAATGCTTTGTTTTAGTATAAATCAAAAGCAAATTTCTTTTCTGTCCTTTGACTAAAGATAAGTTGAAAATTTGATTTTGTAGAAGTTGGTCTGTAGTCACACATTTAAGCTTTACATTCATTGAATATTTAAAAGGTCTAGTAAGATGTTTTCAAAGATCTTACACTAAGAGAACTGAATATTTTTTTTTTTGCTAATGAGACAGAAAAGTACGAGGAAGAGGAAAAAAGTCAAAAATTTATGTCCTGACCCAAAAAAAGAAGAGGTATTGAGCAAAATTTCATGAGAAAATTAACTCAGGGGGTGGTGTTGTAATGGAATGTCCCACTCTCCCTATCGCCTATGTGGACTGACTATATCAGTAGCTATATATAGTGGGCACAGGATATACCTAGTGGACATGCTTTGGCAATTAGTTGGAGATTTGTCTCCAGCTATGCTGGTCGAACTCTCTACCTTCGGGCAGAGAGTAACCCAGATGAGGCTATGCCTAAGGGCAGAGTCTCATTCGGGGAGGTAGACTGACCCTGAACCTGTTTATATGCATTCAAATAGGGAATATTTTTGGCTGAGCCTATGGGCTTGGAGATCCAACATTAAATCTGGCCTTGTGCTACATGTAACCCTTGTTGGGGGGGGGAGCTAAATATACTTGCTTTGGCAGATTCGTCTCCAGCTATGCTGGTCGAACTCTCTACTAACGGAGCAGAGAGGAACCCAGATGAGGCTATGCCGAAGGACAGAGACTCATCTGGGGTGGTATACAGCTACCTGACCTCATGTATACAGGGTCTACAGGGAATTTTTGCCTGAGCCTATGGGCTCAGTTTTGACACCGCATTAAAAACGGCCTTGTGCCACATCCTGCAATGTGGAGTGGGGTGTAAAGTAAATGTCCTTGCTTTGGGAATTACTAGCTTGCTAACCAATTCCCTGTTTTTCAGTAGTGTATTCTCTTTTACAATAAGCCTCTCTTTCTGTCATCTACGCCTGTGTTGCTGTTCCTTTCATTTGAGTATCACCTTTGTAACCCTCTTTAAGGATACAACAATTTTGATAGCAATATTCTTCAGATCTTTGTGTATCTCTTTGAAGCTCATCACTTAGGTGATGAGCTCAGTGCTTTCTGTAATTCTCTTTACTCTCTTTAAAAATATATAAATAAAAATTAAATATACTATCACAAATAATTATAATATAATAATTATAACAATTATAATCATTATTAATATAACTCACCCTTTCTAAACCAATTAGAATCATCTCACTCTTCTCATCTACCATGTCCAAACACATGACACCCTCACTATTGGACAAGCAGTCATCATGAGGGTTGATCAAAATTTCAGCTCTCATCCTTTTCAAGCTACAACAATATTTATCCCTTAACTCTCATTACTAAAATCCAAGGTAAGAAAACTCCAGACTTCATTTTTTTCTCCCACTAAATTATCTGGACACTCACTTATTTGTACTTGTTGCAGCATTCACCCAAAATCAGTTGAGCCAACTCCGTGAAATGAATTTGTTGCATCCCAAATGCAAGCTGACCAAGCTAGGTGGTCAGATGCAATTGAGTCAGTAAGACTAGGTAATCATAGTTCTAATGGTGAGTCCCAAACATGCATGGACACAAGCCATGTTTTTAGCTGTGCACCAAACCGCTTCTGCTAAATTTGTGGGGGATCCAAAGCCAGTTACTTTCTCACAGGCATGCCATAGCTTCCCTGTCTCTTCTATAAGTATTTTCACAGCAACTGCTTTGATGAGCTACTGTCACTGATTCCCAAACTGCATGAATTTAAGCATGTTACTAGGTTGGCATCTCGGTCCCACCCTTTCACTGTCAAAACAGTTAAATGTCGCTGTCTCTTCTACTCCAACAGCTTCTTATCTCACACTTCCCATCTGTGGAACTCCCTTCCTCTTACTTGCTTCCCTGATAGCTATAATATTCAGATATTCAAATTTAATGTCAAATGCCAATTTTATTTTTAATACTAATCATGTTAAGACCATTCTCATCATGTAATTTTCTAATTACAAGATATATTGAATATTCATTACCTGAAGAACAAACTCTCATTGAAACTCTTCATTTTCTCTTGCATGGAACCATTCTCTTTCTCCCCCCCTCTCTCAACTAAACTCACCCTTCTTCCCCCATTTTTTCTGTCCCTCTCTCTTGTAACTTTCATTATCTGCCAGTCTCTCTCTCTCTCTCTTGTATCTTTCATTATCTGCCAGTCTCTCTCTCTCTCTTTTGTATCTTTCATTATCTGCCAGTCTCTCTCTCTCTCTTTTGTATCTTTCATTATCTGCCAGTCTCTCTCTCTCTCTTTTGTATCTTTCATTATCTGCCAGTCTCTCTCTCTCTCTCTTTTGTATCTTTCATTATCTGCCAGTCTCTCTCTCTCTCTCACTTGTATCTTTCATTATCTGCCAGTCTCTCTCCCTCTTGTATATTTCATTATCTGCCAGCCTCTCTCCCTCTTGTATATTTCATTATCTGCCAGCCTCTCTCTCTCTCTCTCTTGTATCTTTCATTATCTGCCAGCCTCTCTCCCTCTTGTATCTTTCATTATCTGCCAGTCTCTCTCCCTCTTGTATCTTTCATTATCTGCCAGTCTCTCTCCCTCTTGTATCTTTCATTATCTGCCAGCCTCTCTCCCTCTTGTATCTTTCATTATCTGCCAGTCTCTCTCCCTCTTGTATCTTTCATTATCTGCCAGTCTCTCTCCCTCTTGTATCTTTCATTATCTGCCAGTCTCTCTCCCTCTTGTATCTTTCATTATCTGCCAGTCTCTCTCCCTCTTGTATCTTTCATTATCTGCCAGTCTCTCTCCCTCTTGTATCTTTCATTATCTGCCAGCCTCTCTCCCTCTTGTATCTTTCATTATCTGCCAGTCTCTCTCCCTCTTGTATCTTTCATTATCTGCCAGTCTCTCTCCCTCTTGTATCTTTCATTATCTGCCAGTCTCTCTCCCTCTTGTATCTTTCATTATCTGCCAGTCTCTCTCCCTCTTGTATCTTTCATTATCTGCCAGTCTCTCTCCCTCTTGTATCTTTCATTATCTGCCAGTCTCTCTCCCTCTTGTATCTTTCATTATCTGCCAGTCTCTCTCCCTCTTGTATCTTTCATTATCTGCCAGTCTCTCTCCCTCTTGTA
Organism: Acanthosepion esculentum; assembly: GCA_964036315.1. NCBI lineage: Eukaryota > Metazoa > Mollusca > Cephalopoda > Sepiida > Sepiidae > Acanthosepion > Acanthosepion esculentum. The sequence goes on along the minus strand of OZ038508.1, from coordinate 33,766,965 downwards.
TCTTTCATTATCTGCCAGTCTCTCTCCCTCTTGTATCTTTCATTATCTGCCAGTCTCTCTCCCTCTTGTATCTTTCATTATCTGCCAGTCTCTCTCCCTCTTGTATCTTTCATTATCTGCCAGTCTCTCTCCCTCTTGTATCTTTCATTATCTGCCAGTCTCTCTCCCTCTTCTATCTTTCATTATCTGCCAGTCTCTCTCCCTCTTCTATCTTTCATTATCTGCCAGCCTCTCTCCCTCTTGTATCTTTCATTATCTGCCAGTCTCTCTCCCTCTTGTATCTTTCATTATCTGCCAGTCTCTCTCCCTCTTGTATCTTTCATTATCTGCCAGTCTCTCTCCCTCTTGTATCTTTCATTATCTGCCAGTCTCTCTCCCTCTTGTATCTTTCATTATCTGCCAGTCTCTCTCCCTCTTGTATCTTTCATTATCTGCCAGTCTCTCTCCCTCTTGTATCTTTCATTATCTGCCAGTCTCTCTCCCTCTTGTATCTTTCATTATCTGCCAGTCTCTCTCCCTCTTGTATCTTTCATTATCTGCCAGTCTCTCTCCCTCTTGTATCTTTCATTATCTGCCAGTCTCTCTCCCTCTTGTATCTTTCATTATCTGCCAGTCTCTCTCCCTCTTGTATCTTTCATTATCTGCCAGTCTCTCTCCCTCTTCTATCTTTCATTATCTGCCAGCCTCTCTCCCTCTTGTATCTTTCATTATCTGCCAGCCTCTCTCCCTCTTGTATCTTTCATTATCTGCCAGTCTCTCTCCCTCTTGTATCTTTCATTATCTGCCAGTCTCTCTCCCTCTTGTATCTTTCATTATCTGCCAGTCTCTCTCCCTCTTGTATCTTTCATTATCTGCCAGTCTCTCTCCCTCTTGTATCTTTCATTATCTGCCAGTCTCTCTCCCTCTTGTATCTTTCATTATCTGCCAGTCTCTCTCCCTCTTGTATCTTTCATTATCTGCCAGTCTCTCTCCCTCTTGTATCTTTCATTATCTGCCAGTCTCTCTCCCTCTTGTATCTTTCATTATCTGCCAGTCTCTCTCCCTCTTGTATCTTTCATTATCTGCCAGTCTCTCTCCCTCTTGTATCTTTCATTATCTGCCAGTCTCTCTCCCTCTTGTATCTTTCATTATCTGCCAGTCTCTCTCCCTCTTGTATCTTTCATTATCTGCCAGTCTCTCTCCCTCTTGTATCTTTCATTATCTGCCAGTCTCTCTCCCTCTTCTATCTTTCATTATCTGCCAGCCTCTCTCCCTCTTGTATCTTTCATTATCTGCCAGCCTCTCTCCCTCTTGTATCTTTCATTATCTGCCAGTCTCTCTCCCTCTTGTATCTTTCATTATCTGCCAGTCTCTCTCCCTCTTGTATCTTTCATTATCTGCCAGTCTCTCTCCCTCTTGTATCTTTCATTATCTGCCAGTCTCTCTCCCTCTTGTATCTTTCATTATCTGCCAGTCTCTCTCCCTCTTGTATCTTTCATTATCTGCCAGTCTCTCTCCCTCTTGTATCTTTCATTATCTGCCAGTCTCTCTCCCTCTTCTATCTTTCATTATCTGCCAGTCTCTCTCCCTCTTGTATCTTTCATTATCTGCCAGTCTCTCTCCCTCTTGTATCTTTCATTATCTGCCAGTCTCTCTCCCTCTTGTATCTTTCATTATCTGCCAGTCTCTCTCCCTCTTGTATCTTTCATTATCTGCCAGTCTCTCTCCCTCTTGTATCTTTCATTATCTGCCAGTCTCTCTCTCTCTCCCTCTTGTATATTTCATTATCTGCCAGTCTCTCTCTCTTCTGATGCCTTGATCTTGTTTCCCATCCTTCTCTTTTCCTCAAACATCCCTCTTTACTCTTACACTCTGTAACCCCTTGCGTGTTAGTGGCACACCTGCTTTGCTTGAGGTGAAATAATTAAAAAAAATGCTTCATGGATGAATTCACCTGGTCGTTGTTGAAGAGCATGGCCAAACCAGTGAAGTCACCTTGTGAGCAGAGCTTGTTGCAGAGAGCCAAATTTGCAGTAAGTGTAGATGGCAGTGATCGAGGTGAAGTGTTACAAACAGAAGTGATCAAATACCTTTAGTTTGTGTAGGTCCCCAGTTCTCACTGGCCATATTTCACAACTGTAGGGAAAGATCATCCTGATCAGAGCCTGGTAGATCCAAACTTTCATGTTGATTTTGATCTTGATCTACATCTGAGTCCTACACCGACAGAATACAACATGGGCAGCATCAATGTGGGTATTGATAACCTCTTGTCCTTGACTAGTGGCAGTTCTCATCAAGCTCAGGTATTTGAAGCAGTTGACTTTATCTAGGGTGTCCCTCTTTAAGAATAACCAGTAGCTTCTCAGAGGCTATGAATGCAACTATCAGAGTATCAAGGTTGGTCATGGTGAAGTTGCCACTTATCATAACTCCATGAAATTGAGAAAGTGTGCGAGAGGTGATCCAGTCGATCACATAGTTAAATAGCATCAGGGACAGCACACACCCTTGTTGAACAACAGAGTGGATGTCAAAGAAGTCTGACTCTTGATCATAGGCAAGGATTTTTGTGCGAGTGGACCAGTAGTATGCCTTCAAGAGGAATTCTGTCAACATGCACAACTTCCCAGAGGGCACTGTTATTAAAATCTGCAGTAAAGTTAACAAAGCAAACAACTGTGTTTCTGGTAGCAACAGTAGTGCTCAAACAGTTGCCTTAATGTGAAGATCTGGTCAATGCAGGAATGACTTGGGTGAAATTCACACTGATTTGGTCTTTTCTGTGATTGTGTTTGCTGTGAAACCTTCAACGTAATGTGGGAGAGAAGACTTGTGACAATGTCAGTTAGGCTGATCCCGTGATAATTATTACCGCAGCATTTGTCACCCTCTTTGAAAAAGGGCAAAAGGATTGCATCATTCCAGTTTGGAGGGATAGCTTCAGAATCTCAAACATGTGTAATGATCTGATGTTGCCATGGAGACAAACACATTGGAACAGCGTTTGAAGATTTCAGCTAGCAGACCATCTTCTCCAGCAGCTTTATAATTCTTAAGCTTCTGGATGATGCCTCGGACTTCAATTGATGGCACTGCAGTTTGACAGTTATATGAAATTGAAAGCTTGACTAGGGTATTGCATAGATGATGACAACTAATCATGGTTGAGCTGAGTAGCAAAGTGGTTTCTCCAATGTTGCAGACAGTCATTAACTTTGGTGATGACCTTGCCTATTCAGATTGACTACATTCTCATTAAGATCAGATGAGCTTCTAGCATCCTGGATTTCTGTGCATATCATAGGGCCAAGACTGGTAATGAGAATGGCTCTAATCATGTCCTGATGCGTGCAAAGCTCTGCCTCCACCACAGGGCAAAAAAAATGACTAAAAGAGCTCGGAGATGAAACTTAATGCAATAATATGGTGGATTGTTTCAGCTATCAGCCAGTTTAGTGGCCTTGAAACACTACATTTGGCTGATCTTTACCCTAAGGACAATGTGGCATAATGTCAAATGGGCTGCGATGGAAATGCTAAGGATCGGAAAAAGATTGATGAAGGATTGAATCTCAGATGAGATAATCATGCTTGCAGACAAGGCAAAGCAGGCTTGCTGTTGGTTCTGATGACTACTGCCTTCTCTGGTAACAAATCACTCAGCCGGGTCATGCTGATCACACCAAGTGGTGGTGGAAGACACGGAGCATGCCACATCTGTCAGAGACTCCCAAATGCTTTACAACCTACTTCATTCCACCACACAGATTCCTTCATGTACTAGCAAGAATCTTGAGTCAAAATGGCAAGGTCATTCACTACAGACACTGACATAAAAAAAATATACAAGAAAGACATGAGAAACAGTAATACTGAGTAAATTGTATATAGTCTAACATCACATCACAAAAAATTCTTGTTTTGCTGTTTCCAAGTCTTACTGTTGCTCATTTCCTACAAGCATTTTTGTCTGTATAAATGTTAGGGAGTTTATAATTATTCACCCCGAGTCATAAGTCCCTAACAATTAGATGTGAAAACGAGTCCTACAATAGCTAAGAATTCTCTTAAAAGAAAAACCCCTCATCTGTTTTAAAAACAGATCTCTTAACATCAGAGGCCAGACATCCAAGTTTGTATAAAATATATTTCCAATAAATGGATTCATACTTATTTACATAAGACATTTTCTACCTATCTTCAGGAAAAGTTAAGACATTAAATGATAAATGTGGGTGCGTATCAAAAGATCGAATAGAGGGTGATGAGAGCAGAAGTTTTTAAGGATCAGCGTTACTTGAAAGTGGACAAAATTGAAGAAGTTCACTCAAGCAAAGATATCAAAATGATTCTCTGGCAGAGAGAAGGGACACATTTCTCTTGGAAAAGTAGAGCAATGACCTTTTAAAAGGTTAACCATATACAAATGTACCAGAAAGAACAAAGGGAGGGAGAAAAGAAAAAGGCAGAGAGATATGAATACAATTCAAGAACCACAGAGAGAAAGAAAGAGAGAGAGAGGCGGCACAGAGAGAGGAAGGGAGTGTGCGCGAGAGGCGGCACAGAGAGAGGAAGGGAGTGTGCGCGAGAGGCGGCACAGAGAGAGGAAGAGTGTGCGCGAGAGGCGGCACAGAGAGAGGAAGAGTGTGCGCGAGAGGCGGCACAGAGAGAGGAAGAGTGTGCGCGAGAGGCGGCACAGAGAGAGGAAGAGTGTGCGCGAGAGGCGGCACAGAGAGAGGAAGAGTGTGCGCGAGAGGCGGCACAGAGAGAGGAAGAGTGTGCGCGAGAGGCGGCACAGAGAGAGGAAGAGTGTGCGCGAGAGGCGGCACAGAGAGAGGGAGAGAGTGTGCGCGAGAGGCGGCACAGAGAGAGGAAGAGAGTGTGCGAGAGAGGCGGCACAGAGAGAGGAAGAGAGTGTGCGAGAGAGGCGGCACAGAGAGAGGAAGAGAGTGTGCGAGAGAGGCGGCACAGAGAGAGGAAGAGAGTGTGCGAGAGAGGCGGCACAGAGAGAGGAAGAGAGTGTGCGAGAGAGGCGGCACAGAGAGAGGAAGAGAGTGTGCGCGAGAGGCGGCACAGAGAGAGGAAGAGAGTGTGCGCGAGAGGCGGCACAGAGAGAGGAAGAGAGTGTGCGCGAGAGGCGGCACAGAGAGAGGAAGAGAGTGTGCGCGAGAGGCGGCACAGAGAGAGGAAGAGAGTGTGAGAGAGAGGAAGAGAGTGTGCGAGAGAGGAAGAGAGTGTGTGAGAGAGGAAGAGAGTGTGCGAGAGAGGCGGCACAGAGAGAGAGAGTGCATGTGCAAGAGGCAGCACAGAGAGTGTGTGTGTGTGCAAGAGGCAGCATAGAGAGAGATCGTGCAAGAGGCAGCACAGAGAGAGAGAGCTTGCAAGAGGCAGCACACAGAGAGAATGAGAGTTGGCACAAAGAGAGAGAGAGAGAGAGAGTGTGCAAGGTGCCAGCCCAGAGAGAGTGAGTTTGATGTCATGGGTCAAGTGGCAAAGCTATATTGTAAAACAAATCCTATTGAACTTGAGACAGTGAGTGAGAGAAAACAAAAACAAAAAAGTTGTGCTAGTTTCATTTTTTTTAACACACACAAAATCAATGACTGTAAAAAAATCTCAGCAGTAAAAAATTCTATTCATAAATTTTTCAAAAAGTAAAAGGTAAGCCGCTCATATGAAAAAGCAGAAGAATCAGATAAATACTTTTTTGTCAAGTTCAATTAATTTTCATATTGCTTCAAAACTGTAATCTCCCAAGTGTCATTAATGTGAAATAATTCAATCCAATTAAATATCATAATTATTTTCTTTTTCTTTCACCAGTAAACAAATTATAAATTTTCTGTTTATGAAAGTAACATTACATTTGTGTTTTTATTTTAAATGCCAAAAGGTCAAAAGTCAAGTGTTTTGGGGAGAAAAAGAAAATTGACAGAAAAGAAAAAGAAAACAAACATCAGAAAAAAACAAGAAAAAAAAACAACAATAATGAAGAAAAGTAAAATCAGGACAAAAAGCTAAGTATATGAATAATATTTTTGAAATGTGTAAAAGGAAAAGAAAGCATTAAAATTGATGAGGAAAAAATTTTTCCACAATGTATATATAAATAAACAAAACAAAAGTACCTTCTGAAAATGGAAAATAAAAACCAAGTTGAAATAACCATTCATGTCACACACTGAGACATTTCACTTTCTTGTAAAATTACACAACTTTGGACTTTGTAAAATTTCAATCATGTAACTTAAAAAAAAAAGATTTAGGGAATCCTGGGATTGTGCTTATGATTTTAAAGGCTATATTATCGTATTCATGCACATAATATCTAAAGGGGTTTTGTTTTGGTTTTACGGCATATCAACCTCAATTGGTTATGCCAACAAAATTTTTATTGTTGGTAATATTTTTCCTTCAAAAATTCCATTTCTGGTAATAATATGTATCGCTGATAATATTTTTCTTTTTTTCAAAAAATGTTTAGCTGGTAATATATATTTTTATTTTTTCCAAACATTACACTGTTGGTAATATTTGTTTTTCAAAAATGTATTGCTGGCAACATTTGGTTTACAAAAATGTATTGATGGTAATAATTTTTTACAAAGAATTTCTGGTATTAAAACCTATTTTTACACTTTCATAGTGTTTTGACCCCAGTTATAATTCCATTGAATAAGGTTTTGTTAAAAAATGTATAGCTGGTAATATTTTTCTTTTTTTAAATTTATAACTGGCAATATAATTTTTCAAAAATGTATAGCTTATAATACTATTTTTCCAAAATCGTATAGCCGACAACCTTATTTTTTCAAAAATGGCCTTTATGTTGGATGTAGTTTATCGCCATACCCAGTATGTAGATTTATTTTATCGCTGTACACAGGAAGTGGATGCAATTTACCGTCATACCCATGGACGCGGATGCAGTTTACTGTCATACCCATGGACATGGATGCAGTTTACCGTCATACACATAATATCTAAAGGGGGCATGTAGATTGAAATATTTATAGTCTTGTATCAGAGTCTTTGAAATTGGCTTCTATATTTTACCATTTATGTGACATCTGTCCTCCTTTACTCTCCTCAAAGATGAAGAAAAAAAATTCGAGGCAACGGAGATGTGGTTCTACAGAAGGATGCTGAGGATATCATGGACCGAGCGTGTGAGCAATGATGAGGTCTTAGGATGCAAACAAGGTGGAGGCTTATACTTAACAACAGGAAGAGGCAGCTGAAGTTTCTGGGACACGTAATGAGAAAGAAGGGCCTGGAGAATCTGATACTCACAGGTCGAATAGAGAGAAAGAGAGATAAGGGGAAGCAATGTATGACATACCTGGTCGGCTTAAGCAAGTGGTTGACAATGTGATCTGGGGGAGGTAGCAGAGGGATGAAACTTATTGAGAGCTACAAGGCAGAGGCGGGGAAGTAGAGCACCATGATCACCTATGTCCTGAAAGGACATATCATGTAAAAAGAAAGGTATATTTTTTACTCAAAAGAGTGTCTTGTTACGTGTTTGAAGAACTTGTATAAAATAGGAAAGTTCTATAGAAAGAGCTTTATTTAAAGACTGATTATGAAAAACATACAAAACAAGAAGAGGCATAAGCTCTGCTTATCTATTGATTAATGTTGCATCAGGTGTTTAGAAGAGAAACACTATGTTATATCTGTGCAAACGTTCCAAAATGATTTTGTCCGATATGAGCCTTCAACATTTGCCAATAATAATGAGAACTAAGTTCACTTCTACCTGGAGATCTATTTGGACATGATAAACATTCTTGTAGAAGAATTCATATTTACTTTATGCTTGGAAGATATTAATACTTTATTTTCTGCTTTCTTTAGCCAGTTTGTTTATCGAGATTCTGTTCTTGGTACAAGCAATTATAATACACTGTAATCATTCAAATCAATGAACATGGCAATGACCAAGTTTCTTGTGGGTTTTTATATCTCACTCAAAATGAGACTTGCTTCTTATTACTTTCTTGTTCAGATGAAATTGGAACAGGCATTAAACTAAACATTATGACATAGCAAAATTTATGGGCAGAAAATAACCATAAAATAGGCCAGCATATTTTAAGTATAAAATTGGATAAAGAAACAATCTGAGTGATTTCAGAGTTTTCTTTATAAAGACAATTAGAAAAAGAATTTATTTACCATAAAAGCAATTACTAAACTCTGATAATTACTGCTTCAAAAAGAAAAAAAATGACAAAGACTGAACTCCTGATGCCAAACATAATTGATCAAGGAAAGTGAACTAGTGCTTTCCATCTTTGAGGTTAATATTTTCAAAATTTTATGAAAAAAAAATGTTGCTTGCTTTCTAAATATGTTAGTCTAGTTTGACTTTCAAATCAGCTTGTGAAAGAGAGAGAGAGAGTGAAAGAGAGAGTAAAAGTGAAAGTAAAAGAGTGAAAGTGAGAGTGAGAGAGAAAGAAAGAGAGAGTAAAAGTGAAAGAAAAAAAGGGAAAGTGAGAGTGAGAATGAGTGTGAGAGAGAGAGTGAGAAAGAGTGTGAGTGAGCGTGTGAGAGAGAGAGAGAGAGTGCATGTGTGTGTGTGTGTAAAGAAGGAAAAGGTTCTGCTCTTTGTTTAATGGTAGCAGATTTATGGAAACAAGGTTTTTGCCAAGATAAGAGCCAATGTGAATGAGGAAAAAAGAGGAAGGTCTATAACCGGTGATTATGTTTGCAATGGATCTTGTTGGATTTGACAAATGCTGACAATAAAAACATTGACTGATCCCAGAGGAAATCAAAAAGTGTCCAACTGAAGAATAGAAAGGTGAACGCGGAAAGAAAGAAAAGAGATAAATTTTCAATGTTAAATGTGATTAGAGATTAATAGTGTCAGAAACAGAGAGAATAACATTTAAAAGAAGATAGCTCCAGAGAGAGCAGAAAAGTGGGATATGAGATAGAGAGGGGGGGGGGCAGACAGATCAGGATACAAGAGAGAGGGGCAGACAGAACGGGATACGAGAGGGAGAGGGAGTGTCAGGCAGAGGGATACAAGGGAGAGGGAGTGTCAGGCAGAGGGATACAAGGGAGAGGGAGTGTCAGGCAGAGGGATACAAGGGAGAGGGAGTGTCAGGCAGAGGGATACAAGGGAGAGGGAGTGTCAGGCAGAGGGATACAAGGGAGAGGGAGTGTCAGGCAGAGGGATACAAGGGAGAGGGAGTGAGGGGCAGACAGAGAAGCATATGTGAGAGAGATAGAGACTGGCAGATAATAAGAAATATACAAGAGAGAGGGACAGAAAAAATGGGGGAAGAAAGGTTAGTTGAGAGAGAGAGAGAATGGTTCCATGCAAGAGAAAATGAAGAGTTTCAATGAGAGTTCGTTCTTCAGGTAATGAATATTCAATATATCTTGTAATTAGAAAATTACATGATTAGAATGGTCTTAACAGGATTAGTATTAAAAATAAAATTGGCATTTGACCTTAAATGAATAGAAACAGAGTGAATACTCAGAAAAATTCCCATGGACATTCATGTCTCTCCTACTTGTACAGTTTTATCTTATTTTTAAACTTATTCTGGTTTTAATTGGCAGAGAAATTAATTTTGAGAACCTGAGATTTTCTAACATCTGATTACATTGGACAGTTTTTTTTCCTACAACCTATCTGAAGAGACACCCACAAAATTTCAGGTTAAATCAGACAACATAAAAGAGCACAGCACATTATTTCTTTTATGTGACTCATAGTCAATTTGAAAAATCCTTTCCTTCTCATACATTATTTGTTATTTCAAAATATGACTATTTCGTAAATTGAGGAATTATTTTTGTTAACAAAATGCTGGCAGATTTAAGAATTACTTTTATTACAGTGATTGGGAACTAGCCAGAGATGAGCAAGAGTTAATTCGCCCTGATTTGAAGGCTGAAACTATGAGTTGAAACGTTGTCATTAATACATTTTTCAGATTACTATTCTTGTCTTTTTTTGTTTATGTTACTGTATCTTGATGACATTCAAGGATAAATCAGGTGGAAAAGGCAAGAAGCTTTCAAGTCTTCAAGTTAAAAAAAAATGTTGAGATGAGCACCATTATGAGTCAGAATGGTGAAATAAAGTACTGAACTAAAACTGATAAGTTTTAAAAAGGGATTCTCATGGGTTCCTGCAGACCCAGCATTAATGCCATCTCCCTCACAAAGGTCATGTCCTGAAAACTTCCTTTCATTCATAGCTGGTGATGTCAGCAAATACACATGACATTTTTCTATACCGACTCAAATTTCAGGCACAGTAAAAAAATCTTTTCGTGAGCATAAGACTTTAGAGTTTAAGCTCAAGTTGATTTTGAATGCTAATTTTAAGGCCATCTCTATTGAAAATCTTTTTCTACTCATTTTTTTGTGTGTCACACTAAGCAAAGAAAATCTCAAGTGCATGATATATCTTTGTGGTTCTGTTGTATAGATGAAAAAAAAAAAAAGTGAAAAAATATTTGGCAGAAATAAAGAATTCTGTAAAGAGAGATTCCTGAGGGTGACTGCAGAGTTTACTGGCTGAATATTTGCCAAAAGGAAGAAAGAAACTAATTAGTATAATTCATAAAATAATGTCAATATGTCCGAACTTCAAATATTATTAAGAAAGGTCAGATAATATATTCTGGTCAAAATGAAGAGGATGTAGCCTTCTGTTTAGAACTAGTTTTAAGCAAATCCTGTTTTATCCATCATTTTATTAAACCTACTACAAAAAGTGCTGCTTTCTAGGGTTTTGTTTTACAAGATAGTTGACCAAATAAGTCAGTCAGTCTGTGTTGTGAGTTTAAGTCATAAAGTATTCTACACTTGTGGCCTTGAGCTAAACTAAATACTGAATCATTTTTGTTATAACTGATAAATTATTGCCCTTTAATTAAAAGATATCAAAGCAAAAACAATGTTTGAACAAAAATCAGAAAGTTTAATTATTTTGTTGTTGTTGCTGGGTTCCTGTACCAGAATTTAATGGCAAGGAGTTACATTTGGCTTATTGGGATAAGCTAACCAAAGTAAGTTAGGTAAATATAAATAATTTAAAAAACAAAACTTATTAAAATGTGCCTAAATTGATAGCTTACTGGTATTTTTTCTCTTATTTTATACGTTATTATTTCAAAACAAGAACTGATTTTCATTACCTCCCACTCTTGTGATAACCGTTCCAGACCCCTCACTCTCCTGCAAGAGACTGAAAGCTTCCAGACCCCCTCACTCTCCTGCAAGAGACTGAAACGTTCCAGAGCCCCTCACTCTCCCGCAAGAGACTGAAACGTTCCAGACCTACCCCGCAAGAGACTGAAACGTTCCAGACCTACCCCGCAAGAGACTGAAACGTTCCAGACCTACCCCGCAAGAGACTGAAACGTTCCAGACCTACCCCGCAAGAGACTGAAACGTTCCAGACCTACCCCGCAAGAGACTGAAACGTTCCAGACCTACCCCGCAAGAGACTGAAACGTTCTAGACCTACCCCGCCAGAGACTGAAACATTCTAGACCTACCCCGCCATAGACTGAAACATTCTAGACCTACCCTGCCAGAGACTGAAACATTCTAGAATTCCCCCCCCCCTACCTCAAGAGACTGAAACAGTCCAGAATGTGAGAGACTGAACAATTTTTCATATTCATTTTTCTAACAATTCAGCTTCTCACACACTTAAAAAATAATGACTTAAGAAAAAAAAAAAACAGGATAATCTCCACAAATAAAACTCTAGAGTTCTCCCATTTATAAAATAATTTTCCCATTATATTAGAACCATTTTCCTGTTCGCATCACCAAGTTTATTCCAAAATGGTGACTGTAAAGACAATAAAAGGTGATAATGGTGACAATCAAAGAGAAAGCAATGGTACTTTTTCTAATAAAGACAAAATTCAAATTGTCCAGACACCAATCGTGTTAAAGGAAATCCTTTTGGCCTATTTAAATATTCGACAGATAATCAAATTTATGAATTATTTGAAAGCACAGACTTCAGATTGCCTTCAGTAACTTTCGAGCTTATATTAATAAACATTGAAGCAATTTTATGTGTCTGCCTTATTAAAGTCTTCCAATATTCTTCTTTAATATGTAATATCCAAATGTTATTTGGTCAACGCAAGAAAGATTAGACACTCTTTAAAAAAAGGTATTGCTTACCTCACCAAGGTTTTGTTATTGAGTCTGGCATAGGGACAATTGTTATTCCTTTAATTAGTTGGGAAGAATCTAACATTTATCTTAAAGAATTCAAAATTTGTAAAATCATTATCCACTGTTATGAAATAATATTTCTCTCAGAAAAGAGAAATTTCCGATTCTTTCAATACTGATTCAGATATATCATTTAATCCTTAAATATCTTTTAATCTTTATATCCTTTATCTTTTATCCTTTATTCGTTCTTTCACTTCCGATTCAGAATAACCAAAGGTCAAGTCTATATTCTCCATTACTGTCAAAAGCATATAAAGTCTATAAAATGCTTCAGTAATATTCAAAATTTAATAAATTAGCTAATTGTGATTTCAGAGCTTTGTCAAAAGAGGATGAATGAAAACAGTAGGCGCCAGGAAAATGTAAAAAAAGTCTGCAATAAAATTTAAAATTTGTGGATGTAGATTTTGCAGCCGGTCATTCAACTCAGTTCTAGCTTGACAACACAAATCTACATCTTGCAACTATCTTCAGCAGAGGAGCAGCAAGTGATGAGAAATCTCAAAAACATGCCAGCTTCTCTAAAACAATCTACTTACAGTTTCTTCTTTCTCTAGACTGAGAGTAGGCTTGGTATTTTCCGTTTGCTTATTAATAAATGATTAGCTTTGCATATAATTATTCATTCACCAATAATATTGTATGTTAAACCCATTCTTAAAACGTTAAATTATAAATAAAAATTTTGATTTATATTTAAAAATTTCCACACTAATAATTGGCCAATTTGTACATTTTCTATAATGAAGGGTCTTTGCATGTTGCATTTTCTGGTCTCACCAACAACATTTAAATGGATTTTTAATGGCAGATAAACTCTTCAATGTTGTTTTATGGCAAAACTCAGCAACAATTAGTCAATAAGGTGGTCATGATTTTCAAAGAATACTTGTGATTAATTTTCTGTCCTGAAAAGAACGGAACCAATGATTTTGTTTTTATACAGATTCATTTAAATAGATAAACTGCAGAAGAAATTTTTGCAAAATAGACATTTTGATATTTAGATTAAATAGTCAGACTGATAGCCATTAAGGGTGAGAGGGGATTTACTTTATGTGAAGTGATCTGCTCTCTTCCACTCTTTATTTTTTTAACCTTACTTTAAAGAATTAAATATATAGATAGAGGTGATGCAATAATTCCATCTCATTAATTTCTTTTATAGGTACTACCATCTCTGTCAAATGAGAGATTTTCATAGTAACATTTATCTCCGGCTGTGAACAACCATTGCTTTATTTAATCACTTGGAGGATCAGTATAGGAGTCCATTAAACAATGTAGGAAATTATAATGTCGGAGCTAAACATGAAAGGGAAACTGCACAAAGCCAGGTACTTTTAAATTTAATTTCTTTTTTAATTGAATATAAAATTAAGCCCTTGTCCAGTTTAAGAATTTTGAGAATGGGAATCCTTTTCTGAATTGGCGTGAAAACAAGTTTAATTATTTTCTTTCTTTGCTTGTGCTGAACATTTCTGAACAAAGTTCGACTAGATGAGTTTTAAAACAAAATTTGAAAAATATTCTTTTGGAAAGAAAAACAAATTTTCAAAATATAGAAGCAAAAAAGATCAAAAAGGTTTTTTTTAATGAAGTGTAAAACCAAATACAAAAAAAGATTTGAAAGAAATAAAAAAAAAAATTTGAAATTAAGTTTTGATTAAATGAATTACAATAATGTTAGGAAAAAAAGAATTATTGGTTCATGTTGGTTAAATGATGATTTACTTCTTGGAATTTATGGTTGAAATGCTTTCAGATTAGAATAAACCATTTTTAATCCTCCTATTTGTCATTGATTTTGCTTGGGTTTTGTTTTATAGAAAGAGTTTTAGGGCTGGAAAAATAATTATTTAAAAAAAATCTTTTAAAATATGCATTGTTTTTTGTAATATAAGCTACTTTACAAGACTGAAAAAAAAAAAAGAAAAAATGAGAAAAAACTATTTTCTCAACATCTTAATGAAATTGATCTCATCTGAGAAAAATGGAGCAAATGGAATTTCTGAAGAAATCAAAGACATTTAGAATAAATATCAGTCTTGAAATTTTTCTGGGATTTGTTTTCAAATGCAAAATGATTGAAATCAGGCAATATAGGCTCTTCAAGTACTAATTATGAATTCTATCAACTGAAATGTTAGTGTCATCATTAACAGCAATATATTGTGAGAGGGAAAATAATTTTTATGTTGGAAACAGAATTAACAGCCATTAGAAAGATTAAGAACAATAGTTTGAGGACTTCTAATAGAATCACAATTCTTTCTTGTACAGTGTAACCCGGATATAAGAGAGTTGTCGGGACCGGATATAAAGTCTCTTATATCCGGGTTTCTCTTATATCCGGGTTTGGTCTATTATATATACATTAACACAGGCTCTAATTTGGGACCAGAGAAAATCTCTCTTATATCCGGGTTTCTCTTATATCCGGGTTACACTGTATTACTTTTAGTTTAAAATATTGCAGAAAAGCATTTTTTTTTAACACGGTGGGTGTTTCTATTCGTCATTCAGAGATCTATCGACAGCCTGATGTTTGGCAAATTTAAATATGGGGTACATAACTGTAAAATGACTCGACGAATATAATGTGGACGCCTTCATATTAACTACTCAGTAATCTTAAGAATTGAAGAAAATCTCTTATATCCGGGTTACACTGTATTATCCAATATGAAGACTGAAAATTAGGGAAAAGCAGAAAATTTGTTTTGATTTTTCAAACTATAAAGGATTTGTAGCTAATCAATGTCAAGAACTAAGGTCTGCCAAAATATGAAGCTATTTAGCAGATAAATATTGATCAGATTCCTGACATCAGTTTTATGACTGAATTTATTAATATTTTTTTTATATGATCTAGACATTTTTTGGTTTTTAATATGCCGCAAAAGACTTTTGTCTTAAAAAGTGTCAGTTCTGACATGCCTGCTTCATTATTGTCACTATTAATAAAACTAAGAGTTGAAAGAACCAAAACTCAGTCACATTACCTTTAATAGCAAAAGTTTAAATATTTTATTATATTCATTATACTTAGATTAATTCTTTCTGTGTTCTTTTAACCATTTCTATCATGTTACTACATTTACTCTAATAAATGTGTGCATGGCTGAGAAGTTAGAATGTTCGAATCTCATCGTGGATGATTAATCAGGAAAGTGACTTCCTGATGTTACCGGGCTGTCAGCTTCTGACACCTTTGGAAAGTATCTGGAAACCGTACCAAAGCTTTCTGAGTGAAATTGTGTAGACAGAGCCATCGATGGTTGTTCTAGCGCGATACTGGTCTTGTTCAGGTTGTTGATCAGTGCATTCTCCCAGAAACTCTGCACAGTACAGTTGCCTTATAACACACATTTGGTCTTTGAATTCACAACTAAAAAGAATATACTTAGATTTAGTTTAATCTACCAAAATAGGACATTTTGAAGGTGAGTATGATAAAACAGTTTGATAACTGATATTTCTAAAAATTCATACTCAAAATTAAAAAGAGGAAATAAATCTTGTGGCTGAATCTTTCTAAAGCAAGCATGTTAATGATGATCCCTGGAAAAAAAAAATGATGGGATTAAATGGAGAATGATTTGGAAAGCATTGAATTTTGTCAGATTTTAAGGTTTTATTTAAGACAATTCATTAAAAATGATGTTTAGTTTTGAAATCAAGTGAATCAGAAAAACTATTTTAATGAAAGAAACAAAAAGAAAAAGTTGAAATCAAAAATATTTATAAAAGTTTGAATGTTTTAATTTTATAATTTTATGAAAATGGAATTTTTCAATAATTATTTTTCTTTTGTTATTTCAAAAATTCAATTTGAATTCATACATTTGGGATTTTAATTTTATTTCATTTAAATCTTTTGCTGGCAGTTTCCTCAAACAGCAGAAATTTTCATTTGCAATTATTTTTAAAAACACACATACACATAGATGTATCTACATCTATAGGATCATCATCTGCAGAATGAGGGTGTGACGATTTATCATGGACTTTTTGAAGAATATTAAAAACAAAAGGTCATCTATAGATGACCCCCTCATGGTGTGCTAATCTTAGAATATTTCTGTCACATATGGTCTGCAGCTCTTACTATTTATCTAGAACTCCTTGATGAAATCCAAAGAAGAATCAACAATATTATTGGTCCCAATCTGTCATCTTGGATTCAGTCACTTTCCCACTGCTGTAAAGTTGCTTACCTGTGCCTTTTCTCTAAATACTTCCATGAAAACTTTTCAGATGAGCTCTCTGTTTTTGTTGTTATATTATTATTATAGTCCCGCATTGATTTTGTCCAGTTAACTGATATTTCTGCCATAGCTAAGGATTGTTGGCGGGGGGGATTGCTAGCATTATTTTGTTTAGTTTCTTGTAAATAAATTTGTATTCATATTGTAAATACTCATTGGGGCTGTTTTTTAAATTGTGGTTTTTTTTTTGGCTCTTGTTTTTGAAAACATGAGAACTCTTATGTATCAAAGGAATCATATTTTTTTAAAAATAATTATATATATATATATATATATATATTAAAGAGAAGCCAAAAACGTTCTTGGTTATAATGATTTTCTTTTCTTTTTTTAAAAAATATATACTTTATTTTCCATATTTTATGCTACATAAATTTCAGGTTTTGTGACCATCATCAGGTGAAAAATGGTTATTTCCACATATTATATAAAGAAATTAATTTTTTTATTATGTTTAACCATTGTCTTTTTCTTAGAATTTGGATTACTACCACTTGTGTGTGTGTGTGAGAAGGTATAAACCCTAAAAAGTGAGTAAGAGAAAGAATATTTTTTTCCTTTTTAAAAAAACTTGTTTATAAACAAATTTCTCTCTGCAAAATTGTTTTAGTCATAATTGCAATTTTATTGTCAAAAGGATTTTTAAAGACATTGCTAAAAAGATGCAGAAATTGCTCAATATATACATTAGACATATACACACATTATGTACACTGTATCTCAAACCCGACTCATAGGATACACATATTAAAATAAAGAAATTATTGTATTAAAATAATTAAAAAAAATAACATCTTACTCATGTTGCTATTTACGTAGAGTTAACAATAAAAGACAATTTTAAAAAATGTGTACAAAATAAATATTCCAAATCAAATTTGCTTACAGACTTCGGCAATTTGATCTGACACTAAACTGTTGGAACATAATATGACAAACTGATTAAATTCCAGTTTAAATCTGTTGATGCAAATATAACGAATAATGTCAATTACAGCTGCAAGCATCAGAGTTTTCCTCTTTCTCTCTTGGGATAATGTAATAAAATTGAAAATATCAAGCAAAATAAAAGAGAAGAAAACAAAACCAAATTCTTTCTCTGCCCCACCCATTGTTCCACCCTTCTGGATCTGTATAACAATAGAATCTTTTAAATGGCAGGAAGATCTTTATTTAAGAAAAGAATACCGTTTGGTATATTGAAACTGAAAAACAAAAACATTGGTTTCAATCTAAAGCACTTAAACTCCAAATCCAAATTTGGGGGTTTGAAGTAAAAAAAAAAAAAAAAATAAAACAAAATAGAAATCAATATGAGATCTATATTGAATCATAACAAGCCAAATTGATTTTGTTGAAAAGAAACAATGTAGACCAAATTACTTGCAGTGTTTAGAACAGCAAATGCTCAGTGAGACATTACTAGCAATTTGTTTAAGCTGAGCCCCATGACACTTTATCACTGATAGTCTTTGTTAAAAAATGTCATATCAATTGTATTTACCATGAGGCAGAAAAAAGATGACATTACTAGCAATTTGTTTAAGCTGAGCCCCATGACACTTTATCTCTGATAGTCTTTGTTAAAAAATGTCATATCAATTGTATTTACCATGAGGCAAAAAAAGAAGTATTGAGATCAAAGAAAGAAAAAGAAGCAGAATTTACATCAAGAAGTGTTTTTCTGGAAGAGTTAATGATTTGGTTCTATTGACAAAATAGTAATATTTTAGGTTCTAATCACTTTACTTGTATTATTTACATTGTTCGGACTGTTATCCTCATCTTCATTGCCATATTCACAATGTTTCGGCTGTTGTATGCTCTGGCTTTCTTCAGGTGATTGGAATTATGTACTGAACCCTTTATTTTGTCCACCGCAGTAGAAATAACTGAGACATCTGGGAGAGGCATGACATCTGGAACCAGAACAATATACCCCAGTGGATGAAATAAAGGATTCAGTTTGAAATTCAAATCACCTGAAGAAGGCCAGAGTGTACAATGGCCGAAACTTTGTGAATATAGCAACGAAGATGAGGATAACAGTCCGAATAAGGTAAATAATGCAAGTAATCATAATACCACATCTCAGAGATCTAGACAAATATTTAATCACTTTGTTACAATAATTCGCAACAAATAATATAGAAAAGTAACTTGTAATATGTTAAGAGATATTTGAGGTCAGTCTTGTATCAACATTTCATTCACAAAAAAGTACATTATGGGTTTGGTGCTTCTTTGAACATTTTAAAGAATTTATGTCATTCTGGTAGAATGTGTATTTAAATGCTTGATGAGTCACAGACTTTGGTTATCATAATTGTGACAGCACAAGACAATTCTAAATAAAATCCACTGACAAAGTATACTGGGGAAAAATTATGAAAAATAATGTTGTATAAATACTTTTATTTGGTTAATGAGTTTTATTCATATCCATACAGTGCAGATGGAGTCAAAGCTGTCATAAGTTGGTTGATTATGAGAAGGGTAATGTCTCACGGCTCATTGTAAGTGATTAACATTCCTTACTGGATGCTCCAATATCTTGGCCTCATACCTTTACATAGTAAATGAAAATTTATTGCTATTTTTTTTGCTAAGCTCAACTAAATGAATCTACACAAATAATTTCATAGCAACAAGAGCCTTGGGTGGGGATAATGGTTAACAAGCTAGTGAGATGTGAGTTTAATCCTCACTGGGTGCCAAACTAAGTTAAGCTTAGTAAACAAGAATTACATGGCATTTTAAAAAACTGAGACAGAAAAAGTAACCTATGATGTGTGTGAGAGTTTGAGATCAACTAGTTTCAGGTTTTATTGACCAGATACAACTACAGAAACATTGCCTTTAAATGCCATTAACATCGATTTCTTATTTGGAAAATTAGATAATTCATTGGGCTTTCATTTTTACCGGAGTAAATGATTTTTGTTGCCAAAAAAAAAAAAAAAAAAAAAAAAAAAAAGGAGAAAGTCTTTGATTTCATGATAAATGTTCAGATAAATAAAAAGATTTACAAGAATATAACAAAAAAGAAGAAAAGTTTTATAGTTGGAACTGATTTGGCCTCACAGATAATTTAGATAAATCTCATGATTTCAAACTCCTCTCTGAAAGTGGTACAAAAACTCTCCAACAGGAAAATGAATGGTTATAATTTTAAAATAACATTTAAGAAAACATTGTCTTGAGAAGCCTAATACATAACCATATTCCAATCATAATATGCAACCTCTAAATATTTTTACTTAAAAATAAAACAAAAACACTGCATTCTATTATGCAATTCGCAGAATAAATCAACAGGTTGGAGTAACTGGTACCCAGATACCCCAGTATGAAACAAGATATTGCATTGTAAAAAATATGATGGATATATAAAGGTAATAATTTCTCTATCATATATCTCTTTGGCATTTCACAGTAAAAAAATAAATTGGGAAAAGCCTATTTCTTCCCTAGAAAAACTAATCTTTGTGGAGATGATTACAGACAACTAGTTTAGGAACTTGAAAGATGCCAAAGGAGAACACACTGAAATATTCTAAAAGAGAGAGTTTAAATAATGCAGTTAATGCAATTTTTTTTTTCAATGACAATTATTTCCCTGTTTTTGCAAGAATTGTGCCTCAAAGGAAATGCACTTAAAACTTCATTTGCCAGAGGAACTAAGTAAAATTTAATTTTGGTTTCTTTTAATTATGACAAGTCAGAAACAGACGTGTGCGTAAGAAAAAAAAATTGATAAAATGTAGAATAACTTGGATATAAACTAGGCACACGTACAAATTTGGAATAACAATTGAAAATTATCTGGTTCTTCTTGTAGTGTTATTGTGAATTCTTAAAGAGGAAATCTTGCAAAGTCTGATGAAAGGACAAGTAACATCACTATTTATTTGGCATTTTTGCATTTACTTACAAAAATCCAAATAAAGGAATAATAAATCTATGCTGCAGACATTTATTGTGACAAGAAAAAGTAATTGTTCTAGAAGTTCAGTGGACACCCAAAATTGTTCAGCTAACACTGTGCTAGTGCAACATGAAACACTTGTAATATCTAATGATTGGATGTCAGCATTTGTGGGGGTCAAGGTGTTTAAGAATTAGGCATCAAATCCATTGAAATCATTCACTCTTTCTGAAGTGGTCTTGAAATTAGCAAAGTTTGATTGTAGCTTGGAGCAGTAAATATTTGAAATAATAGAACCCAATGAAAAAAAAATCAATAATTGTTTCTTATTTGCCTTGTGCTTAACTTTTATAACATCTGTTGTTGAAAAACCCTTTCACCTTCAGAAGGAAACCTAATTAAACAGGATCTACACAATGCAGCCTTGATGCCTGCCTTAGATATTTAACAAGTCTTTTGTTAGCACCATGAATGGCAAAGGTTAACATGAAAAGAACCTTGTTTTAGGATACAGAGAAATATTAAATATTTTAACTCAACACTTACAATGTATAGGCCACCAGCTTTATTTCTAAGTCCATTTAAAAAAAGTAATTTGAGAGGATATGATTATAAAATTATACCATATCTTTTTTTTTTTTTTATAAATGTACTTAATGGATAGTGGCACGGATTGGGGAATTAGAGAACTGAGTTCAAGTTCCACTTGAATCCATTACATTCACTTACATGCTAATACCCTTGGGAAATGTATGAATCCTCTTCTCCCCCCCAGCTATGGGTAAATAGCAGGACAGACTGGATTCTATAGCCTTGGATGGCAACTGGTCTACCACAGAAAGAAATGGCAACCTACTGCAGGAAAAAATCTACCTTGTCAGTCAAGTATCAAAAGATACATGATCGCCTAAGGATATATCATGCATGGCACATAACTGAAGTTACAAACAATGCAGTTTGTCTGTAATTCGTAAGCCTTGAGCAGTTAAAATAGTCAATAGTTGTGTACATCCTGAAACAAAATTTTTATTTGCTAGTGTGGCACTATCATTGGAAGATACATTTTGATCTCAAATGTTTCTGTTTTATGGTTGGTTGATGGAGGTCCTTAAAACTGTGCCTTTTATGCAGTACCCACTTGACCAAAAGGGAGCAAAAGAACAAATAAAAAGAAAGCATTTGGGGTCAAGTGACAACTAAGCCAGACATTGATGATTTCCAGTTGTTGGTCTTTATTAGCAGTCACTTTTGGGATCAAGAAAGATTAGTTTTGATGTGTTCAATTGATGTTACCAGCGTCACACAAAAATGTTGGGATGGGTAGAGAGTTGGTAAGAAGGAAGAGTTGATCTATTAGTCAGACATGGCAGAATTTCTCCCAAGTGTCACCTACCTATCCACCCAAACTGAGCAAGCAAAGCCCTTAATAAAACACCTAGATATATTAGAAACAAGGTTTGAGTACTCATTTCTTGCTCTAACATTTATTTTCATATTCCATTGCCTTGTGAGCAGCGGATTTTTCTCGGTTTTTGGTGCATACTAACATGAATGATAATCAAGACATGAAGTAGATGTTGTCCAGTTGGTGGAAAGAGTTGACACAGAGACGGAGACCTCCACTGTATATTTACACTAGTATTAATCTTTGTCATTTATAGATATTTAAGCTTTACATATAAACATTAATCTGAAAAAAAAAAAAAAATGACTTTGGAGAAAAAAGACTTATACTTTACTTTCTGTCTATATATCTGAGATGAAGTATTATGTACACTATTTACATTATTCGGGCTATTGTCCTCTGTCGCCATATTTATCACATTTCAGCCGTTGTATGCTCTAGCCATCTTCAGGTGGCTGGAATGTTGAACTGAACCCTTTATTTTGCTCACTTGGGTAAACTGTTCTAGTTCCACGTGCCATGTCAGGACACATGGCACAGTGGATAAAGGCATTAGTTAGATCCTGTGACAGGACCCAAAGAGTGTGAGTTCAATACCTGGTTAAGGCGGTGGAGAACTTGGAGAGGGAAATTAACAGGAGATAACTGATAACTGACATCCATTAGACATGGCATGTGGAACTAGAACAGTCTACCCCAGTGAGTGAAATAAAGGGTTCAATTTGAAAATCCAACCACCTGAAGAAGGCCGGAGCATACAATGGCTGAAACATAAATATGGTGACAAAGATGAGGACAATAGTCTGAATAACGTAAATAGTATATTTTACTTTATATGACTGTCCTCCTCTTGCCTCTCAAGTGTGCAAAAAATTTTTTTCAGATTTAACAGTGGTCTATAAAAATATTAAGGAATTTGAAGAAAAATGGCCTGAAATTTACAGGTTAGAAAGAAATGGTCCCAGTTTTTCATTGGTTGGTTGATGGTTTCTGTTTAGTGTTGATATCAACTTGTATGGATTATTTAATTCTGAAAACTAAATAGGAAAATTCAGACTTTATACTGTCATTATTTCATTATTAAGTTACTTAGCTTCATTTTTTTTTTTTTTTACCAAATAATCTTACAAAAATAAAAATGAGGAATGAAAAGCTTACAAGAAATTTGAGATTAATTGTAGCAAATTCCTTTTTATTTTTTTGACAAAGGATGTCTTCAATTAAACTAGAAAAATGTATTGCTGGTAATTTTGCTATAAAAATGTTTGCTATTTAACCATAACTGTGACCCACACAGGTGCTACTACCTCAGGTCAGGGTGGACCAATGAACAATAGCAATTAAGAGGTGGTTATATGCGCCTCAAAATCTCCAATTTATTGATTAGAGACCTTGATACCATATGTAGTTTATCAAATTCTTCATTGGGTCTATAACTAAAAGTTTGTAACAAGCGTCCCTCATGTTAACTGCTGTTCAAATTCCACCTGTTACTGGAAGAAATATATTAAAAGGCCTCTAAGAGAAATTCTTTGGCTACAATGACCAATTATTGATTTTCTGTGGCTTTCCAAGGTAGAATGGGAAATGAAGAAAAATAACCAGTTAACATATATTTAATTAAGATGCAAGCAGTAAAACAGCAACCACATGTTTGATGCAAAATCAATAAAAACATTTCAATAGAATAAAAAGGTTTAGAGTAATTGATCAGTGTTAGTGCAGTAGAATGGAGATTTAAAATGCCAAGGTACAACTTGTATCATGCCAAGGTACAACTTGTATCATGCCAAGGTACAACTTGTATCATGCCAAGGTACAACTTGTATCATGCCAAGGTACAACTTGTATCATGCCAAGGTACAACTTGTATCATGCCAAGGTACAACTTGTATCATGCCAAGGTACAACTTGTATCATGCCAAGGTACAACTTGTATCATGCCAAGGTACAACTTGTATCAAGCAAAGATGATTATATTTGAATGGGTAAAGAACCCTTGTAAAAAATCTTGTCAAATTAGGAAAATACAGCCTAGAGAGGTACAAAATTATCTCATGAAGTACCCTAACAATAGTATTTGGTGATCCCATAAGTTCTGTCCGAATTTTAACTTTTTGTTAAAATGAACGAAATTTAAAGAGTATTTCATAATGTCTAATGGAGCTGAACATTATTTTCATGTTTAGATGCATTTAAACTGATCAAATTTTATTTCAGAGAACAATAAAATTAAATTTTGTTTGATTAAAACCCTGCTAACATGGAAGTACCCAAGAATCATTTCAGGCACATAATGCTTTATGAGTTCAAGAAAGGAAACTCAGCAGCCGAAGCGGCTAGAAACATTCACTCAGTTTATGGAGAGGAATGTGTGAATGAAAGAACTTGCAGAAGATGGTTTGCAAAATTCAGAGGTGGAGATTTCACCCTTGAAGATGAAGATCGAACCGGACATCCAGTTGAGTTTGATGAAAAGCTTCTTGAAGCAGCCCTTGAAGAAAATCCTGCTTTATCAGTTGAGGAATTGGCAGTGATTCTCAGTTCAAACCATACAACTGTTCGTCGTCATCTTCAACAACTTGGAAAAGTTCCTAAACTTGGAAAATGGGTGCCTCATTAATTGTCTGAAAACAACCTCAAATCCCGAGTTGACATCTGCTCTTCTCTCCATTCTCGCCAACTTGTATCACCTTTTTTGGATAGATTTGTGACTGGCAACGAAAAATGGATCTTTTATTGAAATGTTAAGCATCGTAGACAGTGGCTTGGTAAAGGGGAAGGACCCCAGCCACAGCCAAGAAGGGAACTTCATGGGCAAAAGGTTCTTCTTTCAATCTGGTGGGATTGCCAAGGAATAATCCACTTTGAATTCTTACCATCTAATGCAACAATTAATGGTCAAATATACTGTCAGCAATTAGAGCATTTGAACCAAGCTTTGAGGAAAAAAAGACCTGCTCTAGTGAATCGAAAATGGGTGATGTTTCCTCAGGACAATGCGCGATGACACACAGCAAGAATCACGTCATAAAAGATTGAAGAACTTGGTTGGGAGAAAATTCCTCATCCACCTTATTCTCCCGACCTTGCTCCTTCAGACTACCATTTGTTTCATAGCTTACAGAATCATTTGGAAGAAACAGCTTAAAACTGACATTTGTGAGTTCTTCGAATCAAAGCCAAAAGAATTTTATAGTAATGGAATTAGTAAGCTTGTTAATAGATGGAAGGAAGTCATAGATAATCAGGGAAAATACATTGTTGATTGAATCTGTAATTAAATGTAACATTTGGTCACTTGTTTTCTTTATTCAAAATTCGGACAGAACTTATGGGATGACCTGATATTTATGCATGGATTGATACTTCAAGCCAAGGATCAAAATGTAGTATCTGTTCTCTCTATTAAACAATGTTGGCAAAATTTTCAGGATCAACATTTATTTGAGCAATATATAGTGTGAGTTACAGTTTGTTTTTATTGAAAGTAAATTCATTAACTTATTGGGTGGTGCGAAATTAGGCTACTTGAGGATTGCTCATTATATATATATATATATATATATATATATATATATATATATTTTAAGACATTTTTATGTTTAACATTCTTTTTATAGATACAAATAAGTATTTAAGTATTTACCAGCCTGAATGTTTATTATAAACAGAGCATTTACTTAAATATTTGTATCTATGAATGTTAAACATAAAAATGTCTTAAAATAATTGTCGGACTTTGTCCATTTCATAATGTGTGACGTCATTTGTTTACATTTGATACGCCATGAGCAGTTATGAATGTACATGAGAGATTCATGGAAGATTGAAGTTTATAAGCAATAAATTTGACCTTGCCAAGCGAACGATCCTCTGTGGCCGAATCGGTTAAAAGGCACGTCAGGCTATAGACGGTTGCGTATAGGATACAGGTTCGAATTCTGTCAGAGGACAAATATTTTCTATGAAAATTTCTCGGACATTCAGGCCGGTAAATGTTGTTTAATACTGTTTATTATAAACAGAGCATTTACTTAAATATTTGTATCTATAAAAAGAATGTTAAATATAAAATGTTTTAAAATAATTGTCAGACTTTGTCCATTTCATAATAAATATATATATATATATATATATATATATATATATATATATATATATGCTATTGATATTTATTTTTTAATTTTCAGCTCTGTCCTGTGTTGTCAGACACATGTAACCTTATAAAACAAAATATTCCAAAATTATTGAGTGATAGGAAGAGAATAATGAAAATAGCAAAATAGTGAAACAGGGATCGAAGAACGATAAAAATGTAGAAAACATCGAGAAGAACGAAACAATGGCTTTAATAAAGTTTCAAAAAGGATTTGAGAAAAATCAAAAGAGTTCTAATCAAAAAATACGTATTGACAAAGAAGAAAATATTTGAACAAATAAAGATAAGTAGATGGGATGCAGAATATTAAAACATTGGCTGACGATATGAAAGCAACCAATCTATCACCTTTAAGTAATTGTCCCAAAGAGAAACATAGTTAATTGAAGAAGTACAGGAAAAATAATCTCTCATTAGTAACTTTTAATGATGGATGAAGAGCTATATTCGATGGACTTGATGGCTAGGTAAGAAGTTGGGTTCTTCATGAAAATATCAACCAATGGCTTAAAAAGGCAACAGGTTCAGTGGGGAAATAGTATTGTATAGTCCTTTCGAAGTTGAGGATTGTTATGGTATATATTTATGCAAGATAATGTACCTTAATATTCAGTAAAGCTGACTATTGTCTGTCTCCACACGCCTATGAAAAAATATTATAAGCTAAAACTGACATGAGGTACTGCTCATATAATTAAGTACGTCATCAAAATTTTACAAATGTTGGTTGGTTAATACCAATTTCTTTGTGAAAATTGATTTAGATAAAAGAAAATATCTGACCATTTTGTGTGTATACACACATAACTCATTTACACCTATCAAAATATATAAAACATTACTCAAATTTAATGTGTTTTAAGGTAACAATTTATATAAAAAGTGTTCAACAGATAAATGTAAATTATTAATTGCTCAAAGGATTTATCTCCTAAGATCATAAATCCTTTGAACATTTACTATTTTTATATATATATATATATATATATATATATATACATACACACACAGAGACAGACAGACAGAGCAGCAATTTGTGTTAGCCAATAGATAAAAATACTTATTTGAAAGGCAAAAATTTATTTACTGAATGATGATGGTGGTGGTAACTTCTTCTTGTGTATTTAGAATGAAAACGTTTTTTCCTGTGCAGATGTAATCAAACTACAGACATTTGTATGAAATATCCTGAAAATAAGAAATTAATGGCCATGGTGAATTTAAAATGGTTCGTACAAGTGATTTGATGGCTAAAGAGAAATTTTGAATAATTTCAGAGTTTACAAAAAGTAAAACTGTGACAGAAATTTCGGAAATGATCACCGAGTGTCAGTGAATTGTGACAAAGTTTGTTGAAAAATCTTGGATGACTGATGTTGGTTTGCTAAGAACAGGCAGAAGTCCAATCTGCGTCCTGCACGAAAAGAGGAGATAAACTGTCCGCGTTTCTTAGATTAGGACATTTTTAGGCAATGTTTTTTGGCTGCCTTGGCCTCTTTTAAAAAAACACATCCATAAAGAAAATCAGATGAAATGAGCAGCAGAACCCATCAAGGTTGATTTTCCAGTCATTATTTTTACTAACAAAAGTGCAACCAGAAATGATCCTAATGGATGGCACACTCACAAGTTGTGAAATCAACAAAGGCTGCAATATCTTAGCTTATAGGGTGTAAAGTTAGTGACCCTTTGATGCATTTTAGAAAATGTTAAGATGATAGATGATCAGACACACACAGAGATTATTTTGAAGTCACATGGAATTAGAATTCAAAATGAAGGTAAAATCTTTCAGAATGATTTTGAATAATCTGTGATGTTCTGTGAAGCAAAGCAAACAAAATTGGTTTCAAAGACATTCATTTCATGATGTAGCTTGATTTTTCACTCAACCATAATCTGAAGAGTAAAGGTTTACATCGCTAGTAAATTGCCAATGACCAAAGATGAATTTTAGAATTCTATGGAGTCTGTTTCATCAAAAACAAAGAAACAGTTCACCAAATCAGTAAGTGAACAACTAAAAAGAGTTTTAGAGCAGAAAGCATGTCCGACATTATTTTAATGACTTTTTCATTTTATTTTTTTTTTGTGGAAAGCATCTGTCTTTGTAAACTTTACACTATCTGAAATTATAATTTTTAATTACAAAACCTCCTGGAGTCTCAATAACCTAGCTAATAATGTGAAACTTGGCAAATTTGGTAAAGTATATAAAATTTGCCATATTGTAATTTTCCATATTGAATGATGTGTAGTCTACTATAATTTATAGTATATGAAATCACCTGCCTATTAATAGTACAAATACTTTTATGAATACCTTCATTAGTATTGTGGGAACCTGACATACCTACAAATGGACTCTTCCACACTTATATAATGTGGCTACCAATTTCTAGTAAAGAGGAAGTCACCAGGTGCCGCAGGGCAAAGTTTCGTCCAGGGAGGTAGACAGTCCCTGAACCTGTTTATACGGTTTCTAATGGGTATATTTTTGGCCTAGCCTACGGGCTCGGAGAGCCCACATTAAACCGGCCTTGTGCTACATGCGACCCGTGTGGGGTGGTTGTTAAATATCGGAGGTCAGCAGGTGGGAGTCTCCCAGTGAGGTGGCGACAGCTGTCAAACTCTCTGCCTCGGCGGAGAGGAACTCGGATGAGGCTTTGCTGCAGGGCAAAGTTTCGTCTGGGGAGGTAGACAGTCCCTGAACCCGTTTATGTGGGTTCTAAGGGGGATATTTTTGGCCAAGCCTACAGGCTCGAAGAACCCATGTTAAGCTGGCCTTGTGCCACATGCGACCCATGTGGGGGGCTTGTTAAATATTGGAAGTCACCAAGAGTGTATCACCAAGTGAATGTATGAATGAGTGAGTCAGGACACCAGTGAGAGAAGTACTCTCCAGTTCACATACTTTGTACTATGTTTCCATGAATAATATACCGTTTAACTTTATATCTGAGTCTGTGTTATTTTTCTATGCTTTCAACACCATAACAACTGACGACGAGATTCGAAACGACCTCACGAAGGGGAAGACCAAAATTCTCTCTGTCGACCATAACAATTAGTTTCCTAAAAATTAAGAAAAATTAAAAGTGGCCAACACACACATCTATAACAAACCAAGCTATTGGGAAAGTATTAAAGAACAAGTCTACAACACTAAGCTTGTCAAAGAAAAGTATTAAGACTAAGAAAAAAAATAAGAGAGAGAAAGACATCTACCTATACAAAAAGATAAAATGTTCAATGCTTTTTAGGAATTAAACTAAAAAAGAAAAATAACACTAAAAAAAAATCAAACAATTTTATCATTGCACTCTTGTTCTACTTTAGTGCTGCCCTTCATCTCAGGACTGTAACATATTAGACAAAATATCTGAAAGTATAACAATGGCTTTCTCTCTCTACATTCATCTACGAAAATCTTTTGCTCAAAAAAGTTATTTACCAATTCACATGAAGACTCACACATAGGAGAGAACGGTTCCATTGTGGAGAGGGTTTCTTGCAAAGCATTGCATTGAAGAAACATTTGCTTATACATGTTTTGAAAGATTAGACTTGTTTAAATTTAGCTTATAATCTCAGGGGTTAATAAAAGCTTTTGAAACTTGACAGGTTTTTTTTTTAAACTTTCAGGCCAAGATAAACTTTATCATTATAAATGATATATAGAGTGGGTACATGGGTTTGGTGATTTTAATGCTAATCATGTCAAGTGGCTTAATCATTCTAATGTTACTGATGTTGCAGGTATTTAGACTGTCAGTTTTTAAACTGCTCAGCCTCTCAGTCACATCATGGATTTCTCTACTCATTTCCCTAATGATTCTGATCAACATGCTTCTTTACTTACTTTGTTCCTTACTTCCTCTCCAGGCTCTTGTCAAGATTCACAACTGTCCTCTTGACAATTTGGATCATGTAGTATCTGTTGAGATTTATTTTGGGTTGTCTATTAGACATGAATGACCTATTCACAAGACATCTTCCTGTTGCAGTGAAATTTTTCTCTATTGAGAATTGTGCTATTGAGGTTCTGTCATAGGTAAAAGCAGGTACTGATGCTTTTGTGCCTTCTCATAAATACCAGGTGAAACCAAAATCTTGGTTCACACCTGCCTGTTCAGCCACTATAGCTCACATGAATCTGGTTGTACCAATGCGATAATTCTGGTCCTCTGTGTCTGCTCATAATAATTATAAATGTATCTTCAAAGAGGCTGAGACTTTGCTTGCTGATAGAATGAGGCACTGTATTATCCTTTAAGAACTTTGTTTCTCATTGCTACTGGCATCTCTGTGAGAGTGTTAAATAAGAGTAAGTCATTTACCCCCCCCCCCAACAAACTCTTCAGTCAATTTGAGGTGTTATCTTCTGCTGATAAAGTAGAAAGTTTTGCTTGTAAATTCTCTTCCAATTCTACTCCTGACACATCTAGAGCCTCTATGCCTGACCTGCCAGTTAGGGATGAGCCTCTATGCCCGACCTGCCAGTTAGGGATGAGCCTCTATGCCCGACCTGCCAGTTAGGGATGAGCCTCTATGCCCGACCTGCCAGTTAGGGATGAGCCTCTATGCCCGACCTGCCAGTTAGGGATGAGCCTCTATGCCCGACCGGCCAGTTAGGGATGAGCCTCTATGCCCGACCGGCCAGTTAGGGATGAGCCTCTATGCCCGACCGGCCAGTTAGGGATGAGCCTCTATGCCCGACCGGCCAGTTAGGGATGAGCCTCTATGCCCGACCGGCCAGTTAGGGATGAGCCTCTATGCCCGACCTGCCAGTTAGGGATGAGCCTCTATGCCCGACCTGCCAGTTAGGGATGAGCCTCTATGCCCGACCTGCCAGTTAGGGATGAGCCTCTATGCCCGACCTGCCAGTTAGGGATGAGCCTCTATGCCCGACCTGCCAGTTAGGGATGAGCCTCTATGCCCGACCTGCCAGTTAGGGATGAGCCTCTATGCCCGACCTGCCAGTTAGGGATGAGCCTCTATGCCCGACCTGCCAGTTAGGGATTAGCCTCTATGCCCGACCTGCCAGTTAGGGATGAGCCTCTATGCCCGACCTGCCAGTTAGGGATGAGCCTCTATGCCCGACCTGCCAGTTAGGGATGAGCCTCTATGCCCGACCTGCCAGTTAGGGATGAGCCTCTATGCCCGACTTGCCAATTAGGGCTGAGCCTCTATGCCCGACCTGCCAGTTAGGGATGAGCCTCTATGCCCGACTTGCCAATTAGGACTGAGCCTCTTCTGTGTGATATGCATAAAACTCTGTCCATAGTTTCTGCTATCATCTCTGAACTGAATCCTCAAAATGTATGTGGACTTGATGGTATCCCTGCAATAGTCCTTAAGAAATGTTCTTGTATATAAATAAAACAATATAAATTACGAAAAATGATTCCAGATGTCTCAGTTATTTCCCATTGGTTAGATCCAGTGACTTGACCCAAAGAGTTGTGAGTTCAATACCTGGCCACAGCAGTGGTGAACCAAAAGCTTGGAGATTTTAGGTGAAAGGAAATAATTGAGACATCTGGAATAGCATGGCATGTGGAACTAGAACAATCTATCCTAGTGGACAAAATAAATGGATTGGTTCAAAATTTCAATCACCTGAAGAAGGCTGTAGTATACAATGGCTGAAACATTGTGAATATGACAATGAAGATGAGAATAACAGTCTGAATAATGTAAATAATGCAAGTAAGAGATGAATTATAGTTCGTATTTTATCGACAAGATTCATATGACCCATGGTTTGGGGTTGTGAGGTGAGGGAATCAAACAGAAAAAGAAAAAAATATATAACTGCTCGTTTCGTAATTGGCCTGCATGTGAACAAAGTTTCAAATTTTCTTTTAAGTTAGATACTGAAATGTTATGTGATATGTCCTCTTGTAGGATGCCGGACAATCTCCTCAAAGACCAAGAAGATACTTGGAATAGCAGAAATGTGGTTCTACAGAAAGTTACTGAGGATAACATGGACTGAATATGTGAGCAACCATGAGGTTTTAAAGAAAATGGAAATAAAAAGGAAACTTATACTTAACATCAAGAAGAGGCAGTTGAAATTTATGGGGTATGTAATGAGGAAGGAGTGCTTGGAAAACCTGAAACTCACAGGATGGGTTGAGAGAAAGAGGGACAGAGGAAAGCAGAGTGTGACGTACTTGATGGGCTTGAGGAAATGGATGGTAGAACAGAGTTGGAGATAAATAGCAAAAAGACGAAACTTATTAAGAGCTACAAGGGGTAATAAGATGTGGAGCACCATGATCACCTATGTCCACGGAACGTAAAAGAAGACATCAATTTAAAGAACTCATGAAGAATTCTTGTTAAAAGATTCGAAACAATACCAAAATGACCAGTTAGGAAACTAATGAATTCGTGTGCATGTGTGCGAGAGAGAGAGGGCAGATGATTGAAAACGCAGACAATAAGACTAATGGATTATATATATATATATATATATATATATATATATATATGAAACATAACGTCTAATTTGGTTACAATACAATATAGTGTATATATATATATATATATATATGAAACATAACGTCTAATTTGGTTACAATACAATATAGTGTATATATATATATATATATGAAACATAACGTCTAATTTGGTTACAATACAATATAGTGTATATATATATATATATATATATGAAACATAACGTCTAATTTGGTTACAATACAATATAGTGTATATATATATATATATATATATATGAAACATAACGTCTAATTTGGTTACAATACAATATAGTGTATATATATATATATATATATGAAACATAACGTCTAATTTGGTTACAATACAATATAGTGTATATATATATATATATATATATATATATATATATATATATATATATGAAATATAACGTCTAATTTGGTTACAATACAATATAGTGTATATATACATATATATATTATATATACAAAATATAACATCTTAGTTGAATATAATTTTAAATCTGTGTTTCATGACCTCTTACTTAGCATAGGTCATTTTGATTAAAAACATAAGTTCTGCTGCTATCCACTCCCTATGCTTTCCTACTCTTTTTCTTATTCTTCCTTTTCTCTAGAAAAAAGATAGTATCATGTGTCTTTCTTCCTTGCTCTTTCTTCTTTTCATGTGAAAAGAGGTTGTATGCAGTTGAAATCTGGATAAAGTGTACGAACCAGTCATTTGCTAATGCCTGATGAGATGTGTTGATAAACATCAAAATGTGATTGCATTGATATAGTGTTATTTTACAGGTTTGAATGTAATATTCTATATATATATATATATATATAAAAAGTTACAATTATGTCAAATAAAATGAAACAAAAACAGAAAAAAATTTAAGTTAAATACACCCAACACAGATATCAATGCATAGAGAACTATTCCTGTTGGTCAAAAAAAAAAAAATATATATATATATATCCGTTTTGCTCATATTCTAAGAGAAGTCAACATGAGACAGGCCAAGATAAGAGATTGTAGAAATGATTAAATTACAAAAATGGAGATGGGGAAGAGGCTATAGAAAAAATTATTGGTGTTCAATGGGCAGCAAATCCAGGCAGGAAAAAATACAAGATGGAGAGATGACATTCAGAGGTTTGCTGCTAAGATATGACAAAGAATAGTTCAATTTTAGTCATCATTAGAGAATCTAAGAAGGACTTTTATTCAGCATTGGATGAACAATAACAAATGAGGATAATGATTATATATATATATATATATATATATATATATATCCAAGAGAATGCTATTGTAACTGCATTGGGGGGGGGGGGGGTTAAATTACATTTTTTTTTATCTATCCTCACATGCACTTAAGAAAAATTTTCTGATATGTAAGCAAGGGTTTAAGACTTCGGATTTCTGATCTAAAAGGTTTTTTGGATCAGGAAATGTTATAATCACTAATTTTCCTGTTGGCAGAGGTTGCAAATATGATTGTGATTGTTGTATGGTTTTGATTTTTTAAAATTTTCCACCTTATTAATGTATACTTGTTTTTTTTATACCTACATGCAGACATATGTGTGTGTGTGTGTGTGTGTGTGTGTGTGTGTGTGTGTGTGTGTGAAGAATTGCTGAAAATTTCTCAGCCTGATAAAGTGGTTTCAGATTAAATTCTGATGTTTGGCTTTGATTTTAGGAAGTGGTTCGGGCCTTGTGTGTGTGTGTGTGTGTGTGTGTGTGTGTGTGCATACATTTTATATATTATTTATACACATAAACACATTGTATTTTATCTATGTAGATATACAATTTTGTATGAATCTGTCAGTTAACCTTTCTACGGCATACATTTCATCCACCAATCCAAAGTGATGTTTCAGATCTTGTTTTCTGAATGCTTCCACCATAAAATGATTTATACAATGCATCCAAAGAAATACGGCTTATCAAGTTGAATAAATTCTCAATAAATGAGGCTGTCGGAAAAAAAATAAGTAGTATCAATTCTGCTTGAATTAGAATTTGCAAAAGAGTCTTAAATAATGTTTGTTTTACTAAAACTTTAAATCTTTGTTTTTTTTTCATTAAAATTTATTTAAATTCAAAGCAGCAGGTAAAAGCCATTGCATTTGCAACCATGCATAGTGAAAATTTGCATTTAAAAATCAGGAGGTGGAGAGAGGACAAGGAAGACAGGAATAAATAAGTGGGGAGGAGTGGAATGAACATACAAGGTGTTTCTTGTGTTGCAAATCATTCAAATAGAAAATTTTCAGTTCTTCATTTGAGGATTTTTCCTTGCAGGCTCTGCTGTTCATCATGGGATACCAATTACCCAATGATCCAAAAATCTCCCACCTTTCCCATCTATATATGTCTTATTCACTTCAATATCTTCACAAATAAAAGGAATGTTTGGCAAAGAACCAAACTGATTCCAATTACACTGTCCATGCAGTTGCCTTTGTTCACTGAGAAATATCAGGTGATTATGAACGTTTGGACAGTTACAAACAAGAGGCTTTTATTTAGGATATATATATTTATTTATTTATTTTCCAAGCATAGCTTGGATGTGGCACAAGGCCGAAAGTATGGGACAGCCAGTGAGGATCAAACTCACTACTCAGTTGTAGTTGTTCTAGCAAGACAAGCTTGCTAACCATTACACTGCCTTGAGGTGCCCAATAGTGATTTTCCAAGCATAGCTTAGATGTGGCACAAGGCCGAAAGTACGGAGGCACCCAGAGAGGATCAAACTCAAATCTCAGTCGTAGAGACAAGCTTGCTAACCATTATATCGCCTCAGGGTGTCCACATTTCAATTGAGCACTGTTGAGTGATAAGCTAATTCTATAAACAACAGCCACCTGCACTAATGTAAAGCTCTTCAGTAAAATGAATGGAGCACTTTGGCTGATTGGCATTTGTTTACATTTGTAAAAACAATACAGTAGATTTAGTTGTGTAACTCTACTGAGTGAAGATAGCTTTGGCTGACACAAAATTAGTTGTGTTTCAATCCTGGCTTGAGGTATTCGGAAGTCTAGTTGCACTGAAGAGCTGTGATACAGCGAAACAGTACTGTCTGTGAATGATATATATGTGTGTGTGTGTTTGTGTGTTTTGCAATCAAATGCCTATCTAAGTATAACATTTGTAAACATGTTCAAAAAGCAAATCATTTTGCAACAGACTATTAAGACATGACTATCAAGCAGTTACTGTTAAAAATTGGTTATTTATTTATGGAATTTATGTTTCTACAAAAATTCCAGTCAAATATTTGTCAAAACTGGTAATGGATATAGAAATAATTTTAAAATTTCACAGGTAGATGTCCTAAGAGAACTCAGTCTCTTTCTAATCTTTCATCCCTTTCTTTCCAGTTGTTTGACTGCTAGAATGATAAAAAATTGATTAAAGCACGAAACAGAATTGTTTTCTCAATAAATAAAGGAGGCAATTGTTTAAAGCTGAGAAAAATAAATTCCTTGAAAATTTTAATTGATTAAATAATGCAGCTGATTTAAATTTAATTGATTAAATTTAATTGATTAAATAATGCAGCTGATTTAAATTTAATTGATTAAATAATGCAGCTGATTTAAATTTAATTGATTAAATTTAATTGATTAAATAATGCAGCTGATTTAAATTTAATTGATTAAATAATGCAGCTGATTTAAATTTAATTGATTAAATAATGCAGCTGATTTAAATTTAATTGATTAAATTTAATTGATTAAATAATGCAGCTGATTTAAATTTTTTTTACAGCTTATCTCTTTATAGGTTATTTAAAGCTGAAACATATTTTTGAATTGTAGGAGGTTACATAGAGTACTCAGTGTTCCCAAGTGGTCTCCTGACTGGGATCAATGCCACTTTAGTGATCAAATGGAAGCAGGTGTTTTCAGTTAAAATACGACTCTTATCTTGTGACAGTGAAACATGCCAAGAGGCAAAATCAATCATGAGGCAAAAATGGAGATTTTGAGCTTTGCTATTTAAAAATACGAGTTTTTTTTAACTAAATTTAATATCAATTAGGCATAGAGCGGTAGCTGCTATTGAATCAATGTTATTGAATAACATTACAACTTCCATGTAGCAGAATTTTGCAATTTCTCATCAACAGATTCATCAATTCTGATCCCATGACAGCCATGACTTATAAATTCCCAGTAATTATTGACCGATTAGCAGTTTGAAGGATGGACTGGAAATAGTTGAATTTATTACCAATGATGACACTAATACCTCAAATTTCAATAGCACTGGTACTAGGCCAAAGTGCAAAAGGTAGGAATTTGATATTGATGCAGTTATACTTTCATTGAAAGACATTTTGTATATTTGCATGAAAATTATTGCAGTTTCTTAGTAAAGACCAAAACCAAATAACTACTATACTGCTGGGGCAGAGTGCTACCTCTCTCTCTCTCTCTCTATATATATATATATATATATATATATAACAATGTATAATTTTATATATCAACAAACAGTATTTAGAAAAATATAAATTGGAAAATTTCTTCTGATGCATTTCATTGATGAAATGCGTCACAAGAAATTTTCAAGTTTGTCATATATATATATATGTATGTATGTATGTATATAATGTGTACGTGTTTGTGTTTATGCAAATTATTTTTAGATAGAGTGTATCTGTAAAGGAACAAAATGAATGAAAAGTCAAGAGAAAAACTATTACTGAATACACCATAATCTAATCACAATTTAAACAATATTCATTTAAAAAAAAAATTATGGATATTACTTGTTTACTTTTTACAAAACTTTGAATTATGACACTGTGTCCTCCACATATTTTGGCTGACCTTTCAATTACCTAATGACATTCATGAATAATCTCAAATTTAAAAGCCTTGATAAACCAATGACACCCTTGTTTTTGTATATAAACACATGCAACAACAACCTCTTTTAATGTAGACAAAATTATCAGCTCACTCTAAGCCAATCAGAAGACTCCAAAGATTCTTATTCTGGACAACCCAAACTGTACATTCATTACTTTCATTATTGACACTGTTCAAACTGTTATCCTCATCTTCATTGCTATATTCACAACATTTTGGCCGTTGTACACTCCAGCTTTCTTCAGGTGAACTGAAGCCTTTATTTCATCCATCGAGGTATATTGAAACATTGCTCAGTGGATAAAGGCATTGGTTAGATCCAGTGACGAGACCCAAAAAGTTGAGAGTTCAATACCAGGCTACACCAGTGGTGAACGAAAACTTGGAGATTTGAGTTAAAGGGAAATGACTGAGAAATCCGGAAGAGGCATGGCACAGGGAACTAGAACAATCTACCCTAGTGGATGAAATAAAGAGTTCTGTTTGAAATTCCAATCACCTGAAGAAGGCCAAGTGTACAACGGCCGAAATGTGAATATAGCCATGAAGATGAGGATAGCAGTCCGAGTAATGTAAATAATGCAAGTAATCATAATACCTCATCTCGGGGATATAGGCAGATGTACATTCCTTATCCAACCCCAAGACCAAGGAATACTGTGTTCTGTCAAGGTTAAGTATCATCCATATTTCAGAAAGTGTATTTTAGATGCATTAAATTCTGGCAAGTCTGCTAAAACATTTATCAAACAATTTAATATGAAGAATAGTTGTTTAACCTTCTAATGGCTGTCATGCTTTACAAATCTCAGATGTGCCTAATTAAGCAGCCAAAACTGAATTATTGATTTATTATTACATGACCTCTGCCAGCCCAGCAAAATAATATCCATTCTGGAGACAAAGTGATGGGAAATCAGTAGTTTAGCTGGACAGATAATTTGTTTAAATCAATTGTTTACCTGTAACATATTTGTAGTTCAAAAACAAACAATATAGTCACATAAAATTTATTTTTTATTTCTATAGATTTTCTTACCTCTGGTGGAATTTATTTTATTATAGGTAGACTTAAGATTCGAAATAAAATCTTTTGTATGAATTTGCGAGTGTTTCTTGATTTTGATGATCTGAAGGCAACACAAAAACCCCATTAAAAGCAATACCCACCTCCACAAAAAAAACTGAAAGAAAAAAGTCACATTTATTTATAAACTTTGTTATTTGCGAGTCACAGATTTATTAATGAATCTACATTTTAAAATATTGCCATCATATGTAAATTAATTTTCTAAAGTTAAACTGAAAAGTTTTCAAGGATTTGACTATTAATCTTTGTTATAATTCATACAACAGCTCAAATAATATATGGATACATAGACAGTCTTGATAGCAATTTAAGTTAGTCTACAATTGTCATGACTACCAACAGATATAGCAGAGTAACTGCCTAAACATTACAATGTTTGAAGTAGCTGTTGCACTGTTTGATCACATGAGCATGTGCTAAAACCTATTAGTAGTAGCTACTCCTTTTCAGCCTCTGGGCTTGTGTTAAGAAAAAAAGATGGCTGCATGCATAGAGCAATTTTAAGAGATTAACCCTATTTTATGCTGCATCGTAAACCACGATTCTCTCCCCCACCCACTCTGCATGGTCAAGACATTACAATCCTTCACTCACCAGGAGAGTAAGTTCAACCACGTCCATTTCTTCCTTTGAACAGAATCTGTTCGAATAACATTCTTTGAATCTATACACTCTTTCAGGAATTAGCATTGCACATTTTCTATACTCAAGGTTCCTGATAGACAGCAAAAGAATAAGCAAAATGAGAAATGTTTATTCCATTTCTTTCAACCAATTCAACATGTCATTTTTGTTTTTAAATACACAACACCTTGTCAAATGCAATCCCACAAACAATTTATTCTATTCATTGATACATCCATTTTCCTATCATCTTCCTATGCCTGTGAAAAGGATATTAATCAGATGACAGACAATGAGGTAAAACTTGGGGAGTGATGGGTTCATGCCTTTTCCAAGACAACAAATTTCTAATGATTTACCGTTTTCATTCAGTTTTCTAAACTGTTGCCATATGAAAGATTTCCAGTTACAAATTCTTAAAAACACTTACTTTCATGGAAACCTGATTTTTGTAATTGTTTGGATAAAATTTACAGGCAGTAAAATATCGAATATTTTAAAAAGACACAAAACAATAAATATACAGAAAAAACTGAATTGAAAAAAACAAAAAACAAAAACAAACCATTCTTGAATATTTTCAAGAAGTCAAAGTAATGGATATTTTTCATTTAAAGCAAAAAAGAAATTTTGATATAAAAATGCATCAAGTAACATTGCCTTTTCTTTTTTCTCTGCCATGCAAAAGGCTTAGCTTTTCATGTCAACTCGAATTTTGATGTTATCAAAAATTTGATATTTTTGTATAAGCAAATATTTGTTAGTTGAGATTTAGTTTAAAGACAAAAAGGTAGATAACTCTAAACATCAGGCAATAAAATAAATTTGGTCTGAAGCAGATTTGACGGCTTTGGAGAGAATCTATGCTCTTAAAAATCTCAATATTTCTTCTTTGAATTAATTTTATTGAGTCTGAAATGATAAAGAAAATGTAAGCTAGTTTCAATGCAAAAACACATTCAAGTTTCATGTTTAAGAGATAAAAAAGGGGTTTTATTAAGTATTATTTATAAAAGGTATGGGAATGTGGCCAAGTGGTTAGAACATTCACATTATGACCATGAGCCTTGGGTTCAAATCTCACCAGGGTTGATTTGTCAGGAAGGAGACTTCCTGATGTTATCGAACTGGAGGAGTCAATCCCAGTGTGCGGCACCTTTGGAAAGTGTCTGAAAACCATACCAATGGTTGACCCAAGTCTTGTGAGTGAAATTGGGTATATGGAGCTCTTGGGGGCTGTCAATAGCTGTGCTAGCACAAAGTCACAAGTCATCGTGGCTAAGGGTTTGAGTGTGTTGGCCTTGTTCAAATTGTTGATCATGCTAGATAGCACAATCTTTACTGTAAACTGTAACTAAGGTCTGCTAAGCATAGTTGCAGTATAAACCACAGGTGGTCTCTGTGGGTGTTGAATAAACACAAATGCACTTGAGCAAGCGTCTGCAATAGGGATTGCCTAGCTGGCCTAGTAGACGGGTATCCTCGAATGTGAGTGGCCAGCTATACATACGTTTATAAAAGGTAAATTATAAAAACTACTTAAAAAAACAAATGGCTAATATTTTTAGTTAAGAAAGAAAACGACTAAAGCCAGTCTTGAATTTTCACAATGGAATCTCAAATACGACCTACTTTAGAATAAATTCTTATACCCGGAACTTATTTCTATGCCAGAGACAGAATTAACGTCACTTAACTAAAATCATCATATTCAATATTTTTCTCCACTTTTTCTGTTTAAAATCCAGACTTGTATCTGTGCATTTTCAAAAACTCCTGAAGCTGGTTGTCAAAACTCTATGGAATCAGGTGTAAGAAAACTTGTCAAATGAAAGCAGTGGAATACAGTACACAACCGTTGCATGATTTTTGCCTTAAGAACAATGGATTTGTAGTCATTGCTTTTCTTGTCTGTCATTCTAGGAGTTTATGATACATTTACACAAGGATTCGTGATCAAAACTAATTAAAATGATTTATGATCACTCAAATTTCAAGGCAGGCAGGTGTTTTCTCTTTTAAAAAAAGAAACAAAATTTGTGTTAATTGTTCCAGACTTGAAGATAATTCAGTTATATGCCTTCATTTTTCAAGAATTTTATGGAAAATAAATTTTTTTCAATTTGCAAAAGATAACTGATTTTAAAAGTTTAGATTTGAAATGATTGCATGATGCTAGTAAGGTTTTTTTCCACAGCTGTTTTTGCTGAAGGAATAGCTGGTGAGACTACCACACCAGAGTTTGTATTGGCCAAGAACTTCAGGAAGTTAGGTCATCAGAGTTTTCTAGTTAATTTGATATCAATAAGTGCTTGGCATTTGACCAAAGTCAGTCCACATAGGACAATCTGAATGAATATAATCATCACATGACAGCAGTTAGACTGTAAAAATCAACAATCCAACCCTTGTGCCTTAGTGGCATTACCGCCTTGCTTGGGGTGAAAAAAAAAACATTTCTTAAAATTCTTTAAATAAAATCTTTTTGATATTAATACACAACAGGAAAGATAAAGATACGAGTCAAAGTATCCATCAATGAAATTTCTGGAAAATTAAATCTGAACAGTGATAATTATATGTATGCATTTTTCTGAAATAAAGTAAAAAAAAAAAAAAAACTCAGTTTAAAAAACATAAAAATAAAGATTAATCTCGGCAAATATTATTTACATCTTAATGTTTTTTAATAAATATTTTTCTTTGCTTATTGTAGGATCGTAAATGCACTGCCTCAGAGGTTTTCTAATAATTCTTTAGTCAAGTTTATACACAAGATGTATGCATCAGTTGGTAAGAAATTTTCCAATTATTTTATGTAATAAATATTTATTATTTCCAACAAAGAAAAAAAATAGATAAATTATTATTTCTCACTATATATATATATATATATATATATATATATATATATATATATACAAACATATATTGTTAAATATAACAGACACAAAATGTCTATTATGTCTGAGCTGTTCGAATGTTTGTTTTAATTTCTGGTGAAGATAAGACAAAAATTGCCCAACATTTGGATATTTTTTTATTAAGTTGGTCCTAAGCTCTCTGCTCACATGAGCCATCTTCAGAGTTGTTCTAGAGAAATGAAACAAAGATATCCACCGTCAAAGCTGATATTTTGTTATTTTGACATAGAAAATTGCTATGCGACGATAATAAAAGAGTAGCAGACACAGATCGTAAGTTCAAGATGCAGCTCTATGACATCGTACCACCTGAGAGAACGAAATATTAACAACAGAACCACATGTCTAGATGCAATGTAATGTGTTGCGACTAGTCTGAAATGTAATTCTGTTGAGTGGGTTGCTTCATTTTAATGTAGATGGCTTCCAATATCTGAAGCTTCTTATACTGTGTGTATGTGTGAGTACTATTGTGTTATCAACTAATACCTGTCTAATATTATGTATATGGTTATTGTCGCATAGCAATTTTCTATGTCAAAATAACAAAATATCAGCTTTGACGGTGGATATCTTTGTTTCATGTCTGTATAACAACTCTGAGGATGGCTCATGTGAGCCGAAGGCTTAGGAGCAACTTAATAAAAAAATATCCAAATGTTGAACAATTTTTGTCTCTCTTCACCTGAAATTAAAGCAAACATACAAAGTTTAGAACGGCTCCTGATCAGACATAAAAGACATTCATTGTCTTTTATGTTTAACAATATATGTTTTAATAATGACCTGTTTCCCCAGTACACTATTTCTTTTTCTAGCACCCACTCACAAATTCCTACCTGAAGGAGGAAAAAAGTGATATGAGGTAACTTTTTTTTTTGATAAGTATTTCAAATCAGTTGCCAACGTTTTGACTTTTTGAATATGAATAGTGTTTATTTTTCTTCTATCATTATTAACTAAAAAAAAAAAAAAAAATTCAAGAAAATACTTTGAATTAAAAATTTGGATGGTCGGTGAGTAAACTGGCTTTCCCAAACCACTTTATTTTGAGCAAGGTGGGTGACTAGGAACTCTATAGGATGAAGACTTATCAAAGAATAGAAGAACTCTTGTCCAGTTAACTATTGATGCCTCAATAAAAATCACCGTGAAAGTGTAAAGGAGAATTGGACCAACTTGTCAAGAGACCCAGCGTTTGTTGTGTGGGGGGCAGTAAGCACCAGGAATTATGTCCTCTTCCACAATAAGCTGTTGAGAGAAGGCCTTCTACTTAGAGTAGGTGACACTGACTATTTGCATATGAACGATACTGGGCAGGTATTAGCCAATAGTCAGCATGGGTCTGGGATTGGGAGAGCTATATAACACCAGCTTTTTCTCAGTTGTTGGGGAAGCACTCTCGACGTGTGGGACATCAGAGTTCAGCATTGAAGTTTTGAGTTGGAGTTTACATTTACTTGACTTAGAAAACCAGAAAACTTAACAAGATGAACATAAAATGTTCATGGGAAAACTACTCCATTGTCAATACCAAGATCGTTCATAGTGTCAGAGTTAGCTCCTGCTTAATTTCCTAATTGTTCACTAGGGGGCACTCTCCCTACACTATAAATACTGGGCGACTTATTGCCTCATTCTCTTTTTACACTTTGCATTTCAGCAGACACGTTTAAAAATGTAATTTCTCATAGAGATCTGCGTTTTCGCCCACTTGTGGGAAAACACCATGAAACACGCACTCACATACACGTACGTACGAATATTCAAACTCTTTACGTCCACATGCAAACACAAATGTTGATGTCTTTGTCACTTGTAAATTTGTTGTTTAATACATATATTTGTTGATTATATATATTTTTGAATTGGACAATGTCTGACAATTTATTTTAAAGACATCTATGATATGTTTCTATGAAAATTTCTCGGACATTCAGGCCGGTAAATGTTATTTAATACTGTTTATTATAAAACAGAGTATTTGCTTAAATACTTGTATCTATAAAAAAAACGTTAAACATATCATAAATGTCTTTAAAATATATATATATATATATATATATATATATATATATATATATATATATATTTGCATCACATGAATCATTCATACAAAAAGCAGATAGTGAAGTTAATGACAATGGCAAGAATCACTCACTTGTTTGCTAGAGTGATTCTTGCCATTTATATCATTAACTTCACTATCTGCTTTTTGTATGAATGATTCATGTAATGTAAATTGAACTGCACCACATACTTCATAAAAATAAATAAATAATTGGTCTTGTTTGTTTTCTTTAGCTCTTTAGTTGAACTTGAGTCCACCATGTTCTTGTAGTTGGACCTTCTTCTAGCAGGAATAAACAGCACATGTTTCTAATTCAATAACACGCTAACACACAGTCCTCTACAATGGTAATCCACAATGTTAATTAAAATATGAGACAATGACATGAAGGAGTCTAGATAATAAGGAGAGACGTGTACAACAGATGTCACCAGACCATTGTCTAGCAACTGCTGACATCAAACAAAAAATAGTTTTAGGAACATA
The DNA here is from genome assembly GCA_964036315.1 of Acanthosepion esculentum. Lineage (NCBI taxonomy): Eukaryota > Metazoa > Mollusca > Cephalopoda > Sepiida > Sepiidae > Acanthosepion > Acanthosepion esculentum. The sequence continues at coordinate 33,722,407 of OZ038508.1, read as the reverse complement.
GAAAATCAGAAAATTAAATCAATGTAGAGATTTAAAAATGCTCAGGAGGAAATGAAGAGATTAAATATTAATATTTTAAGAGTATGCAAATCTCAGTGGGCAAATAATGAAAACTTCATCAGTGACAGACCGAGTCATATAAGCAGGTGAAGAGAAAAGTGAGAGGAGAACTAATACTAGACCAAAAGGTTAAGAAATGTGTTCTGGGATACAGTCAATTATCTGATAAGATTCTTTTAGCGAAACTGAAAGGGAAGCCTTTTAATATACCTATTGTAGTCGTATATTCACCAACAGCACAAAGCATGAAGAAGTCTCAATGCAAAATGCAAGAAATTTCAATTGTCATGAGAGACTTGAATGCTAAAGTAGGGAAGGAGCTAGATGGTGAAGTAGTTGGCCATTTTGAACTAGGAGCCCATAATAAACATGGAGAAAAAAAAACAGGTCCACTGACGTACAGCAAACAACCAACAACGGTTTTAAAGAATACCTAAAATGCTAATGGACATAGAGAAACCCAAGAGGAAAAATGAAAAACAGTTCGACTACATAATGATCAAGAAGATATTCAGAAACACCATTTTATTCTGTAGAAAATATGTCTACTTCCGACTCTGCTGGAGAGAATCGTCTTTCAGTTTCCTGTAAACTATAGAAATGAAAGAAAGCTAAATAAGCATCTAAACTACAATATGGCAGGCTCCTTAATTCCAAATAAATATGGACGGTGTTAAAAACAAATACAATAAATTAAATGATAATGGAAATTTAAATTGGGACACATTATGCGAATCTTTAGTAACATTAGCAAATGACATCATCCCAAGGAAAACTAGACAAAAAAAAAAAGAAAAAAAAAGGAGAGGATGACAAATGAAATTCTTGACATTATGAAAAGGGGGCAGAAAACAATGCTAAGGTATGGTACGGAATATAGTTCATTGCAATAAAGAAATTAGAAACCTATGCAAGTGGGGGAAAAGTGAAATGGCGCAATGAAATTGTGCAGAAATAGAAAAAATGAACATCACAGATAAGGTAGATATGCATAAAAGAAATAACAGGACGAAAGATATACTCATCAACAGGAAAAAAAAAAAGGTATAGGAAGAAAAATACTCCCAAAGATTGAATGAATACATTGGAGAACTCTTCCACAATGAAAGAGAAAAACTTTCAATGCACAAAAATATGGAAGGACCCGAAATATTAAAATCTGAAGTGAAATCAGTAATCACCAAGTTGAAAAGTAACAAAGTAACAAGACCAGAAGGAAATGAAATAAAGATGCTAGCAGCCTTTGGCAATTTTGGCATTGACAAAATTACAGACATTAAATCTAAGACAGTGGTGATATACTGGAAAAACTAGATAGATTCATTTTCATACACTGCCTAAGAAGCCACGTTCAAATGAACGAACTGCATCAGGCAATCAGCGGAATGAGGCCCATAAAACTTATGATCCAAATTCTGATAAATAGAGCACATAACATTTGTATTTGGACCGTTGTCCTCATCTTTGTTATGTCTCAGCTGGTGTGCTCTCCAACTTTCTTCAGGTATATATAGATCTTCTGACAAACCTATGAGGAATACTGAACTGAACCCTTAATTTAATCTACAGGGGGTATACTGTTCTCATTTCACTGCCCATGTCTAGTGATGTAGTCTAGTTTTTACTCTTAGTACTGCTCAGTTAATGCTTGCCCGTTTCCATCGAGTCCAACTATACACTGCCCAGCCCAGGGATGGAACTCAAACATTACTGTATCACCAAATTCACAAACTAACATTTTGATCCATGAGGTTATTGTCATTAAAGACACTGGAACAAGGAATGTAATATTTATGCTCATAATGATATCAAAAAGAACAATACAAATGTAAAAGGCTGTATATCTGTTTTATAGATTGTGCCTAAAGTGTTTGATAAGGTGCAGCACGAAGAACTATTTGAAGTACTTGGAAAGCTTCAGCTACCTGGTAAAAATATTAGAATAATCCAGAACTTATACTGGGAGAAAATCACCTATATATGGATAGAAAATATATAAAAATAGAAAGGGTATGAAACAAGGATGTCTTCCCATTGGACTTATTAAAACTTTACAGTAAGGCGATCCTAAGAGAATTAGAAATCCTACCAGGATTCATTATTAGTGAACACTGGCAATGTAAGATATGCAGATGACAAAGTGTTGATAGCAAATGCAGAAAGTAAACTAAAAGAAATCTTGTAGAAAGTAGTAAAGGAAAGCAAGAAGACAAGACTAAACATCAATTGTGAGAAGATAGAATGGATGATTGTCAGCAAACCTGGGGTCAAAAACTCACATCAATGCAACTAATATATATATATATATATATATATATATATATATATATATATAGTTGCATTGATGTGAGTTTGTGACCCTGGGTTTTACGCCCTTGTGATCATCAGACAAAACTCTGAGATATATATATCCCATCCCTAAACATAACTAATAACTGATACAACAAAAGTTAATGAAAATGAACACACTACCACCTCTTGTCTGGATGAGTGGATTTCTCTGTATCCTTGGAAACGGTGAATGATGTATTTTTGCTGTGCCTTTAAAACTCAGTAAATTTAAAAATAAGTTACTCCAAAATTCGCTTGAGGATGAAATGGAACTAATGTTTTTAATTTAATTACAAAATTAAATTTGAAGATTTAGCTTCCATTTCTGAAACATGGTTATCACTGTGTAGCGAAAAAAAAACATATTTTAAATCAGTTAATTTATAATATTAATGCTCTGTAAATTTACATTGAGCACTATTTTGTAAAAATGAA
>OZ038508.1:33629581-33717081 GCA_964036315.1 Acanthosepion esculentum | reverse complement strand
TTGTTTTTTAGTTGATTCTTGGAAGAAATTTTGAATCCACTCATTGTTCTGAAACTGCAAGATCTGATGAAGTGAAGTTGAATTTTTTCAGTCTTGCAAAATATTGCCATGGCTTTCTTAAGTCTCTGATTTGTTAATTAATTATTACTTGCTCTGTTTACTACATTGCTCCCTTGGAATTTATGTCCTCCCTGGATTAATAATTAACTTTATCATATATATATATATATATATATATATATATATATATATGTGTGTGTGTGTGTATGTGTGTGTAATTTGGCAGCAACTTTTCTTTTAAACATGTAGTATTGAATGTTAAAGACAACATAGTCTTGCATATTTTCTTTTGAATTTTCTCATATTCTCTAATGAGACTTTTTATTTGAAAATGATTTCGAAATATGTATTGTCCATATGATGACCTAGCGCTTTCGAACATCATTGTTCATCTTCAGGGTCAATATTTTTAGTCAATATTTTTTTAATCAAACATTTGCCAATTATCTTGTAGCGTAATCATGTTGCTACTTTTTTACAAACTAAATAAACGTTAAAATCCTTTTAAATTTAAAAGACGCGATGATGTTATCACGTGAAGGGCGAAGATTTTTATCACGTGACAGCGTGAAAAAGATTTCCACTACGCAAGCCAAAAGATCGAAGAATACGTTATAAAATTTAAATATATTATAAACATTGTAATATGTTACCAGAAATATTGTAATCTATACGATTAATAAGAGGTTTTTTGCTTTTAATATGTAATGCCTCTAAGATTTTAAGGCGTCTAATGTCTGTTTTGTTTATCTATAATTTTAGTATTTTCTATAAGTATTTTACGTATATCAGATTGCATAAGGGAAACGGTATGTGACTTAATATGTTGTTTAATGGAGCTAGAATTATTTAGATGCAGAGTTAATCTTCTGGAGAGCCGGGTGGTCGTAAATATACATATATTTTTGGATAATGATATATAAATATTTATATATCAAGAACAGTTTTGAAGGAAAGATGTATAGTAGTGGAAAAAGTTTTCATGTGATGTGTTTCATCCCCGAGGACTTCATCAGACTAGGTTTGTTTACGTTGATGCAAGTACATATGCATGTGAAAAAGAGACACTGGGAATTTTAAATTTTGAAAATATTTTTGAAAAAAAAAAAAAAAATTTTTTTAATGTGTTTTGGAATTTTTACAAAAAAAAAAACAAAAAAAATTAATCTAAATGAAATTGCCTAGATTATATACCCAAAGCACATTATTTAAAAAAAAAAAACAAAAAAAACCCCAAAACACATTATTAAAAAATAGAAATTTTCACAAATATTTTCAGAATTTAAAATTCCCACCATCACTTGTTCATGTGCATGTGTAAATGTAAACAAACCTAGTCATAAGAGATGAAATGCATTACATGAAAACTTTCCACTTTGTCATATATTATATATGATAAAAATATAGTTTTAAGTTATGCTATATTTTTGGGTAAAAGTTCTCAAACTCTGAGTTAGAGAATATGAAAATATAAATGTGGACACTGAAGTCAACACCATGAGAACACAGTGTTTCATGCTTGAATATAATCAGACCACGTGTGTTGTGTGGTGGTTTGACTATGGTCAGTGAAGCATTATGTGTAGCAAGGTCAGGTATTTCCATTTAATTGCATTAATAACACATATGGTCTGAAGATGGCAGTCAAGCATGAAACAGAGTATTGCCAATTGGTATTGACTTCAGTGTCCTATATATATATATATATATATATATTATACACTGTTACATAAGAATATGTAAGTAATTACGACAAAATTGTACATTTTGTTTTGACGTTTAAATAAAACATCTTTTCAGGTAATTAACAATGGTGGTAATAATCCTTTGCCATCATTGTTAAAATAATTGTTGGACTGTCCATTTTGTAATAATGGGTGTTTCATTAAGATGGATCAAAGTCAGCAGTAAATAAATCAGTGTTTATTTATTTCTCTATTGGATCATGTTATTTAAGTCATGGCAATTATGTGCAAAAAATAATATTGCTCAAATGTCTGCCAAATCTGAAAGAAAAAGAAAACCATGAGATACTTAAACTTAATTCACATTTAAAATCATTCCAAGTTATTGGAACACCCTTTATATCTCACATCAAGATTGCCATCCTCTCTCCATATTTCCTTTCTAGTATCTGGTGGTGGAGATGGCTGTAAATCAAAGAGTTTGACGAGACCATTCATATGAATTCAATTATGGTATTCAACTCTATGTGATGGAGAATATGACAGGCCAGAAGAGGACTGAGACAGGTGAGATCTGACAAACCTGGTTGGATTGTGCTGTCGAATACTTGGTTGGTCAAGGTCTGCCATTGTTACACAAGCCCAACTGGTGCTGCCCTCTTCCCCCAGTTTGATCATTGAGACAATATAAATCTTTGCTTATTCTAACGTTGGGGTCTTTGGAGGTTGGTTGTATTTACTTCTCCTTCGACATTGCAGGAGTTGAAACTCAAGACAGCTTTGCTCTTGGGATCACTGGGATATGAAAACCCTCTACCATGACAAGGAATGACCATATATATTTTGCACTGGATGTCAGAGTGAACAGTTCATTATCAAATGTACTACTTTGAATTATTACTTTAATGACGATAGAAACTGATTATATATATATATATATATCTCATTGTATACCACAACTAATGATAGACAAACATGTACAAAAAACTATAAAATACGTATATTAAATACTGTAAATGAATAACATAACTAAATATTATAATATAATAAACAAGAAAAATATAAGAATAATGTATGATTAAAATAAAAACAATTGAGACTTTCCTTAACATCACTTTCTTAGAGCCATGATAAAACACGTCCGTTTACTTTGACATCACCATTCTAATATCTATTATATATATATATATATATATATATATATATATATATATATATATATATATATATATATTATTATTATTATTATTTATATATTTGCGGTACTTATTGGAAAGCGCTCAATGTCAGTGATAGACTAACATTTAGCTATACACATAGACCAATGAAATAGTAATTAGTAATTAACACTTACAAGTTGTTAAATGTAATAGTAGGGTTGAGTTTTTAATCCCCACCCCCCAAAAAAAATAAATAAAATACAACCGGCAATATTTAAACGATGCAACACTTATGGAAGGGATTAAACTTAGTAATATTAAGATTACCTCCTCGGTTATCCATTGAAGCTGCTATCCACCAAAAAAAAAAAAAAAGCTAGTCCCCACTGCGGGCCATTTAAAAATAGTTCGCGCAGCTGATTGGTTGTACAAACAGCCAATCGGATGTGCGGAATACGTGGTCTTTCTTCGTAGAATTCTTTAAAAAGGCCAGAGTAACTGTTAGCGTTTTAAAAGTGAGGGGGAATCAGGGTTAGATCTCCCCTGATTGGGTCGATTTGGTGATGGGGAGTATGATGTTGAAAGACCCGAAACTCCCTGATGAACCAAGTCAAAACATCACTGACGACCCCCTCGGGCGCCTACTTAAAAGCGTATTTTTGAATGAAGTAATTAACACTTACAAGTTGTTAGTGGGTACAATTCTAACTGAATATTTCATAACTAAGTTTAAACTCAATTTAATAATCTCATATATTGGAAGTGTACAAAAGATCTTAGTAGTTTATTTTAAAAAACCAAAGAATGAATATATACTCAAGTGCAGAGACTAATTAACTCTAGATTGGTTAAACATCTCATAGTCGATGTGTAAACGGTTATTGCTAAAATAGTGTCAAGCTTTAGATAAGAACGGTGAAGCTTGAGCTATTGCCTTAGATATGTTAAAGGTCTTTAACAGATTCTGGCAAGCTAATCTTCTTCACAAGTTGAAGGGTTATGGCTTTTCTTGCTGATTTTTTCATTTGATTCAAATGAAACTGTCTTGAACAATCATTCTTCTTTATCTTTTTACATTAATGTGGATGTCACCTAGGACTCTATTCTTGGACCAACTTTATTCCTACTTTTCATCAATGACTTTCTTGATGTCATCAGTTCTTGAATTGGTATATCTGCTAATGACAACTATTTATTCATGTCAAGTCTGATAGGTTTGATAACATCAAATTGGCAGCTGACCTTGAAAATGACCTTCAGTCTGTTATTGGGAAAGGAATGGCTTTGTTAAATTTAACCCCTCCCCCAATGATACAGCTCTTTTCTGCTTTCCCTCATCATGACTGATGCTAACCTCCAGAAGAATAACACATTGTGACTTCTTGGTCTACCGGCTTGCTAGGTCTGCTCTGAGGAAACTTGGTTCATTGTGTTGTACTAGACAACCTATCCTGCATCTTAATAAGTCTACCATTTGTCCATGTATCGAATATTGCTCCCACATTTGGTCTGGTGCTTCTGCTATATATTTAGAGATTTGTGACATAATCCAAAGAAGAATCTGCAGTGTTATTGGTGATGATCTGGCATCTCAGCTTACAAGAGTTACTGAAGCATTTTCAACCTGATCAACTTTCCAAAGTCTAAACAAATGATCAAACATCAGATTTTTGTGGGGAAGGGTTCTTTGGTTGGGCTGATAACTTTTTATCACTGTGTGTGTGTTTTTTTAAAACTCTGACATATGCTCCACCCTGTGCACTCATGACATGGAAGTATACATATATATATATATATATATATATAATTTTATCATATAGACGAAAGCAGTTTACTTACTACAAAGATGCAACTTTGTTTCAGTGCATTTCAATTGCACCTCGATAGGTGAGAACCAAAAGTGGTTACCTTTAAATTAATGCTGTGAACGTTAGAATTTATATATTATTTTCATTCTCACTGAATCAGATATATATAGATATATATAAGAAACAACCTTTTTCATTCAGTCTTTGAAAACTAGTGATTGAATGTAGTGGGGGAGGTGGGGGCAAAATGTTACAATAAAAAAAGCTGAAAACTTTTGTGCACACTCAATAGTTTGCATTGTCTTTTTAAACAGCAGTTAACTGAGCAATAGTGACTAATTTTGAACACACAAGTATATTAGTATATTAGTCATTAAAGACTTTCAAAATAAGTTTACATTATTCAATAATTTCAATTGCAGAAACCATTCATTTTTAAATTGATCCACCAACTTGAATCTTTGCCAAAAGTCTGAGGAGTCATTAATTCATAGATTTTATTCTATTTTCAATTCATCGAACCATCTCTGCAGCCCAGCACTTAAAATTGCATTTATTTCAGTGATTTGCTATCAGCCTACACATCTGGCTATTATCACCAAAATGGTGTTCATGCCCCTTTTCACTAAACTTGTAATGAAACAAAATTAATAGGTGAAAATATTTTAACTTTAATTGCAGACATATCTTAGATGATTAGATTCATATTCACTTAATTGGATAGGCTTAACGAGGTGTCAGCGTTGGGTCAGGGTTGATAACAATGGCTTCATAGTAAATAAACACTGAGAATGTTAAATTGAGCTCAAGGTTTTGGCTTGTAGAAAATTGGGTTTGGGGAAAATAAATAAAATGGCTACAGGTTGCTTTCTGAAGGTTGAAGTTTGTACAGAGTGTGGTAGAAATACCCTACACAGAGTGTAGCAAAAATACCCCCCACACAGTGTGGCAGAAATACCCCCCCCCACACACACAGTGTGGCAGAAATACCCCCCCACACACACAGTGTGGCAGAAATACCCCCCCCACACACACACACACAGTGTGGCAGAAATACCCCCCCACACAGTGTGGCAGAAATACCCCCCACACAGTGTGGCAGAAATATCCGTCACAGAGTGTGGCAGAAATACCTGTCACAGAGTGTCGTCTTAGTCTACCATTTTGCTAGATCTTCTCTTAAGAAACTTTGTTCACTGTGTCATGCTAGACAAACTATCCTTAAAATTTATAAGTTTATCATTTGTCCATGTATTGAATATTGTTTTCACATCTGGTCTGGTGTTGTATATTTAGAGATTTGTGACAGAATCCAAAGGAGAATCTGCAATATTATCAGTCATGATCTGGCATCTCAAAGTAAGACATTAGCTAGATGAAGACGCCATTAATGTCTTACCATTATGTGGGAGGTATTTCTGCTGAACTCTGTATTTCTTATTTACACTATTTATATTTGGACTATTGTCATCATCTTTGTTGTTTCTATCACAACATATCAGTTGTTGTACCCTCCAGCCTTCATCAAGAGTATAGATATCTGGGTAACCTACAGGGAATTCTGAACTAAGCATTTTAATCTACAGCACTGTTCACTTATTGCTTGCCTGTTTCCACTGGGTTTGAGTGCAAGTACACACTACCCGAACCAGGGATTGAATTCAAAACCATTACGTCACCAAATTCACAAACCAATGCTTTTATCCACTAGGTTATTGTATCTTGTAAACTTAAAGCTTTAAATCTAACCTTCACTGCCACTGTATTTCTCCTTTCAAGATTTCAAACTTTTTGCATCAGTGATTTTCATTTTTAAGTTTTTCTTTGATTTTGTCTGTAACTACAGACATCTTTTATGCATCTTGTTTTGTTTTTTTAAACCAAAATCATTTTTTAAGAAAGTATTTTTAACTAAGAAGTGACTTCCATTTCTATTTTGAGCTGTTGGTGTCAAAAAATACCAGATTGAGATTTTTTTTCAGTTTGAAACATTTGTGGTTACATAACTTTCAAGGTTTTAGCAAGCAATATTAAGTTAGCTAACATAAAAACACAGAGAAAATTTGCATTATTTTAATAACAGTTTGTGTAATTCATTTTATCAATGTAAATTAATTATTTTCTCTATCAGATAATAGTTCAGTTAATCCTAAGTGAAAAAGAAGTCCCAAGTTCAATTTATAATAAGGTAAAGTGTCTCAAATAGAAGCTATTTTTTCATAAAACATTTCAAATGATTCACATTTTAAAAGGATTTTTTTTCTTTAAAGATTAGCATTATCCGTTTTCTTCTAAAATATATATTTTATAATTTTAAATGGATAAGAAACTTTCAGGTATCAAGTTTGGCAGGAATTATCTGTTTGGAAGGGTTTTCTTATGTGAAAGAAATAAAATTAAAGTAAAAGGAACTTAATTGTCTATATTTTTGGGATGAGGGGTTTTCACTATGGATTTCGTTAATCGGACTGACTTCCTCATCTTGGTTGCTTTCCTCACAATGTATGGAAGGAAAAGGGTGACCATCGCCCTCTCTGGGATGAAGTTAAAATAATAAACAGTGAGCCCCACTGGAAAGTGAGAAAACTCAAAGAAACAGCTCACATGCTAGGACATAACAACCTCCTGAGCAGACCAAGTATAGAACTGAACACGATTTGGGCACCCCTAATCGTAAGAGAGAACCTAGAATAACAACTTAGGTTTAAATATACCAAAAATTCATACACGATCGTCCCAGTGACACATGGCCGAGGCGACTAGGACGTTGGAACAGTGATTGCAAGTTCTCCCGATGTTCTGAGTTCGATCCCGAGCAAAGGCAGTGGCAGCGACAAACAAGAGCGGTGACAACGATAATAGAAGCAACAGCAGCAGCAACGATGGCGTCAAGCAGTAGTAGCAGCAGCGACGGCCTTAATGGAACGAGAACATGGTACCCCCGTAACAATAAAAGGTTGGGTTCGAAATTCCAGACCGACGGTTCCCGAGTTCGAGATGCACCTGAGGAAGGCCGGAGGATCAGACGGCCGAAACGTTGTGAGGAAAGCAACCAAGATGAGGAAGTCAGTCCGATTAACGAAATCCATAGTAAAAGGAACTTGCTTAAGGGTAAGATTATGACAACCATATATACTTGTGTATAAGCAGTCTTTATGTCTTGTGTGATCCCTGAATATTTTTACCTGAATTTTAACAAATACTGAAAACATTTACCTGTGTATAGGGTAACTATATAGGTCACCAAAAATGCATGATTTTTAACCTTTTCAAAAAACATTGTGTATAGTGTGATTCCTTATGAAAACTAACCATAAAAACTTGCACTATACTTGAGTATATCCTATAATCAGTTGATTATATTAAGACAAAAATCTGAAAGACTTGCACATGACTTGCTTAATGAAAAATATCTGCTGAAGTTTTACAATCAAACTAAATTAAAGAACTTGTGTCCTCCAGTTTGGTAATCTCAACACTAAACTAGCATTCTTTATAAAGATAAAGAATATACAAATCAGAATTTGGGATGGTGTCAATGTGAAAATGTTATTCTGAATAAATTCATTGAAAATCGTTTGGCTCAAATCTAAAACACTGTCAAGCACAGAAAAGTTATTTGAGAAAGCTCAAGACATTGTGACACAAAATTAAATTGAGATTTTGTTTAACAAATAACCAAATATCTCAACTTTTGGATCTTGATGGTAAAGTTTTATCTAAATAGAAGCAGGTAATTTTTAGCAACATGTTATATCAATGCCCTTGTTGTACAAAGATCCACAATACTTTGTTAATTTGAAAAAAGAGAACTATTCATTTTCTCTTAGGTTTTCTGTTCTATAGATCCTTATCTCAAAATATCAATTCTTTTGGCTTGCTTGAACAATTTTTATTTCTTTTTAATTCTTAATACTAAATGCAGCATTGTTATTGCTTCTTCATGTTGGTTTCTAAGAACCATACATTTTATTTTTAATGATGTTCTAATATGATTCTATTTGAAAGTGACAAATCTATCATTTTAGAATTTCAATAAATTGTTTTTTTTTGGTTTTTTTTTTTTAACTTTTTCAGACAATTTTTCCAGTCAAAGAAATAAAGCAAAAACTATGGACAATTTATTGTTAAGTAACAAGTGAAAATTCTAGTTTTGACTAAAAAAAAAAAAAACCTTTTGAAACATTAAAACTGAAAAAAAAAAAAAAAAAATTTTCTACAACATTCATTTCTTTGAGAAATCTATCATTTTAGAATTTCAATAAATTTAACTTTTTCTAAAAAAAAAATTATCCAGTCAAAATATAAAGCCGCAACTATGGACAATTTATTTTTTAGGAGCAAGTGAAAACTCTAGTTTTGACTAAAATATACCTTTTGAAACATTAAAAACTGAAAAACAAAAAAATTAATTTCCTGCAACATTCATTTCTTTGAATAAAAAGATGGAAAATTTTCAAGTAAATATTTAAAAGCAGGTAACATTTTTATTTCACACCCTTCATTTTTAATCATCAGATAATTGGTAAAAAATACCAAAAGATCTGATAATGATCTTGTTTTTATTCCGAAATGAATGAAGAATAATTAGCCCCATTAAACAAAATTAAAAGTATTAGACTCATTTCACTTCAACTTCATTAATGCAAAGTTTTATCTCTGGGCAGAAAAGAAGTAACTGTTACTGATAGGTGTTTTGCTGGAAGCAAATGCCAGAAGGACATGATGAAGAAAAATGTTATTAGTCATTTATCAGTTGCTTGATTATTTGCATGAAGTTTTTCAAAACTTAAAAATCACATAAAAACAAAACACCAGTGCATGAAAATGTGAACTCATTACGGACAAAAAAGACTTTCATTAAGAAATCCAAAATTCATCTTTCCCATCTATTAATTAAAGAAAAATTTACATATTACCTATAGTTTTGAGGACATAGTTTTTAATAACCAGCATACACGTCACTGTCAATACATTTTTTGTACTCTTTATCAAAGTAACTTTAAAGTTTATTGCAGTTTTATGACGAAAATGGCAATACTTTCTTGAATTATTTACTTTTTGTACTTAAATAATAAACAAAATGTCCAATGCAAACAAAGTAAGGTTAACTCTCGTTTTCCTGACTGCTGGAAGTCCTCATCCATTGTTCCTGTCTTTAATAACTCTGGCGACCCCTCCGACCCTTCTAATTACTGTCCTATCAGTCTCCTACCCCTCTTTGGCAAAGTCTTCGAAGCCCGATCTACAGCTGATGTGCTTACGGCCATCACTGAATTTGTCTACCAAGCTCTTCATAATAACGGAGAAACTCGTGCCGTGGCCCTTGACATATCCAAGGCGTTTGATAGGGTTTAGCATGCCAGCCTTCTTCGCAAGCTCCAGGGTTATGGTATTACAGGTCGATTGTTTGACTTAATACTTAATTCCTGTCAAACCGTGAATTGAAGGTCGTTCTCAATGGATTCTCCTCCAGCTCCTATCCCACAAATGCAGTTGTTCCGCAAGGCTCCATCCTAAGCCCTACTCTGTTCCTTATATTCATAAATGATCTTCCAGACACCATAGATTCCCAAGTTGCCATTTTTCATGGATGACACCAAAATTTACTCCTGCCTCAAAAACAAATCTAGTGTCACTGACAAAATTAACCTGGCCGTTCGTCTCGAAAAGGAGCTTCAATCAGTTGTGAACTGGGACAGGAATTGGCTGGTTAACTTTAATGCCTCCAAAACAAAACTGCTCTCTATTAATCACCACAGGGATCCTTCCCTGCATCCTAGTAGAATGCCTGAAGCTCAACTTCTTGAGAGCTCCTCTCTGCAGCTGTTCGGTCTCACGCTGTCTGCTGACCTGAGATGAAACAAATACATTGAGTCAATTGCTTCATCCACCGCAAGGAAAGTTGGCTCCCTGTGCCGGGTGAGGAAATTTTTTTCCCTGGAATCGATCCTCCAAATTTACAAATCAACCATCTGCCCTTGCATGGAGTATTGCTGCCATATATGGTCTGGAGCTCCTTCTGTTTGCCTCGGGGTTCTTGATAAGATCCAGACATGGGTATGCAATGTAATTGGCCCTGATCTGGCTTCTCGTCTGCAGTCTCTCTCTCACAGATGTGCTGTCGCCTCTCTTTGTTTCTTTTACAAATACTTCCATGGTAATTGCTCCAATGAGCTGCTATCGCTGGTTCCCAGGCTCCATGAATTCAAGCATCATACGAGGCTGGCATCCCATTCCCACCCTTTCACTGTTTTAACTTAAATGTAGACATCTCTTTTACTCCAATAGCTTCATATCTCGCACCTCACGCTTGTGGAACTCCCTTCCCTATTCCTGTTTCCCTGACAACTATAATCTCCAACTATTCAAATGTAACATCAATCGACATCTCCAGTTGCATTGATCTATCTACCATCCTTCTCCACATCCTTTCCTCTATCACTCCTATCTGCTCTTGCTCCAAATCCTCTGTAACCCCTTGCATGCTAGTGGCTTTCAGCCTTGCCTGGGGTGAAAAGCTTAAAAAAAAAGTCTTAGTGAATTCCTATAAAGAGACTATTTGAGAATCAAGGATTCCATTGGTTGAACAAATATTCTACTTCAATGATTTAACAATAAAATTACTGTTTTGTTATTTGAGGATGAAGATCTTGTATTTTCAGTTGAAACAAGACCCAAAGAGCGAATTGATGAGGAGACTTAAATCTATTCTTAGGTCCTCATTTTCCAAGTCTTTTTTTATACATTCATCTCATGGGATTTTGGAAAAATATAATTCTAAAGAAAAATAGCATTTTTCAATATTTATGAAAATAAAGAGCTTCTATAAACTGGTATTTAACTGTAACTATTATCATCATTAAAATCATTAAAGAAAAAAAAAAAGAACAGGATTCAAGGAGACAGAAAATGAATTGATGTTCACTAAAATTAATGACTATGTTAAGCAAAATTAATATATTCATTCTGCCATTAGGTACCGAGTACTATTTCTGCTCCCTCTTACATATATATATATATTTTGATGGCTTAGGGGTAGAAATTCCAGCTGACCCCAAATTGGTCGGGTTTTGATCCTGGTTTGAGGCTTTTGGACATCTAGTCACACTGAGGAGCTGTGATACAGTGAAACAGCATTGTCTGTGAATGACACACACATATATATATATATATATATATATATATATATATATCTCAGTCACTGTGTGTTTATCTAAAAATAAATATGCTTAAATTCACCTTCTTCTCTGCCATGCGCCAACGGCTTCAGGGTAAAATTTCCGACTGACGCGAATTCAGCCGGTTTTCGATTCTAGCCAGAGGCAACCGGACGTCTAGCCACACTGATGAGCTGTGATTCAGCAAAACAGTCTGTGGATGACAATATATATATATATATATATATATATATGTGTGTGTGTGTGTGTGTGTGTGTGTATTATTATTAAAGAATATCAAACATTTTAAATGATTTTAAGTGTTTGATATTCTTTAACTAATAATAATGTTGCTCTCTCTTTTGACAGAGATCTCCCTGGATCTATATCCTTCTTGAAATTCCGTACAGATTACCATATTGTATCATTTATATATATATATATATATATATATATATATATATATGAAAACATTAAGGATAAAAGTACAGGAATTAAGATAGAAGATAATGATTGACATTGCATTTAAATTTCTAAATAATCAAAGTTGACTGGAAAGCAAGAAGTCAAAAGAGAATTCCACAGACAAGATGTGCAAGAGAAGTAACTTGTAGCATAGAACTTATGGCTACATGTAGCCATTTCAACTGTAAAATGAGACCTTGCTGCCAATCTAGTAATGTGCTTAATTTCATAAAGTCTAGCTACCATAGAGGACATCAGAACAATTACCATGAAAGTATTCATGGAAAAGATAGGGAAGCTACATTACAACAGTGGAAAAGTGACTGAAGATGAGATGCCAGGTCAGAACCAATAACTTGCAGCTTCTTTAGATTTTATCAAGAATTTCTAAATATATAGCAGAAGGACAAGAACAGATGTGGTAGCAATATTTAATGCATGGATGAATGGTAGATTTATAAATGTGCAAGATAGATTCTGGCAAGAAAAATTGTTTAGTATGACACTGCAGAAGATATAGTGAACCAGAGTCAAATGGCAGAAATGGTGACCAAGACTTGCCTTATCTCGACGAAAGTGAGCTCATCTTTGGCATGTAGGACTTCAATTTGAGACAAGGCGAGTGTGTCATTCCATTGAAAGAGACCCTTCTTTGTTGTCCCACAAGAAATTGGGTCATTTAGATAATATTAGTGTAGTTGAACGGAATCGAGGAGGGACATCCGGGTGTGTTAGTACTCCATTCTGAGGTACCCGTATGTCTAGCATGTTTATCATCTGGGCAAGTGATTGGTGATTCCCAATTATAAGTAGACAGTCATGGAGATGAGAGGTGTCTTCCATCAGGGTACATTGTACAATATGTGCTGTTGCGGTAGGAGGAAGGAAGGAATGAACAACAAAGCAGTTATAGGGAAGAGAACAACAATAAATACTAAGAAACTGGTGCAGAGGAAAGAAACGCCTAATCTGAAATTTCATCCCAAAACAAAGTCGCTAATTTCTTTTGACCACAAACACTTTGAACTGAATTTCTTAGATGGAATTAATTGAATATAATCTTTCTACACCATGCCAGTGGAAACATTTAGCCTGAGAAAGCACAATGTGTCACTCTCCTGGAGGTTAGCATCAGCCATGCTGATGAGTGACAAAGGTTCTTAGACAAAAGAGAGCAGTTTTGTTTCGGAGGTGTTAAAATTAACAAGACATATCTTACCCCAGTTAACAGCAGATTGTAGGTCATTTTTTAGATCAGCTGCCAAAATATCAAAAAATCGGTTGGTATCTAACTCATAACATATATGTGCGTGTGTGTGTGTGTGTGTTTGTGTGTGTGTTGGACTCTCCTGTTGTTTTTGATGTATGAGTGTCTTTCAGTTCAGTTTTTATGTTTTGTATGAGACAACAATCCTGCATGGGATTTGCAAACAAGTCCACATGAAGGGCATGCTGAAGGGGTGACCGTCATATGGGCTGATGTATTAGCCTAAGATTTACTGTTAATTCTTAATTCTCTCAGATGGCTGAGATGATTCTTTTCAAAGTTAGTTATAACTTAGAAGCAGGTGTTTCTCCAGTTTGCTCGGTTTTCAACAGCAGGTACAAATTCCTCTATAGGGATGTTTGCAGCAATTAAATTGTATTTAAGTTTGTCCTTGAAGTGTAACCAAGGATGGCCTACATTATGCTTACCATGAAAAAGTTGGCTATACATGAAGATTTTTGACGTCCAATCATCACTCATTCTTATGACATAACCAACCCATCTGAACTGTGATTGCATCATAAAGGATTCGATGCCACATTTGATGAAAAGATCAGGGTTAGAGATTTTGTCCTGTCATGTATAACTGCTTATTGAATGAAGAGAACATTTATGAAAAGCATCAAGTTGATTGATATGCGTCCTGTATGGCGGCCATGATTCTGGCCCATAAAGAAATGTGGCGAGAATGTTCGATAGACATTGATTTTCATTTTCAGTGAAATCCCATGACCACTCCATAGACGATGCTGAAGCTTCCCAATGGCATTGGTTGCCTTTGATGTTCAGTTAACTATCTCGTCATCCAAATATATTTTAATGAGAGGGGAGTGAGTGGGTAATATTTATCAACCTACCTGCTGCTCTTCATAGTATTACCACGCTTCCATATTCACTTTACATGATCAGAAATATTTATTTTTGGGACAAAATCGTTGCACAAAGATATAACAATAAAAGAAGAGAATAATAATCGGCTAGTCTTCCTGGATGTACCACTAAGTTGCACAGAAATTGGGTTCAAGGCATCGGTACGTCACATGTCAACCCCTTCGGCAAATAAAACTTTAACTTCAATTCTCACAATCCATACAGAGTAAAGGAAGACGTCTACAACATCACACAGAAATCATAAATAGCATGTCCCATAGAATGTAACAACAGGAAATGATCAGCATACACTTTAGAACAACAGCTACCCTGCAAAACATCTGCTTCTGCCTGCAGAAGAAAAAAAAATTGTCAGTGTAATTCTCTGACATTTTTCTTTTTTCTTCATGTTAGCCATTTTGGCACAAACTTAACACCACAAAATTTGTGAATTTGAATCACCTTGTTTATGGCAACAAAGATGAGGACAATAGTCCGAATAATGTAAATAATGATTTTGTTTAGTGGCGTATCAAACTTTGTAGTGTTTGTTTGAAATGCAACAACAACAAAGTGCCAGTGTATAATACAAAACAAATTTTCTTGTCACACTTTTTTTTTAAACTCTCTTGTAGTGTTTGTTTGAAATGCAACAACAACAAAGTGCCAGTGTATAATACAAAACAAATTTTCTTGTCACACTTTTTTTTAAAACTCTCTTGTAGTGTTTGTTTGAAATGCAACAACAACAAAGTGCCAGTGTATAATACAAAACAAATTTTCTTGTCACACTTTTTTTTTAAACTCTCTGCTACCAGATTGTTTATATCCAGGGTTTTCCATCTTTTCTCCAAGGTCCATGTAATGAAAGTAACCAACAATTATTACAACTTATGAAGCTTTAATAAACTAATTTTACAGACTACTGTTAGTGACTTAAAAAAGTTCACCTTTGTTTCCTTGTAGCATGCAGGGAGTGTGTCATAGTCCAGGAGAGTTCCTTAAGGGCTGATAACATTCATTTACCAGAGAGTTCCTCAAATTTCTTTTAATCATTATTATTAGTCCAACTACCCTAAAAGCAGGTAATTCCTCCTTTCCTCCAAGATGGAAGTAGCCAAAATATCAACAATGAGGACCTTCTTAGTTGGCTTAGGTGAGAAATATATATGTCAGAGCCATTAAGAAAGAAAATGAGAAATGACAGCAAGGCTTCAACAGCATCTGTAATAGTAAAAGGAAGGAGAAGCATTAGTGAATGCAGTCGGCAGCAGGCAAATTGGTTTTAAGGCTCCAAGTCCTGTACTCAGGTTTATCCCATGTAGCATCCTAGTGGCTTAAAGTGTTAGTTCATAATTGTGAGTTCAATTCCTGGGCCAGGTAGTGCAGATTTAGACAGTGGAAACAGGACAAGTAATAATTGAACAGTACTTGTTAAGAACTACACAAGATATACTTAAACATGGTCAGTGGAATGAGAACAATCCAACCCTATAGAATAAATAAAGGGTTTCGTTTAAAATTTCAAGATTACCAAGATTGGCAAACAACTTTTGAAAGCAGGAGAGCACAACAGCTGAAAAATTGTGATAACAATGATGAGTACAATAATCCATGTGTAAGTAACTGCTTATCCCAGAAATTCTGGCAGAGATATAAGAAAATTGTGAATCCTTAATATAAATTCAAAAAGAGAAAATACAAGAAAGTGTTCCGAGATGAAAAGATGTGAAAGCCAGGAAGAAAATCATAATTTAGAAAATGTTTGGCAGAATTTTTATGTTCAAGATTTATAAACTGCAATGTGTTTATAACAGAATTATTGCTAGGACCCTTTTAATAAACTCAACTCATTTTCATTAGATGAAATGAATGAAATATTATCAAGGTTATCTAATATTGTCATGGCTAAAATAACTTTAGAAAATATTAATGATATAACCTTAATTCTAACAAAATGGTTGTTTGCAGTTTTCCTTCTACATAACAACACTTGCAGGTTTTGACTCCCATAAAAGAAAAACAAAAATGGATGAATATTGTAATCAGAAGAGAAGCAAAGCCCATGATTAATGGAGACAAAAGGAACCTTTGAGCCAGAAGTTTTGCATTAGGAGGATGTGTTAATGTAGAAATATATGCACTTGGGGCTTCAGTTTTTTTTATTGAAAGATTAAAAGCATGGAGTATGTTTCAAGTTAAAAACTGACTTTTACATCAGAGGAATTTATTATACAATTCCATCTATGGAAAATAGACTATGTACAAGATATATATATATATATATATATATATATATATATATATATATACGATATTCGTATTCATTCTTTACTCTGCATTTACAGGTGGTTTGTTGGCTATTTACATGTAAATAGTCAAGCCAAAACACAACACACATGGCCTGAAGTTTGCATTCAAACATGAAAGTCTGTCGTTGCTTAGTGTTCATCTGAATGTTCACTTTTATAATTTACATAGGCTCTCTGATATTGAGCATGTTTACTCAAATATAGACTACCTTAAAATTATATATATATATATATATATGTAAATATACACAAACGTCATCCACATGAATATATATATATATATATATGTAAATATACACAAACGTCATCCACATGAATATATATATATATATATATGTAAATATACACAAACGTCATCCACATGAATATATATATATGTAAATATACACAAACGTCATCCACATGAATATATATATATATATATATACACGTCATCCACATGAATATATATATATATATACATACACGTCATCCACATGAATATATATATATACACACACACGTCATCCACATGAATATATATATATATACACACACACACGTCATCCACTTGAATATATATACGTCATCCACTTGAATATGTATATATATATATATACGTCATCCACTTGAATATATATATATACGTCATCCACTTGAATATATATATATACGTCATCCACTTGAATATATATATATATACGTCATCCACTTGAATATATATATATATACGTCATCCACTTGAATATATATATATATACGTCATCCACTTGAATATATATATATATACGTCATCCACTTGAATATATATATATATACGTCATCCACTTGAATATATATATATATACGTCATCCACTTGAATATATATATATATACGTCATCCACTTGAATATATATATATATACGTCATCCACTTGAATATATATATATATACGTCATCCACTTGAATATATATATATATACGTCATCCACTTGAATATATATATATATACGTCATCCACTTGAATATATATATATATACGTCATCCACTTGAATATATATATATATACGTCATCCACTTGAATATATATATATATACGTCATCCACTTGAATATATATATATATACGTCATCCACTTGAATATATATATATATACGTCATCCACTTGAATATATATATATATACGTCATCCACTTGAATATATATATATATACGTCATCCACTTGAATATATATATATATACGTCATCCACTTGAATATATATATATATACGTCATCCACTTGAATATATATATATATACGTCATCCACTTGAATATATATATATATACGTCATCCACTTGAATATATATATATACGTCATCCACTTGAATATATATATATATATATACGTCATCCACTTGAATATATACATATACGTCATCCACTTGAATATATACATATACGTCATCCACTTGAATATATACATATACGTCATCCACTTGAATATATATATATACGTCATCCACTTGAATATATATATATACGTCATCCACTTGAATATATATATATACGTCATCCACTTGAATATATATATATATATATATATATATATATACACGTCATCCACTTGAATATATATATATATATACGTCATCCACTTGAATATATACGTCACCCACATGAATATATACGTCACCCACATGAATATATATATATATATATATATATATACACGTCATCCACTTGAATATATATATATATATACGTCATCCACTTGAATATATATATACGTCATCCACTTGAATATATATGTCATCCACTTGAATATATATGTCATCCACTTGAATATATATATATATATATATACGTCATCCACTTGAATATATATATATATATACGTCATCCACTTGAATATATATATATATATATATATAAGTCATCCACTTGAATATATATATATATATATATATATATATATGTCATCCACTTGAATATATATATATATATATATATATGTCATCCACTTGAATATATATATATATATGTCATCCACTTGAATATATATATATATATATGTCATCCACTTGAATATATATATATATATGTCATCCACTTGAATATATATATATATATGTCATCCACTTGAATATATATATATATATATATATATATGTCATCCACTTGAATATATATATATATATATATATGTCATCCACTTGAATATATATATATATATATATATATATGTCATCCACTTGAATATATATATATATATATATATATATATGTCATCCACTTGAATATATATATATATATGTCATCCACTTGAATATATATATATATATATGTCATCCACTTGAATATATATATATATATGTCATCCACTTGAATATATATATATATATGTCATCCACTTGAATATATATATATATATATATATATATGTCATCCACTTGAATATATATATATATATATATATGTCATCCACTTGAATATATATATATATATATATATATATGTCATCCACTTGAATATATATATATATATATATATATATATGTCATCCACTTGAATATATATATATATATATATATGTCATCCACTTGAATATATATATATATATATATATATATATATATATGTCATCCACTTGAATATATATATATATATATATATGTCATCCACTTGAATATATATATATATATATATATATGTCATCCACTTGAATATATATATATATATATATATATATATATATATAATCATCCCCATGAAAATAAAATTAAAAACAAATAACAAATGACATCAAAAATAGCATGGAAAATAAAGAAAACACCATCAGCCTAGAACAATAAATCTAAAAACTGTCAAATTTTAAGGAGAAAAAAAGCTATAATTAACTTCCTAGACCAAAACAAATTACTATATAAATGATCACTCACCTTAAAATGCAGAAGCAAAAACAAATGTTTACGTTATTTAATCAAAAACTAAAAAACAAATACCTTGTATAATACCACTGTAATAAATGCAAATATATACAACTCAGATAATGCAATATACTTTAGACAAAGTCAATACCTTAACCTAAACAAATAAAATAGCAAGAAAAAACAAACAAATTAAGTAAATAATAAACAAATTAAGGTATGAATGCACATATAAACACGTAATAATAATAATAATCATCATCAACAACTATTAAGTAATTTGTATCCACAATTATTCCTAATCAATCGGCGATAGAATAATTTGAAACATAACCATTAACACATACCCATAATGCACTGCTGACCAGCCTATATAAATAGTTGATCCAAAAACATCATACATAGTCTGAAGATTGCATTCAATTATGAAACAGACTATCAGCACTAGGTGTTGACCTCAGTGTTCATTTTATTTATTTTTATATATATATATATATATATCTGCAGGTATGCAGAAAAATAGGAAAAGAACACGTTAGGTAGGTAATCCGGTGTTCCTTAGTATTTTGCTTTTATTTTCAAAAAGACAGTGCTCCATACAGAAGTAGAGCTTATATTATAATATTTTTTTTGTTTTTAAAAATGAAACACAACCTTCTCGTCACTCAACGACCTGTGGCAATGCCATAAAAAATTGCCGTCTGACCAGCCTAACCTACGGTCACTCTTGAAATAGACTCCCCATTGTAACTTGACACACATTTTTCGAAGGGGACTGGTCTGGAGATAAAAATTAATTCTTAGCTCGTTGAACCACCTAACCATAATGGCCGACACTAGCCGTTTCCATAGCAACTAATGTTCCAATGAGACCGCACTTATAAACACGCGCTAACCAAAAGATAGCTTATTCCCAAATTCTCGCTTGACAAGGAAGCGGGTCCAGGCACCTTAACTCTACATAACTTCAAAAATTATGTTAGGGGTCTCGGCTCTCGCTTTTGTAACATGAGAACTCTTATGTAGCGAAGGAATCATATTTTTAAAAATAAAAAATATTATATATATATATATATATATATATATATATATATATATATATATATATATATATATATATATATATATATATAAATAAAACAAACCATTTGATGACGTTGCTTTTTCAGGAATTCCCACACAGAACTTCATTAATAATCTAAAAGTTCTTTACTACAAAGACTGAGCTGTTTTTAATACCCAGTAAAACGTTATTCTCATGTCCTTGTTGTTATTTTTTCAAAGATTTTCTACCCCCTTTTCAATGAGATTTTGTTAATTTTACTGATTGTTAAAGTCCATTAATTGCACCTCGTTATGGAATAATCAATCATCAGAGATAAGAATGAGTTTTCAAAAATTTGAATATGAAACACAAATAATCATACAAAATTCATTGAATATTGAAGGCCGAGAACATTTATCAATTTAGTTAGCTACTTTTTTTTTTTTTAAAGATTAGAATTAAATATAACCAGAGATAAAACAAAAACAGTTTTTGAAAGTAAATAAATTCAATATTGATGGTATCTGGCTTTTCAAATGAATATTTGAATATTGAATAGAATGGAATTATTCAATGTTGTGATCTTTTATGGAGAGCAAAACATCAGGTTATTCCACAGACTGAGAGATCAAAATTGAAAGACAAACAGAATTCAATGAAACAGGTGTAAAAAGGTGTGGGTGGGTTGAAGGATGATTGGAAATTTAAATTACTTTCAGTGAATGATATCAAAATATAAAAAAAATATTTTACAGTTTGAAAAAAATCAAAGAAAAAATACTAATTTGATGAGGAAAAACCCAGTTTATTTGTGTCTACCATCCTCTTCAACATTTGCCTATTTTTACGTTTTCATATTTCAAACCTAGTTTACTCAAAAGGATGAGGACTGACAAATAAAATGCTTGTAGAATCTGAGATCATTACAAATTCTGTGACTTCATTTTTTATTTTAAGTATTATAAAAATCAAAATTTGTTCACATCTTAATTTCACTCCAGAGATGCCGTCTAATAAGTCACAATCTTGCTAGACTTTCTTAATTTCCCAACCCCAGAAAATTAATGAGGCCCATTAGCAAATCAGTTTCAAATAAACTGACAGCCATGTCATCTAAATTATTATAAAATCTTACACCTTGTACTGCATTTAGTGATTTCCTGAGTGTAAATCAAAATATTTTTTTTTAGATAGAAAGTCACTTTATTTTCTAATGATTGAAATATTAACAAATTTGTAAATATTGATCACCAGTTTATTAAGAATACCTTCATTTTTATTTTATTCTAAAATTGTCTGTTAGACTCACATGAATGCAAAAAAGCAAGCAGCTTTTTTTATGTATTTTAGCCAACTGATATTTCAAAACCACAGAAGTCATTGTGTAACCTGAACAAATAAAGTAGAAATTTAAAAAAAATAGCAGCAAAAGAATTTTTTTTCTTTAGCTTATATTTATCTATTTAGCCTGAAAAAAATGAAGTGCACTTCAGTTGTTTTTTTGTTAGAAACCATTGTGTTGTTGGCTGTATGATTCTGTAGCCATCATACTTTGACAAAGATGATTCAATTACATAACCAGTGCTGTAAATCTTAATATTGTAAACTAGTCTTTTTTTATATCTTTGTAAAATCTAGCATAATAGAAATTACGTTTTGCCAGCCAATATAAGAAACATATGGGCAAAATTGCAAGAGATTATTACTTTACACTGAATCTTTGTTACATGATTCTATAGTTCTGATATGACTGACAGTGGATGTATTAGCCACTTGTTAGATACTATTTATTTTGTAATTACAAAAAGCCATTTGCTGATTCACTTCTCAAAGATTCTGCCTGTTATAATTTTGCCAGTGATGAGATTAAGAAAACTTTATTCTCTCACATGGCACAGATGCTTCACTATAATGTTTAACCAAACATCTCTCAAGATTCTAGCAGTCTAGAAGGAAAAAATATTAACGGCTCTCAACACCAACAGGCAATAAGCAGATATCACTTCTTTCTCTATTCCATTTTTTTGCAGGTTGGAATTATCAACAGGAAATTTCCCTTGGTTAACAACCAGTTCCCCCATTAGTAATACAATATACAGTCTGTTTTTTTGAAGCCTAAGCTTTTTCCACAAGAATTAGAAAAAAATTCAAAATCTAAGTACAAAGAAAACATTAAAAAGAGAGAAAAAAAGAGAAAGAAAAAGAAAGAGAAAAAGAGAAAGAAAAAGAAAGAGAAAAAAGAGAAAGAAATAGAAAGAGAAAAAAGAGAAAGAAATAGAAAGAGAAAAAAGAGAAAGAAATAGAAAGAGAAAAAAGAGAAAGAAATAGAAAGAGAAAAAAGAGAAAGAAAAAGAAAGAGAAAAAAGAGAAAGAGAAAGAAAGAGAAAAAAGAGAAAGAAAGAGAAAGAAAGAGAAAAAAGAGAAAGAAAGAGAAAAAAGAGAAAGAAAGAGAAAGAAAGAGAAAGAAAGAGAAAGAAAGAGAAAGAAAGAGAAAGAGAAAAAAGAGAAAAAGAGAAAAAGAGAAAGAAAGAGAAAAAGAAAAAGAGAAAAAGAAAAAGAGAAAAAGAAAAAAGAAAAAAGAAAAAAGAAAAAAGAAAAGAGAAAAAAGAAAGAGAAAAAAGAAAGAGAAAAAAGAAAGAGAGAAAAAAGAAAGAGAGAAAAAAGAAAGAGAGAAAAAAGAAAGAGAGAAAAAAGAAAGAGAGAAAAAAGAAAGAGAGAAAAAAGAAAGAGAGAAAAAAGAAAGAGAGAAAAAAGAAAGAGAGAAAAAAGAAAGAGAGAAAAAAGAAAGAGAGAAAAAAGAAAGAGAGAAAAAAGAAAGAGAGAAAAAAGAAAGAGAGAAAAAAGAAAGAGAGAAAAAAGAAAGAGAGAAAAAAGAAAGAGAGAAAAAAGAAAGAGAGAAAAAAGAAAGAGAGAAAAAAGAAAGAGAGAAAAAAGAAAGAGAGAAAAAAGAAAGAGAGAAAAAAGAAAGAGAGAAAAAAGAAAGAGAGAAAAAAGAAAGAGAGAAAAAAGAAAGAGAGAAAAAAGAAAGAGAGAAAAAAGAAAGAGAGAAAAAAGAAAGAGAGAAAAAAGAAAGAGAGAAAAAAGAAAGAGAGAAAAAAGAAAGAGAGAAAAAAGAAAGAGAAAAAAGAAAGAGAGAAAAAAGAAAGAGAGAAAAAAGAAAGAGAGAAAAAAGAAAGAGAGAAAAAAGAAAGAGAAAAAAGAACGAGAGAAAAAAGAACGAGAGAAAAAAGAACGAGAGAAAAGAACGAGAAAAAAGAACGAGAGAAAAAAGAACGAGAGAAAAAAGAACGAGAGAAAAAAGAACGAGAGAAAAAAGAACGAGAGAAAAAAGAACGAGAGAAAAAAGAACGAGAGAAAAAAGAACGAGAGAAAAAAGAACGAGAGAAAAAAGAACGAGAGAAAAAAGAACGAGAGAAAAAAGAACGAGAGAAAAAAGAACGAGAGAAAAAAGAACGAGAGAAAAAAGAACGAGAGAAAAAAGAACGAGAGAAAAAAGAACGAGAGAAAAAAGAACGAGAGAAAAAAGAACGAGAGAAAAAAGAACGAGAGAAAAAAGAACGAGAGAAAAAAGAAAGAGAAAAAAGAACGAGAAAAAAGAAAGAGAAAAAAGAAAGAGAAAAAAGAAAGAGAAAAAAGAAAGAGAAAAAAGAAAGAGAAAAAAGAAAGAGAAAAGAGAAAGAAAAAAGAAAGAAAAAAGAGAAAAAAAGAAAGAAAAAAGAAGAAAAAAGAAAGAAAAAAAGAAGAAAAAAGAAAAGAAAAAAAGAAGAAAAAAGAAAAGAAGAAAAAAGAAAGAAAGAGATAAAACCAAATCAAAATGACTAAATGCATGAAAATGTCAAACTGATTGAAACCTTCAAATTGCTTCCAGACAGAAGATAAAACTCATGGGATATTTCCAAAAGTCAAAGGTAAAAAAAAGCATTATCTGATTAAATAATTAGAAATCATTTACCTGATTTGGAATCGTCCACATTATTCTCATGATAAGCCAGCCATAAGTAAACATTTAAATAAAAAATAAAAATAAGAAATGTGAGCTCTGGTAAAAAACACACACACAAAAAAAAAAAACAGTTACTGCAACATTAGGTTTATAAGTCTCCAAAATTCAGTCACAAGTGTTCCCAAGGAAAGTATTAGTTGATTGAATTAAAATATGACTTGACCCAAACAGTTGTGAGTTCAATCCCTAACCTCAGTGGAGAAAACAAAAAATTGAACAGTTATCAAAGCTAATTAGCTAAAACAGAGATATCCAAATGAATGGTATGTCAAATTAGGATAATTTACCCATGTGGACTAAATAAAAGCTTCAGTTTGAAATTCCAATAAGTATCACTTGAAGAAGGCCAGAGTGTACTACAGCTGAAACCTCATGAATGTGACAGTAAAGGTAAGGACAACAGTCAGAACAATCTAAATAGTGTAAATTCTTCTTTGTCTTTGGAAAAAAAATGCAATGCATGTCCACTTATTCCAGAAACTTATGAAAATTATTATAGAAGGTTTAGTTCCTGAAAATTTGAGAGAATCTGCTATTAGTAGAAAACTAACAAAGTCTACTAGAGAAGATTTAATAGCTTGTTTTCAAATCAAAAATATTTATCTTGCCATGAAACATCCTTTTAGGTTTTCTTTTATTGGTGGAAATTAAACTTTAATTGCTACATTTTAATAACTATTTAGTACAACTGAGAATTTCTAGAATTTATGGTTATTATATTGAAAGTTACTTTATTAGTCGAGAAAGTTTTTAGTAATTAAATTTTAACACTGCAATGAGAGGAATGATTTTCAAAAATTTTTTCTAAAAAGTTTACGATGTAGTTCCAGAGTTATCAACTCGGAAATTAATATTGGCAAACATAGAATTCTTGTGAGATCTTTAGACATGCGAACCTCAAAAGACAACTTCTTATATTATTCCATCATAAGTCATCTTGACTATGATTCCTGTTAATAGCATATGGTGAATGTAGTTTGTAGTGACTGAATTTTTTTATTTTATTACTACCATAGAACACAGCCCGACCTGTAATAGGTACCAATGCAGGTACCAATAAGGAACTCATTTTGGTTACTAAAATACCATGAAGGACAAGAGAACAAATCTTGTCTACATAATTCAACATCACACTGATAAACTTTACTCACCCATTATTATAGAATCAATAACAGAACCAATAAAAAAAAAAAATTGTTCTATTTATAGATTTGTACCAAATCGAAGGAAAACCTGTCATTATAACCATTCCAGGTTGAAGTTTGACCAACAAATCATAGATTTACAGTTTCCAGCCCAAAAGTGAGGTTGGATACAAAAGGAAATTGTTTAATAAATTAAGACCAAATTAATGGATCAGTCTAAATCATTTCTTGACCAATGTCAAGAGATTAAGAAGACAAAATGTAATCAGATTCTTGATTAGTCTTTCCTTCATTTTATTTCTGTTGCATTTTATCACAATTCTCAGATACTTATTCTGTGGCAATGATCATGGAGTAGAAATGAATGAATTTTTTGTAAGATTTGAACTTGTTTACTGAATCCTTGAAAATCATTTTCCCCATAGTGTTGTCACTAGTTTAATTATAAAATGGTACACAACTATACAGCTTATAAAATGGTACACATCTATACAGCTTATAAAATGGTTCACAACTATACAGCTTATAAAATGGTACACATCTATACAGCTTATAAAATGGTTCACATCTATACAGCTTATAAAATGGTTCACATCTATACAGCTTATAAAATGGTTCACAACTATACAGCTTATAAAATGGTTCACAACTATACAGCTTATAAAATGGTTCACATCTATACAGCTTATAAAATGGTACACAACTATACAGCTTATAAAATGGTACACAACTATACAGCTTATAAAATGGTTCACATCTATACAGCTTATAAAATGGTTCACATCTATACAGCTTATAAAATGGTACACATCTATACAGCTTATAAAATGGTACACATCTATACAGCTTATAAAATGGTTCACATCTATACAGCTTATAAAATGGTTCACATTTATACAGCTTATAAAATGGTTCACATCTATACAGCTTATAAAATGGTACACATCTATACAGCTTATAAAATGGTACACATCTATACAGCTTATAAAATGGTACACATCTATACAGCTTATAAAATGGTTCACATCTATACAGCTTATAAAATGGTTTACATCTATACAGCTTATAAAATGGTTCACATCTATACAGCTTATAAAATGGTTCACATCTATACAGCTTATAAAATGGTTCACATCTATACAGCTTATAAAATGGTTCACATCTATACAGCTTATAAAATGGTTCACATCTATACAGCTTATAAAATGGTTCACATCTATACAGCTTATAAAATGGTACACATCTATACAGCTTATAAAATGGTACACATCTATACAGCTTATAAAATGGTTCACAACTATACAGCTTATAAAATGGTTCACATCTATACAGCTTATTTCTGACATTGCTCCATCTTAATATTTTCACTTGTAATCATTTAAAAATTTGTTTGATGAAGCTTTGTCATTCATTATTGACTAGATGAAATTATAGCAAAGATTGATTATTCATATTTTTTCAGTGAACGCCAGTCTGATGAGAAATTTGATCCTCATATTAGAGAGCATCAAGACTGATTCTATCCTTAGGAGATCAAGTGGATACATTTGGAGGGCCTTAAAAAGAAAAGAAAATCAAATGACAGGTTTATAAATGTCATTCCAATGAATGGGAATAGAAGAAAACAGATTTGATCTGTTAGTCAAATTACAGAATCTTAAATCTGGAATCTTTCCCAAGAGGTGTCATCAACAACAACAAGAAAAAAAAAAAACAGTTTGATTTCTAATGGATGTTCAAGCATTGCAATCATTTTGTTCAATATTTAATCCAATCAATTCTAGGAGTCTTAACATTTAAAGAAAGACTTGAAAGCTGCTTTTTTCTAAAAAAACAAAATAATTCCTTTTCAATTTTGACAAATTAATGTGTTATTTCAATTAATTAAACTGAATTAAAGGATTGGATTATGCAAACTTTTATCTTTTACCCAAAATTTTAATTCTTCTCTGATTGAAGCACTAAATATCAGACCAATTTGACAGAATTCTTAAAATTTATGATGTTTACAAAATGAAAAGACATTCACAAGAATTATTTGTATTCAAAATCTTTTTGGTTAAACACATACAGAAAAAAGGAAAAAAATTTTTTCTGAATTCTCATGATTAGTTAACATAAGTCTTTATAAAAATTCAGTGTGTGTGTGTGTGTGTGTATATATATATATATATATATATATATATGTCTGACTACTGCAAAGGCATAAAACCCAGCATCACAAACTGACATAAACACAACTATAGAATATATAAGAAAGCAGAGACTTTAGAAAACCATGGTAATATTTTATTTTGTGAAATCGAGATTTTGATTTTGCTTCCTCACATAAAATGTTTCAACAATGAATGGATTTAAAATAGATATATAACATATAATAAATATAATTATAATTATCATTCGCTCCATTATTCCATTGAGCGCTCTGGATTTATATCCTCTTTGAAATTATCCATACAGATCACCAACTAATTTTATTATATATATATATATATATATATATATATATATATATATATATATATATATATATAAAATATCCTAACAAAGTATGATGGAATTCATAAAAGTCAGTTTGAGGTGTCAAATTTTATTTTCTTATTAATATTTTGCTCTATACAAGCATTTACAAAACTGAAAAAAAAGGAAAAAATTTATTACCATACCAACTCTGCTACTTAATATAGTGTGATTAAATCAAAAAAATGTTGCAGTTAATATAACTTCAGCCAAGTTTACAATAAAAGCATAAGTTAGAAAATAAGAATAATTTAAATGCTGTTATATATATATATATATATATATATATATATATAAAAAGGCTCAAACACTAATATTCCATGGTTATAATTTATTACATTGGAATCGTAATCACGATCCAATTCATCAGACCTACAAATTCAAAAAGAAATCGAAAATTCTTGCTCTGTCCTGGACATTGAGTTCTACCTGGATTCTATCCTCTTGGAATTTATATATATATATATATATATATATATATATATATATATATATTTTGACCACTAATATTATGTATCTGATGTCAGTCAGTTAAGTGCCATCCGTGATACACATTTGGGTGATCATATCTCTTTCAGGATTGACTAAGTAGAATATTTTTCCCCACAGTATGTTACCGTTACTTTCTGCTGTTGGTTGGTTGTCAACCAAGGCTAAAGTGTATTCTGCTATTTAAACCATAGGTGAAAGGGGAAAGAGATGGCTTCATACCTTTCCCAAGGGTATTTGTGCATAAGTGAGTATAATAAAGCCAGCTGGAATTCAAACTTGGCTCTCTGATTTCTCATTCGGAATCAATATCCCTTACACCACAATGCACATATAAAGTAGTAAATGGGATAAAATTCATGCTGGTGAAACCACAAAGCTTAAAAAGATATCTATAAACATATAAGAGCCATAAAAAAATCAGAAATACATTAAATTCATTATTTTTTTTTTCATATACCAACTATAAAGCATCCTTTTAATTTGAAAAATGCCAAAACAGTTGAATTCATCATAAATCATCTTGAATACTTATTATATCAGCTATTAGATCAGGATTCATTTTTATGCATTAATCAAAAAGTAGTTTGTTCTTTTTATAAGATCAACTTTCCTCAACACCTTAATAATACAGATCAGAAATTATATTTTTTATTGCAAGCATTCACTTATACAACCATGACTATTTTCTTTGCTGATATCAAATAATCATATTTAGTTATAATTTATTACATTGGAATCGATTCCAATGTAATAAATTATAACCATGGAATATTAGCATTTGAGCCGTATATATATATATATATATATATATATATATATATATATATATAAGGCTCAAATGCTAATATAGTATAGTTACCTATATATATATATATATATATATATATATATATATATATATATATATAGGTAACTATACTCGTGTCGAAAAACCTTCGAATTCTTGATTTAACAATAGCCAAATCAATCACGAAGGGAAAAAAAGGTTTTAAAAAAGAAAGAGCCAGGAACATGAAAGTCTGTCGAAAATAATCGCACAGATAGAGGTTCAAGGCCCAAAGAAAAAACCCCGAGTAAACAACTAACTAAAGCGCTCAATACAAACGTAGAGCAAACCTAGTCAAACCTAATGAGAGAGACAAACCTACCAAGGTTTCACTTAGGCAGATCGTCAGGGTCGGCTGGCGATCTGCCTAAGTGAAACCTTGGTAGGTTTGTCTGGCTCATTAGGTTATATATATATATATATATATATATATATATATTTCAGTTGCACATACACACGCAGAAAAAAGAAAAATACTGGATTTTAAAATTAAATACATATAAACGAGGGTTAAATAAAGACTTGGGTATTTTAAATCTTTATAAATATTTCAATAGTTAAACAAAAATTTTTTTTTAGATATAGTTAAAAAAATTTTTTTAAACAACATCTAAAATATTACTACAGTTAGATTTATGTTAGAAATATTCAAACACAGTTGCATTCCATATCACGCGACGGACGCTACTTAATGTAAACAAACTTCTGAAAACAGTCATTTCTGATGAAAGATCGGGGCCGATCTGAAATATCAAATATATATATATATATATATATATATATATAATAAATACTTTCACAAAAAAAAAACATTCAATTTTTTTTTTTTAATTTGCAACTTTTCGGTTGATTTTTCTATATTATATATATATTAAGAAAGTATACGTGGCTTCTCATTATGCTATATATATATATATATATATATATATATATATATCTACAGATTCCATCTTTTCAGATATATATCTACAGATTCCATCTTTTCAGATATATATCTACAGATTCCATCTTTTCAGATATATAAGTGAACATTGAAGTCAACAGAGTGTTTCATGCTAAATGCAATCAATGAAAAAAGTCGCCTAAATTTAAGTTTTTAATCACAGTATTTTGATCCAAATGTTTTCTGAGGATCAACTGGTGACTATACACATATATCTGTAGAGTTGCAGTATTCTTGAATGATAAAATAAAACCAGTTTTCATTATTGATGTTCTAGTGGAATTGCATAAATAATGATGATGGGCCAGAAAGAGAGAGCCTTTGTCACTGATTTTGGGTAGAGAGTATTGACAAAAATGACCCTGAGAGAAAAGGCTTTATATAAATTCAGTGGACACTGAATAATGTAAATGTTGAGCTGGATGTCTAAATATTTCATTTTCTGACTCTCTTGATACCTTTAAAACAAAGGTCAGATGTCTACTTGGGGGCTAGAAACCCCATTACCTAAACAAGGATATTTGTAAGGTTTTAACATTCTCAATATTCTAAAGTCCTTAAATTATTGAAAGCTTGTGTTGTGAACTTTTCCAAAAGATTGTTGGGAAAGACATCACAGACAACAGCATTATCAGACAATTGTAAGATATTGAAAAAGATTCAGTAAGAGAGAAAGGATTCTAGAAAAGGCACAGTCATGACAATGAACATTCAGTAATGAAAACAGGTCATAGAAGATACTTAAATAGATTAATAAACTTTGATTTGAAGTAAAATGCTGAATGTTATTTCCCCCTCAAATTTTATGGCAAATTTATTTGTCTATGAAGGAATGAATGAAAAGCTTGATAGAATCACTTGTACAAATTAAATGTCGGTGACTGTTTAATGAAACTGTATTGGCAAATGACTTTGCATGACTAACAAACTAATGTTTTTTTGTTTTTTTTAATCATTTCACACACAGTCACTAAGATGCAAGAGGTTACAGCAAGTGAAAAAAAAAATCTAAGAAAACATTGAGATAAGCAAGGACATTAAAAGACCAGGATTCAAAGTGACAGAAAATGATGATTGATATTTGTGCTGGAGGTCCAAGAGGGCTAGAGTAATGTAGCCTAAATATGCATATAGGACTAGCAAATTGCTAGCCAGGCAAACTGAGCATTGGAGCTGGAATGATGAGGCGCATACGTCATTGAGTCAGATTGAGTCTGGCACCGTGCACAATATGCAAATTCTCTGGCTTGGAAAGAACGTATAAAAAAAGGTGATTGCTTGTTGAGACGAGTGAAGTCTTTTGGGCTCAATGCAGGTCATGTCAGTGCATACTGAACCAGAATCCATTGCAAGTATGTTTCCAGTGTCTGTGCTACAGAATCCCAGGTTTCCTGCTACAACATTGCATTTAAATACTTGAAGATCATAATTGGCAGAAAAGTAAGAAGCTAGAAGAGAGTTCTACAAGTGAGAAGTGAGAGAGAAGAAACCATTAGCATAGAACTTATGCTTAGCATTTTCAACAGTAAAATGATGAAACCTAACTGCCAATCTAGTACTGCACTTAAATTCTTGAAGTTGAGGTACTAAAGAGGAAAGTGATATTTATTCTGTATAATTTACAGAAATGTGGCACAAGGCCGAAGGGGGGATTGGGGAAAAAAGGACGGTCTTCATCTGTCTTAACTATAACTTAGCTAGCCGCAAACATTGACCCAATCGTACGAACAATATTCCTTACACTAAAACACCTCATTCATACGAACCGTTCTTACTACAACCACCATAATACCTCACTGTCTCTATGAAAATACTAACTAGTCTCCATATTTACAAAAGAGGAAAGCTCATCAGAATAATTACCATGAAAGTATTTATAGAAAAATCACAGGGAAACAACATTATGGTGTTGGGAAAGTGATCGAACCCAAGATTTCAGGTCAGGACTGTTGATATTGCAGATTCTTATGGAGAGATGATGTGGGTTGCATTAAGCAAGGTCTTCTTGTCTGTAGTACAGTACCATGAAGTGAGAGAATGGGTGAATACCATTTTGCTTGTAATATTTCTAAAGAAAGTTGAAGAACCAAAGACTCGTCTGAACAGAAAAATAAATGTGCGGGGTTGTTTGCACCAACACCCACCCACCAAGGCTGCATAGGTGCTGAAGTAAATTACAGGCAAACTTTTCTCGACAAATTTTTCTTAGAAAAAAAAATGGCATTTAACTGCACAGTTTCCGAATCAAGAAAAGAAAGAAAAAATCTAGACTCAAGTCTCAAATGGCTGCTTATCCTCACAGAATATTTGCTGCTATATTTTAGAAATCAGTGATCGCCAAGCAATGGGTCACAGGATATATCTAGTTTAGCACAAGGTTTTGTTTCTTTATAATTATCATATTTGGTTCTGAATCATATCAGGCTTATTTCAAAATAAGCTCCAAATAAAACTGATTCATTTAGAAATGCAATTATGGCAAATATGAAAATATATAATGCATCCTCTGTATTGAAAAGTCTGAAGGCTGATAGGATAAACAAGGTATTCATCTTGTGTAAGGTAAGATCTTTTGTGTGACAGAAGTGGCTATGGGCATCTATTTTGTAACACTCCCACCCAACAGCTAGCAATATCCTTTCATAAAGGAATTTAAACCTAAGACCTAAGAGAAGGATGACTGGCAGTTGAAGATTAGAATTAAATTCTGCATTTGTCTATCACAAAGACAACTCATCCAGTCTTCATCTTTAGTCACACTTGCCCAAAGGAATAATCTGCAGCTTAGAGATTTAGGTAATCTTTCTCAAGAGATTTAATTTACATAATATTCAATGTGTAGAATGCAAATTATTTGGATAAAAGCATTCATATTGAAGGTTTTACTTTTAAATATTTCTCAACATGCAATGTTTTCTCTATGTCTTTCGAAAACAAATTCTTTTTTATGCTCTACAAAAGAGAGGATAGGATGTTTTAGTTTGTATGTCATATGAAAACAGTGGCGCAAAATGACTATGTTCAAAATATTGCAGACATCATTTATTTATTGGAAAAAAACTCATCAAATCATCTTTTGGGAAAAAAAAAAATGTTGAAAATTTCAACTGCATTCAGAAATTTTAATACCACATTTAATTTTTGATTATTTTCGTATTTTTATAGTTCTCTTGTAATAAGAATGAAAAACATGTTGACGGGCCAAGTTTGAATCAGTGGAGAAATATAAAAAAATTAAAACTTTTTGATAATTTGATTGTCATAGTTTTCTGTATGATGCTTTAATTTTCATGAGCACTACCAACTAAGAGTGACAAGATCCAAAAAAAAGAGACATTCATTTGTAAATTGGTTGAATTGTATTCTTAGAAGTTTATTTCTGCTTGCTCATCAATAAGGAGGTAAAATCATTTCAATTTATTATTATTGAGCCAAGAGCACAATCATTAAAAAAGGAGTGAATCAAAAAAGACAATAAAAATAGTGATTTAGCAAGTGATATTCAAGTTACCAAAACTCTGAATGTTTGGTGATGGGGACAGAAAGGAGAAAACATGTGATGTTTTCAAACCTTTATGTAAGATTGCCACCTTTTCTAGAACTGTAGTAACACTTATCCGTATTCAAAATTAAACATATTAGTAATTTATTTAATTGATTTGTGCTTTAATAGTTTCTCAATTCTTTGTGAGTTATTTAAAGCCAAAACAATTTTTTCCAGGTACAAGCCCTACTATTTAACCCATAGCTATGGGAATACGAAATGGTTTCATACTTTCCCCAATTGTATTTGTGGATAAGTGAGTAACAAACTCAACTGGAAACACATTAATAGAACATAAAACATGTTTTCATTATAAAGTACATTCATAAAGTACATTCATAAAGTACATTCATAAAGTACATTCATAAAGTACATTCATAAAGTACATTCATAAAGTACATTCATAAAGTACATTCATAAAGTACATTCATAAAGTACATTCATAAAGTACATTTAAGCACAAAGGTACGATTTTTATAAGCTGTTGTTAATCCCTGATAAATTTCAAATTACCCACCCCACCTTTCAGAACAACAATTCTTAGTGAACTGCTTAATACTTTTCAGAGGCCAGATACAAGAGTAAAGTTGCATTACCAAGAGCATAAAATACGCACATAAATCTAAATATTCAACTTCTTCCTTGTGGTTTGGCCAGAATTACTTGAGGATAAAGTGGTGATATTGCATGAACACCATTTTCATGTGCCGTACTAAAGTAAGTTTCCTTAGCAAATATAAATGTGTTGCTTGTTTATAAAGTAGTTTTTTTTCTGTTTTTTTTTAGCAAAGCATTTTTATTGTTTCTATTTTCAAACGAAAAACTAAAAGTAAAACTTGTGTGAATCCTTACAACGTGAGATAAGAACAGTCGCATTAATTAAAACTTATCAGAACAAACTCTCCAAGATTGTAATGAGTTTGCACCTCAGTTCAGCAGAATGTCAAACTTTATCTTTAATTAAAAAGGGAAAATTAATCAGAAGTTCCAATTTTTTTTAATTACTTTATTAAGGTTACAATTTTTCCTTAGACATTTATCACAGCTATAGAGGTTAAAGGCACAAAAGGTCAAATTCAATAAAAATTCATGCAGGCATTTATTTTATTTTGAAAGACAACAGCATAAAATGAAAATAAAACAAAAACAAAATTGGGGTATTATCTAATTAAAAAATAGATGAAATTCTAAAAATGTCTAAAAAGGTCGTTTTTTTTTATATACGAAAAACTATTTCATAAAGAAAATTATTTTAAGATTACAAAAAATAGAGATTATTTTGAGATTTTGAGAAAAATAGAAATAACTTTCAATTAAGATTATCAATATTTTGTCAAGAGGGGAGAATTAATATGTTAAACTTAACTCAATATTGTATTAACACATTAGTAAACCTCATATATTATAGTAAATTTATTATAGTAATTAGTAAATATCTAAAAAGAAAAAAAAAGAAAAGCCAATCAAGGTGAGGATTACTGAACGAGACCTGTGATATTAGAAGGAAGTAAAGATTATGAGGACATGGAGGATAGATAACGACTGACCCTAGACTTGAAGAGGTTAGAGTTTTGAAAAGCATCTATATGGGAGTCTATTCATAAAACAGTGGTTATATGGAAAAAGCTTTTGGAGAGAAACACTCTTACCAAAAGTAATATGGAAGGAATGGGTTCCATTAAACTGTACGAGTGTAGAAAGGTGTGTCTTGGCTGTAAAGGTGGAAAATAACAACATAATCTTCTCAGTAAGGATGACTAGTAACTGAAGTCATCCTTTTTTACGTGAGCTTGAACTCCAATCATTGATTCCAGTGGAAAGCAACTATTTCGGAAAAAATCCCAAGATTCAATTAGGCCGATGTGATCTATGATACAATGGGTAAAATTTATTAAACAAATACAAAATTCACATTCACTTGAATTATATATGCACTGATGAGTCAAAATATGACCAGAAAAGACGTGTAAAGAATGACAGTTACTGTCTCATAACAATTGTGCATTTCAAGGTTAGGATTATATAAGCAAGCAAGTCCACCTTGAATAATTTATTTTAATGTGTTGAATGTTGTAGTTATTGGCAGGAAAAATCTTTCAATAAATTTAAAAGGGCAAATTGTCATGATCAGAAAATGAGGTCAGATCATTTAAAACTGGCATGACTTGTAAGACACATTAAGTTGCAGGGAGTAATTATTGGTATTGGTCCAAGGAGGGGGAAAA
This sequence comes from Acanthosepion esculentum, assembly GCA_964036315.1. NCBI lineage: Eukaryota > Metazoa > Mollusca > Cephalopoda > Sepiida > Sepiidae > Acanthosepion > Acanthosepion esculentum. Next base: position 33,680,679 of record OZ038508.1, on the reverse strand, counting down.
TTCCCAATCATTGACAAGACAAAGGATGGTCAAAACTTACTGATCCGAGGAGTGAATGGCGGCTTTCCAAGCAACTACAAGGCTACTGTCGTAGATATTGCAGATAGCTGTAATGAAGGTGGTGAAAGAAATATGTCCAAACAAAATGATCCTCATTATATATGGGTGTATGTAGTCAGAGATAAACCATGCTAACTGATGTCCACTGACAAAAGAATCTTCAATGGGCATGTGAGAATTGAAACTAAATCTTGTATCAGTGAAAGAAGATCCTTTGTTATAAGGAGTCTAACTTTCTTCTGAATAAGATGGTAGAGTATATGTGTGCCTTATTATCTTGGGAACATGATGATACCAAGATATGTAGTGAGGGAAAATAAAGCCAGTGGAGTCAGTGTAAGGGTTTGGGATTTGTTACTATATTAAACCGTGCCCTATTATTTGTATGGAATGTACATGTCATGTATCATATAATCAGACATCATTACTGACCAAGTAAACTCTTTAATGGCAACAATACAATGCACCTTGTCATACTGCACAAATTGCAGGAAGAGTTTTTCTATAATACATAACACATTTCACTCTGTTGTTTTGGCCACTACATTCCCCAGACATCAATTCAATTGAGCCCCTGTGGAATTTATTGAACCAAGAAATTAATCTGCAAAGATTTCATCATTTATCTTGCATCAGTGAAAGGGACATCTTGGCACTAGAAACCAAAAGAAACTTTTCAATGTCTTGTAGAATTTGTGCCTCTTTACATGCTGGACCGACAACTTATTTGGTAAGAAGTTAGTTGCTCATCAGCAAGACAAATACTTAAAACAGTTTAAAAAGTGTCAAAATTTCCGTTGTATATTTATGAACAGATTTAATAAATATAATAAGTTATAAAAAGGTAAGTATTTGCTATTTAAAATATAAATGCTTAAATTTGATTTCTTGTGAATAGACCAAGTTAGATGGAACTTTCTAGATCATGTCCATTGACCATGACATGTTTGTGATAAGTATTAACTTCCATTTTGTGGATCTTTTAACAGTTTGGGTGAAAAAAAAAGTTTTATGGGAGATAAGACATTAGAATTAGGGACAAAGTAAGGATCTGATGAAAAGGGTGATGTCCACAGATTCCTCTCCCCTCAAAAAATATATTGCTACAAATTCCTTTTCATTGTGGAACACAGTGGTCAAGTGGCAAATACATTTTTCTTTTTTATATTTTATCTTTCTCTATGGTCTGAAGCATTTCAAAGACAAAACAGAACTTCAGATTTTTTCTTTATATACTAATTTTCCAGTTTTTATTTTGTCATCATCACCTGCCCATCTGGGAAGAATTGTCAATCCATTTTCTACCTACCCATTTGTGAGGATACAAAAGCGTCTTTCCTTTCAATTTCAAAATATGTGGAATCACTCTTTTTCATCATTTTCTCTGTCTGTTTGTTTTACGGTATATCAACTTCAATGGGTTATTTAATGCTGACAAGATTTTTATGGCTGGTAATATTTTTTTTTGTAAAAATGTATTGCTGGTAATAATTTTTTCCAAAAATGTATTGCTGGTATTAAAACTTATTTTTACACTTTCATAGTGTTTTGACCCCAGTTCGGTGTGTGTGTGTGTGTGGGGGGGGGCTAACTATTTGCCTATAGCAGGAACCCTAACATGTGCTACCACCTCAGGTCAGGGTGGACGTGGAAACACCAGCAATTAAGAGGTGATTCCACACTCCTCAAAACCTCCTGATCTGAGGCCTTCTTGTCAGATCTAGTTTATTATCTTACCCAGGATGTGGATGTAACTTATTGTTTTACCCAGGATGCCTTATTTGGGGTTTGTACATTACTGACACCTATTGAATAGAGTAAATGAAACCTGACACCCAAAGGTGTTAAAGACTAAATCACACCTAAATGTCAGTAAAATCTTCCTTCTTATTGAAAGCTGAAACAAAAGCCATAAATTATATGCCAACTGACCTTTTGCCTTTTTTGGGGAGTCCTTTGTTCATTCTATTTTCTTCCTAATTTAAACCTTAATTTTCAATATTGGTGAAGGTTGATTTGGCAACAAATCAATTGCTTAATACAAATAATTTCATTTTGACATCTTAACCTTGATTTTAAAAATTCTATTGTTCATGGAGTCTTAATTTTTGGGTATTGCTTTCAATATTAAATTAAGAGCTTATATATTAGTTTCTATCCAGATATAGATATCTCTTGAAGATACTTATTATCTGAGTTAAATATTTAACAAGTAAAAAACATTTCCAGTGCTTGCTTGGAAAATCCTATGCCAATAACTTAATACCCCACCCTCTGAATAGTGCTTAGATATATTGGTTATTTTCTTATGACAAAAGCCATGTGTTTCATTATCTACACAATGATGATGGCTTCTAGACAAATGCCATAATCTTAGATTAGTTAAGGCCATAATTCATAATGACAGTTTGTGTAAGGGTTATTGACTCAGGATGGATGAAGATAGGCACAAGTTTATTTTTTGGGGAAGATTCCTGATCAGAAAAGAAATTAACAGAAAAAAAGCCTAGAATAGATCTCGGTCAATTCAGACCAATCAACTTAGATGAATAAGAAAAATGCTGGACAATGAAATTAAAAACAAAAAAGAAGGGTGTCACAGTGAATAAAATGCATTGCTTTTATTTGCATCTTTTGAGAGATGCACGATCAGCTGAGGACATAGTAAGATGTGTTGTATTTTGATGCAACAGTTTTAAAAAATGCGCAATTTACTGACTTATACAAACGTGCATCCTGCATATTTTGGGCAGTTGACTGTTCTGTATTATTTGGGGGAGACATAAAAAGATCTTAATACATTTCAAGTTTTCTTCTTTTATGCAATAGTAAAGAAAGATTTCCTATGAACTCTCATTAATTGGTGGTTTTCATAAAAAAAAGAAACAAAGAAGAAGAACAAAAGAAATAAACTGGTATAAACTACCAGTTTATTTCTTTTATTCTTTTTCTACTGAAAACAAAGAAAAAAACTTACAATAAAGAGAAAGAAATAAATTGGAAAGGAAATAACTACAAAGATGGTTTATCCAAACTGAGCACTTAACCTGAAAGATAACAAATTAAGTACTACACCTCATTTGGCAGAACTACCACCAATTTAACTGATACATGCATAAGTTCTGCCTTCAATTAAGGAATTATTAAGGATTCATTTGCTTCTCTACTTAATGCCTTAATTTGAAATAGACTCCATTTTGTGACATTAAAAAAAAGGGGGAAAATAAAAAGATGTCTGTTATTTTTCCTTTATCTACATAATGTTACCTGTTCATGTCAGTTTTGATTCATGTCTGTGATAATCAAAAGAGAACCAGTAAATCATGTTGCAATGATCAAGAATCCACATCCATCATCTGGTAGAGCGGATGAAGCTGATGGCAATGAAGACATTAGCATAATACGCTATACAATAAAAGTGTTGGGTTAGTAAAATTCGTCTGCTCCTATATATAGATATTGGTCACATGATGTTAGGCGGTCTCTCAATTGTTAATAAAACCATGTGGGTTCAGAAAAAGCTGACCACCACCAGAGAAAGGACTGGACCTGCTCCAAAGTAACAGAAGAAATTCTTCCATCATAATGTTACCAGTTACTGAGGGTTTTAAAGGTACACATTATCTAGCCTTATTTTACTTCAGCAGATGGGTAAGTCCACCTAACATATTCTATATATATATATATATATATATATATATATATATATATATATATATATATATATAGGAAAATACATTGTGTTTATGTTAACCATTGTATTCATGTTTAGATGTAAATAAATATATTTATTACATGTTGATAAAGTATTCTTATTTGTGTCAGTCCCAAAGTAAAGTGGGGCTAGCACAATGAAAGGAAATAATGAACATAGATAAATATAATGAAACTGAATCTTGAAAATCATTTGCCTTGATTTAATTATCTTTGTCAGATTGATGTACAGCTTCTACATAATGAAGAACAAAAACTAACTGAACACTATTTTGAGTGAGATTTGCTACCTAAGATAATAAAAATTTCATTTGAAAATGAAAATGAAATTTAAACAAGTGATGAAAAATGGATATTTGAGCTTCTGGGGCAAGTAAAATGGACCAGCTCTAATAAAGGGTGTTCTAATAACTTGGACCAATTTTAAACTTAATTCACATTTAAAATCGGTCCAAGTTATTGGAACACTCTTTAGAACAAAACGCCAGATTTCATCCCCATAAAGTAACGATATATTTGAAAAGTTTTAAAATAATCCTAATATTCTATCAGGATTAGACTTCACATTTCTTTGGTAACCAGAGACAAATTATTACAACTAAACTAAAAACAAAAAATAGATTAAAAAAAAAGTCAGAAAAATTTCTGACTTTTTAAAAAGTATTTTTTGCTTTTTATTGTAAGAATCTTAGGTCAATATTAATTTTCTTACTAATATCTCTCATATTAATTTCAGTTACATTTCTTTGGTAACTAGGTGGAAATTATTACAATTTTGGCCAGTTGTAATAATATATAGAAAATTCTTCAAATCAAATTCTGACAGCTGTTATATCTACTACTATTATTGAGTTACCCAAAATACTTGTTCAGTTTAAGATTATATTTTCAAACTTGAATTGTTGATTAATACATCTTTTTTGTTTTACAATCTTCTGCCATTTTCTCAACAATTTCATAATTCTCCCTCTTCTGAACTGTTCATCTTTTCCAGTAAAGATATGATCTTGTTTTTTGAAAACTTCCAAAGAAGTGTAATTTTTGTTATTAACCAGAATAAATCCCAAATATTGATTGATTATTAAAATTAATCAAGTGTCACAAAGAATGATAATTTACCCTATGTTTCGTTGCTTTTTATTGCAACTATTCAGACGATCATTCTATGGTCTGAAGTAAACAGCACAAATTATAATAGGGAATAAGTGAGGCAGTCTAAGTTGTCGTGATAAAAAGCAACTGAAAATAAAATTAAAGAAATACTAGTCAAAAATAAAAATGAATAGACAGTTCTTTATTTAATAATAGAATTAAACACACTAATCATTTTACATTCTACATTTGTTAAGCAGGCAGCAAAAAAAATAAAAGTAGCCTCTGATGAAATTTGAGCTTGTATCTTTTGTACATTTGTGGATTGCTTAAGCTTAATGTCTAAAGAATGTAACTGACTTGATATCTGAGGTAAAACTATAATATTAGGTTGGTGCAAAAATAATGTTGTTTTCTCATATGAAGTTGAACATCAAAAAACGACATTATTTTTGCACCAACCTAATAGCAACAGGATGGCATTTGAAACTCAAATTCAAAATATCCAATAGAAGAAGCATTAGAAAAGTTATTGTTTAGATTATTTTGTTATTTCCAGAGGTAGGCATTCAGTCTTTAATCTTGCCGCTTCTTTCAATGTTGACCAGAAATGGAGAATCTATTGCCATATTTGAGTACTTTTTTTTTTTTACTTTTGTGAGAATTCCTTTCTTGGGGTCATCAAATATAACCAATTATGGTACCCAGTATGGAGTTCAAATTCCAGTTAAATCCATTACATTCACTTACGTGCTAATACTCTTGGGAAAGGTATGAATCCTTTTCTTCTCCCCCCCAGTTATGGGTAAATAGCAGACAGACCAGGTTCTATAGCCTTGGATCACAACTGGTCTACTGCAGAAATAAATGGCAACATACTGCAGGAAAAAATCTGCCTCGTCAGTCATGTATCGAAAGATGTATGATCACCTAAGCATGTATCATGCATGGCACATAACTGACGGAGTGATGGTAGCCAATTAATCCTGGACGGTCAGTTTTTATTTCTTTATTCTCTTGTCTAAATTCATTTTATTTTTTTATCCTCCTTTACATCTCTGTAAAATATTGGGAGAAAGATCAAGAAGAGTGGATCAAGTTTCAATTTTTACATATTACAGTCGAAAAGCAATTTAATTTAGAAGTATTAATCAGTATTCAGGATGGATTTTTAGCTAAAAAACCACGAAATGTTTAGCAGCCCAAGGGAAATGTTTAGCAGCCCAAGGGAAAGGTTTGTTACTTTCTCTTTTTCTACCCATAAAGAGATGTCATAGAAATCTTGTTTTTGGAAGTAGAAAGGGCTGTAAACATTTACAGTGGGTTAGTGGATATTTATAGAAATGTTGTATCTGTCTATATTTCTGAGATGAGGTATTATGTACACTATATACATTATTCGGACTATTGTCCTCATCTTTGTTGCCATATTTATCACAACGTTTTGGCTTTTCAGTATCTGTCTATATTTCTGAGATATGGTATTATGTACACTATTTACATTATTTGGACTATTGTCCTCATCTTTGTCGCCATATTTATTACAACGTTTCAGCGATTATACGCTCCAGCCTTCTTCAGGTGGTTGGAATATCAAACTGAACCCTTTATTTCGTTTGCTGGGGTAGACTGTTCTACTTCCATGTGCCATGTCTAATGGATGTCAGTTATCAGTTATCTCCTGTTAATTCCCCTCTCCAAGGACACATGACACAGTGGATAAAGGCTTTAGTTAGATCTAGTGACAGAACCCAAAGAGTGTAAGTTCAATACCTTGTTAAGGCAGTGGAGAACTTGGAGATGGGAATTAACAGGAGATAACTGATAAGTGACATCCATTAGACATGAACCCTTTATTTCGCTTGCTGGGGTAGACTGTTCTACCATGTCTATTGATGTCAGTTATCTCCTGTTAATTCACCTCTCCAAGTTCTCCACTGCCTTAACCAGGTATTGAATTCAAAGCTCTTTGGGGCCTGTCACTGGATCTAACCAATGCCTTTATACACTGTGCCATGTGGCCTTAAGGACATCTGTGTATGAATTTCTGGGATTTATAAACTTAATGTTTTCAGCATCTATTTTACCAGTGCTCATATTGCAATTTTTGTTGTTATCATTGCAGGTTGTACTTGATATAAGCACAGTAAAGTGATGGGTTATACAGTTAATCGCAATCAGAGAGAGAAGAGAGAAATTAATCTTAGTGACAGGCTCTGCAGTAGCAGGCTAGTGTCACAGTAGTGTCTAAAGTTTAATGCATTCTCTTGACTTTTTTGTGCAAATTGCGTTCCCAGAGCATCAGCAGACTCCAGGGTGGTTGCTGTGCAAGAGCTTCTTGAGCTGAAAACACATCATCACCCTAAGATGATCACTGCATTTTGGGACATGGAAGTACAAAGCATCAGAGCAACTTAAACACCAGACAAGCAACCACAATCTATGGCAGGATAATCTTGCCTCGTCCATCCTAAACTCCTGACTTGACACCCTCAGACATTCATTGTTGCAAGCCTATAAAGAGGTTAGAAGTGAAAGAGAAAACTGGTACATGGATAAGAAAGTAGGAAAGAAACGTGGACACCATGATGAAAAAGTAAGGAAAGTATATTGCAAACTAGAGTTAAAATCCAGAGTCCTTTGCAATCATTCATATATTTCTATTACTAAATTTGTAGTTATTTAAAAAATAACAACAATTGACTTTTGTAATAATCATTAATATATGGAGTGTTTTAACCATGTACAAATATTTTTGCATATAAATATGACTAAAAACAAATCGTCTTGTGTAAAGTGCATGTGTAGCAGTTCCTGAATAGTAACACAATTTTTGCTTAAGATTTTACAAGTATTCTCATGTTTTCAAGAATCAAAAGATGACTTTCAAATTTTTGTAGACATTTCAAAGAATGTTTAATTTGCAGTATAAAAAAAAAACTCTTGTAAGTCAAATAGGGCTTACACATCAGCCAAACATTTTGGGATTTAATTTACAGATTTTTAATCTGGACAGAATTTTAGCATAAAAACTTTACAAGTTTGCAAACTTTTAATTTTCCACAAAAAAATATCTTGTAAGCATTTAATTAAAAATATTTTCCACCCTTGATGAAAGAACATGCAATCTTCAATAGAAGAAATAATTGATTCTATAATATTAATGATATTTCTCTGATAATAGCAAGAAAAAAGCTTTTTAATAGAATATTGCTCAATAAATGATTTTCTGCTATATTGTTTTTAACATTGTCTTTTGTATTGATAAAAAACTGAAATCTTTAATACACTTCTGCTTTTTATCAAAGCATTTCACTTCAAACAATTTCAGAGACTGAAAATTTCCAACTCCTTTTCTATTTAGTTTTGTTGAATTCATACAAATTGACTGTTCTTAAGATTTAAGATAATAATATTTAAACTTTCCTTTTTCACACCTTAAAAAAACAAAAATACAGTCATGGTTAACAATCAGGGCTTCAAAATAACTGATCACTTATCAAAGTATATTTGTCCAAAGTTGTTACTGCTAATCTGACCAAATAAATAATTAGTGAGCTTAGCCTGAAAAAATGTTAAGTGGGAGTGGAAAAGAAGATTGTATCTTCCAAGTAGGACAGTCAGATAATCTTGAAACTCAGATTTAAAATCTTGGCCTTTCCCTCAGTTCAATCTGTTGGGAAATATTCAACTTAGTCATTTTGCAGACTCAATAACAAAATAACTCAATAAAAAAATATACTTGTTTACAAAGAAGCATAAAAGAACCTTTTTATCTGAACTGGCACTTAAAACATTTTGGCAGGAACCTATTCACAGACCATGATGCAAAATGGATTTGGATGGGATAGAATTTCAGCTTGAGAGAAATTGTAAACTCATAGGTGAAGCAAACAAGATAAATAATGAAAATCATCAAATAATATCGTTTCATACTTGGAAAACCTTATTACAATTTTTATTCACAGAATTACTCGAGCAATCGAACTCGTTATTTTTGCGACTCATTCCAATGAGATTTTAGTCAAACCACATTGAAAGCATTCTCTCTTTCGCTACATGTAAGGTAAGTGGAAGAATGGATTGTCTGAAACAAGTGTGATACAAAGAGCAAGAGGAAGAAACCTTTGTTGAAACAACTATTGGAATGAATTTGTAGTGGATTGAACTAAGAAAATATGTTACAGAACTTGTAGTTTTGTCCCTGTAGCTTTCAAGATCAAACTGAATATTTTTTTATTAATAGGATCAAGAAACAAATGTTATATTTCTGATGTTTTCAAATTAAACTTTATTAGAGCTGATGTAACAACAATTTTGATAGAAAAAGATAATAACCTTTGTTAATAACCATTCCGTTTTCCTCATCTTTAAAATTTAACTATCATTGTTATGGTTTGCTATAATTTGATCCTGTTCATCTAAATTGATTTTAAAAGCATTCTAATGTATTTGAATAGAAGAATAGTAGAGGAGATTGTTGTGGATACTCAAGTACAAATTTTGTAACTCCAGAATTTTTATGTGGGCACAATTCATTCATTTTCCAGAAAATCTTTTGAAGTGAAACTTCTTGCATTAGCAAAAAGTCACTAAAACAGGTTTTCAGTTTGCAATCTGTTGATAGAAACATTTGTTTTTTTGTTTGAGATTTCAAAATGAATTGTAAATATTCAAAAGATTTTAGGTAGTTGTTGTAACCTAGGGAAGGTTACTGAATAATCAAATGAAGGTTGGTAATGAACAATAATACTTAGGACAGGAACAGCACATATAAGATTCAGCAGCACGTAGAAGATGTAGTCAACTGCTAGAAGTGAGTCAAGTGAATTCCATGATGAATCTCCAACTGCAGACCAACATACAGTATTTACTACTGTATTTATGTGAATGGGGACATACCCATTATCATCTGTAGGTATGCTACAACAGCATAAAAAGCAGCAGGGGATTAAATTTATATTTGTTTTCTTTTCACTCAATGTCTCTGAGGGTTTATTTTTTTGAAAATGATGAATATTTGTAAAATAATGTTACAAAAATGGTATTAAACTTTGATTTTAAATTCTATTAAATATTCAAAAGTTTATAAATGCTGTAATCAGTAGAGTTTCAAGTCATTTTATAGCAAAGAACAGAAATTATTTAAAATTAGTTTTATTTTAAAGAATTTAAATTAGATAGAATAAAAAATGGTCAAGAAATTTTGTTTGCAACCCAAAATTCATCCTGTTTCTCATTTTCTCTTTCATTTAAAATACTTATTCACAATGAAAAACCTTTAGATTTCGTGTCTTACAAGGGTCAGTTCGATTTCGTGTCTTACAAGGGTCAGTTCGATTTCGTGTCTTACAAGGGTCAGTTCGATTTCGTGTCTTACAAGGGTCAGTTCGATTTCGTGTCTTACAAGGGTCAGTTCGATTTCGTGTCTTACAAGGGTCAGTTCGATTTCGTGTCTTACAAGGGTCAGTTCGATTTCGTGTCTTACAAGGGTCAGTTCGATTTCGTGTCTTACAAGGGTCAGTTCGATTTCGTGTCTTACAAGGGTCAGTTCGATTTCGTGTCTTACAAGGGTCAGTTCGATTTCGTGTCTTACAAGGGTCAGTTCGATTTCGTGTCTTACAAGGGTCAGTTCGATTTCGTGTCTTACAAGGGTCAGTTCGATTTCGTGTCTTACAAGGGTCAGTTCGATTTCGTGTCTTACAAGGGTCAGTTCGATTTCGTGTCTTACAAGGGTCAGTTCGATTTCGTGTCTTACAAGGGTCAGTTCGATTTCGTGTCTTACAAGGGTCAGTTCGATTTCGTGTCTTACAAGGGTCAGTTCGATTTCGTGTCTTACAAGGGTCAGTTCGATTTCGTGTCTTACAAGGGTCTTTCTATTGTTTCTGTTTCAAATTCTTGGATGATCAGTTATTATTTAAACTATTTACATTTGGACTATTGCCCTCTGGCCTTCATCAGGTGTATATTGATCTGGCTAACCTATAGGGAATTCTAAACTGAACCCATTATTTAATCTAAGGAGTTAAACTGTTCTTGTTCCATTATCTTGTCTAGTAATTGTTTTTACTGCTCAGTTATTCATTGCCTTGTTCTCACTGAGTTCAAGTACACACTGCCTAGCCCAGGGATTGAACTCACAATTACTATGTCACCAAATTCACAAACTAATGCTTTAATCCACTAAGAACAATCTGAGTGGAGAACTTGGAGCCTTAAACCTAACCTGCCTGCTGATTAGTGCTGTCATGATTTACAGCTGCTGAAGATTTGCTATCATTTGTCTATTAGCATCTACCATATTGCATTTATGTCTATACTAGGCCTACTAAGGATGTCTTCATAGCCTAGTAGATGTGCTGATTCTTTCAAATGTCTAACTTCAGTGCTCATCCTTGTTCAGCATTTTCACTTCATTCCACAGGGCTTGATGGCTCCCCTTTTCCTTCCATACATGATCAGTCATGCCTGATAACACTGTGATAGCAATAACAAAGAAATAGTATAAATAATTGTATAATAGATTTTTAAAATGCTTGCTAATATGTGTTGCCTGTTTTTGTTTTTTTATTACTTTTATGTGAGAGACTGATCAGAAACATCTTTGATATTTCAAAATTCTATAAGACTTCAATACAAAATAGAACCTTTCATAAAAATGCCCTCTTATGACAAAATGATTATGGTGTTGCCTCAGTTTTATGATTTATACAACTTTTGGTACACACAATTTTAACTTTTACTGTTTATTGAATACTATCAGTGCTGGTCAAAAAAAAAATGCACACACAATAAAAATAGGAATTTGTATAAATCTATCACTAACAACAGCAGTGTGATTGGCTCTCAAAATGGAGATATTTATCCTATTTGCCTAAATTAGACTATTCCAAATTTAGGTAATTAAGATTGTTATGTACTTTGGCTATTGTCCCAAGGACATCAGTTGTTTCAAAGTTATAAACAATTTAAGATTTTAATAGCATATGAATGTACCAACTCACAAAGTTATTCAACATGTGAAAAGGTTCAGATATTCATAGAGCCATATTTTAATTTTAGCCGCTTATTTCTAATCTTGATTTACTAAAAGAAAATTCATCTTGAAATCTTTTGTAATTAAAAAATGAACACGGTCACATTTAATACAATATATTTTAGATAATAAATTATATAAACAATATGATGTCACACACTATGAAATAGACAAAGTCTGACAATTATTTTAATATAATTTATTGTTATACATTATTTATATAGACACAAATATTTAAGTAAATGCTCTGTTCAGAGTCTGTCTATATTTCTGAGTTGAGGTATTATGTACAGTATTTACATTAGTCGGACTATTGTCCTCATCTTTGTCGCCATATTTGTCACAACGTTTCGGCTGTTGTACGCTCCGGCCTTCTTCAGGTGGTTGGAATTTCGAACTGAACCCTTTATTTCGATCACTGGGGTAGACTGTTCTAGTTCCACGTGCCATGTTTGATGGATGTCAGTTATCAGTTATCTCCTGCAAATTTTCCCTCTGAAAGTTCTCCACTGCCTGAACCGGGTATTGAACTCACACTCTTTGGGTCTGTCACTGGATCTAACCAACGCCTTTATCCACTGTACTGTTCAGGCTGGTAAATGCTGTTAACCCTAGAACACTAACCATGAGTATATAGTACCCAGCGCAAATTTTCCTATTTTTAATTACAATTTTCAGTACATGATTTTCTTACCTAAATAATGTTTTTCAGTTCCTATTAATGTTAACTCAAAGTACAAAGTTTGAAGTGCCTGCGTGTAAAATATTTCAAATAAAGATTTATATTTAATATTTTTTTTTGATATTTTCAAAATCGGGTATGATATACCCATGGTTAGTAGTGGTGTAACTTTAATTGATGGTTAGTGTTCTAGGGTTAATAATGTTTATTATAAAACAGAGCATTTGCTTTAATATTTGTGCCTATATAAATAACGTATAACAATAAAATATATCAAAATAAGCAATATTAATAAATTAGAGTAAAGGTAATGAAAAAGATTCACTTTGTATAAAACAACTGCTTCTAAGTATTTCTAAGTTCATAAAATGTTGGTCTGTGATGTTGGCATATCTGTCATTTTTATGAATACTTCCCAATCAATTCAAAATTTCCTGATTTGTTGGGGGGTCATTTCCAGATGGAGCCAGGGAAGCTTGGCTGCTGGTGCTTTAGCAGGGATCATTTGGGTGGTAAGTTCTCTAGCTTGATTAAGGATAGATAGGGCCAGGTGGCCAATGAAGCCCCGAGGCTCGTCCAGGCCACCTGGTGGGTGGTGTGGTGGCAGCAATTCAATGCTTTTCATTTGCGCAGGCTACCCTTCAATACAGGAACATGCCCATCCAAACCATCAGGCCATCTCTAGCACAACTTCTACTCCGCCGTTGGCTGTGGGATTTTATACCATCCCAACACATGCTACATAAGCCACATGTGAGATGGATAGCTTCAGCTCAAAATCATGTGAAAATTTTGTCTCGACGTAATGCCCACTGTATACAAAGGTACAACTGTACGGTCCATACCATGTGTCCACTCTGGAAAAGTGATAGTCTCAATACACCATCCAACCAATCACTGGTGGGACATAACAGGCAGAATTGTCGAGACACTACCAAATCGTCAATATTGAATCAGGGTTGATGGATTAGGTAGAATCACATTACGAAACCACCGATTCCTCAGGAAGCTTCAAACACCCACAGTCCCTACCCCTATCCCTAGTGCTTTATCTGAGTCCTCTAGGCCAATGTTCATGAATACCCAGAAGCTCAATACATATGTTCAACATGCCAAAGAAAATAAGATAACATCACCCGGTGTCACCCAACCACAAAAAAATTGCCCGGGTATTATCCAGATTACTCCCATACAATCAGCCAGGCCAGAAAGAACTCATTTCCCCTCAAAGGCCAATACCCTCCTGTGATTTTAGGGTGGGGGGGATGAACAATTAGGTATGTTCCCGGCAAGGAGTTTCCCAGTTGGCAGACGAAAGTGAAGTGGGTTTTGACGCAATACATTTTCCTGGAGATTCGCAGTATATTGGTGGATATTTATTGAGCACATTATACACACTGGAATCAGCAGCCAATCAGGATGCTTAGAATGGGCTTGTCTGGGTATCACAGTGGAATCTCCCAGGCTGCCATATAGACCACCTACCAATTTGACCAAGGTAACAATTTTGTCAATCAGATTCAACTTCCATTACAGTTGAGTACTGCCTGTTGCTACTACCGAATTCCACACTTGCTCAGTGAGACTCAACTTCTATTACAGTTGAGTATTATTGTGTGCCACTACCAAACTCTACACTTGCGTGCAAGCTATTTTTCCCCAATAAAGACCAGATTATTTATAATTTCTTTACATATAGACCAAGATTTCCTAATATTAAAAACCTTCATGCTTTACTCTTGAATCCTTTGTGCAGTCTATGAAATATACATAGGTCATTCTTTTTATGAAAACTGAGCAGCTTAGATTCATTGCTATTCAAATCTATGTTTTATGATTTTTGAATTGTAAGGAGTTGAAATATTTTTACTGTACATTAATTTTTCCATACTGGTCATTTCAAACTTAAGTTTTCTTGCTGCTAATTTTGTCTTTAATCAAAATATCTGAAAGTTTTTTAATAAATGGTATTTAACATAATTATAACTTCCCAGATTCCATCAAGAGAATATATATATATATATATATATATATATACAAGGTTGGTATAGATGGAATAAACTTCCAGTAACCAAAAACACTTTTTTAAAAAACATGCTCATTACAGAGTAGAGTGAATAATACTTGTTTAAAAATTATAACATAAGTATGGTTATAACATCACTACTAAAATAGCCATTTTATTTCAACACTTCTGGTGTCTTCTCAAGCTTTAAATAAATAATACCCTGAAGATCCATTTAGGTGAAACCTAGGTAGGTTTTCCTGGATCTTTAGGATTTATATATATATATATGTGTGTGTGTGTGTGTGTGTGTGTTACTGCAAGCTCATGAAAAGTGAGAATCAGTTTTTTTTAGCTTTTTGTTTATACCAACTATACTACTTACAAAAAAAAACAAAAAAAAAAAACAAATAAACCTAAAAACAAAAAAACCTAAAAACAAAGTCCAGACTAGAAATAATCGTTAGTCATAAACAAAAAATTATAGAGAAAATAAACTGGAAAAAGTAGTTTCTCTCATCTTACCACATGGCCTATATAGCACAGGAGGCACGGTGGAGTAATGGATAGCAGCTCGGATTGAGGAATCGTAGAGCCGAGTTCGAATTCCAGTCGAATCCGTTACATTCACTTACATGCTAATACCCTTGGGAAAGGTATGAATCCTCTTCTTATCCCCAGCTATGGGTAAATAGCAGGACAGACCAAGTTCTATAGCCTTGGATGGTAACTGGTCTACTGCAGAAAGAAATGGCAACCTACTATGGGAAAGAATCTGCCTCGTCAGTCATGTATTGAAAAATACATGATCGCCTATAGCACTGATATAAAGACATGTAATATATGGTTGGATGATCTATTATGACATGAAACCGATAGTTACCATGCAAAGTAGGTTTCAATGTTTGTACTGTTTATATCTAAAAATGTTGTAGATAGAGCAAATTTCACACACACACACACACACACACACATTTATATACACAAATGCAAAAATATTTTAGAGATATTTATATAGTGACAAGTAAAGACTTCCACTGAATTCACCTTTTTCCTGTTTTAGGGACTTATTTTACAATCATACAAACAAACTTACAGACAGATACAGTCAGAGGAGATTCTGGTCGGACACTAATACAAACATCTGTTAAAATGGTAGCACTTATTTCTATGTCCCGTTTTCCATAAAAACCAATTCTCTTTGAATGTTTGGCAGTAAATTAAAGTAAAAAGAATTGATGAAAGAATTACTTACATAAATTTGTTCATGATTGAATCTCTCTTTAAGATTTAAAATAAAGACATCTTCAGAAATTGGGTCTAGAAGAACAGCATCACTGACACCGACATTGTTTTCAAATATGGCCAGGCTCCCTTTATGTAGTGCCATCTTCAAACATTTGGTAAACTGCGAACAAAAAACACAAAGAAATCATAAGCAAACAGTTTTAAAAAGGAAGTAAACAAAAATACTGAAAATCTTTTAGAATGTTGATCTTTCTACAATGCACTGACTTGCAACAACTTGGAAGAAAGTAATGAAATTCTGGAATATGGTTTAAAGAAGAAAAAAATGGTATGGTTAAAAATGTCTGAGAACCACAAGAATAATCCAGTGTTAAGAGTGTTCAATGAAAAATCTCAAATATGTCATTTGTTAAACTTTAAAATTTAATCCATAACTCAGTAGTTCCCCAATTTTTACTCCATGGACCGGTGTCATGTCAGACAATTTTTTCACAGACCAGGAAGGTCAGGTTTGCTCATGCACATAGTCAATAAAATGGGGGGGGGGGAAAAAAAAAAGAAAAAAGTTATTACTTCTGTGCAACCGGGTACCAAATGGCCCACGGCCTGGTATTAGTCCACAGCTGAGTGGTTGGATATTACTGCTTTAACCCATATAACATTTATTGACTGCTCCCATATGACATTTTCCTTATTTACATTGATTTATTTCTTGTAGATAATTTTATAATTCCTGCAATTTCAGAAAATAAAAATTTGGTTTAATTCATCCAATATGTTTTATATTCACCTACTTTGAAAGTATTATTAGCAGTTACATGAAGTGAAGCTTTCTTTAGAATAGTCAATAAAACAGTCATAATATTTGAAGGTAGGTGTTTAAAATAAAAGAGTTTTCTTTTTGTTGTCATAAAAAAAAAGTCAAATTGCAAAAGCTAAAAGTTAAATTAGGATTTAACCTTTATTACTTTGTATGTGACTTCATTTGCTGTATAAAACGTTTATCCTGACACTGAAGGTGATTGTGATCCCTGAACAGTAGTGTGTTTGAATTTCATAGATGTGTTGTCATATCCTGCTATGGCAACAGAAAATAACTAAGTGAAATTAACAATAAGGATACTGTAATTGAGAGGCTGTGGAAAAGAAAGTAATATTAATAATGCAGAGTGCTAAAGGTTAAAGTTCACTGCAAAGAGTCACTGAAGTAAAGCAAGTGCAAAACTTGTTTAAATGTTTGTCTTATTCTGTGGAAATGAGAAAATTCCATGGTTATGAGGAAGTGTAAAAAGAAGAATCCAATTTGTCTTTGTTGGATTATAAACTACTTAGGTTACCTCCCAACCCCCTTAAATTCTTGACATGTCTTCTAATAATATTGAGTAATTGCATTTCATATCTACTTTTAACATTTACAATCAACCAATGGAGAAAATCAGTTCAGAGATGTAGAAAAAAAAAGTGACGAGAGTGGGGTCAGAGAGTGCAGTGCGCCATTTGCTGGCAAACCAGCTGTTAGTCTTTGCCATCGGTCGCCTCAAAGAAATGAATTGTGGGACTACTTTTCTCGGCCGTTACACCGGGCAGTTGTGAAACTGACACCCAAATCAGATGCGCCTACTTCAACTGCCTCTTCGTTCGCCAGTCAATTCACACATCCAACTCTGTTGCACGAAGTCCGCCGAATGACTCGCCGTCTGTCGTACTGCTGGCGCCTCGCCTTTTTATGCTAGTGTGACACTGCTGAAATTTGCATGTGTACTGGTATAATCTTGTTTTGGACAAGACCAGCGTGCATAAATCGTGTCTTCGACAGTGGCCATGTTTCTTTTTGGCTTTATCGTACACGCAAGACGTTGTCACGTGTTTCGAGCTCCGAGGTAAGTCATCACAAGAGAAGACAGCAGTAAGCTGAAACCATATCACACACAGACAAAAAAGATATTAATATCATACTTTTCTTAGAAAAAGCAGCTACCTTAATGAAATGAAGTTCTGATCACAAGAGAGACTTTCAGTGGGAAAACAGAGACGAAATGATAGGCAACAAGAAATGAAAAGAGAATTGAATAAAAGAGTCAGAAAATTAAAAAAATGACTTGTTATTGGCGTACCTAAAAGAGAATCTGCAAGTTTTATAGCATAAATAATTCAGAAGTATCTTAGCAAGGCTATCCCAAGTAAAGGCCGAGCAACTATGCAGCTTACATCTCTGACTGGAGGAGAATATATCCTAAATTACCTGGTAATTCTAGTTTTTTTTTCATATTAAAATGGTGAATTTTGAAACAAATATTTAAAGAGTTCCTGCCAACCTTTAATTTTCCAACATTACATATCGGAAAACAGGAAGATGCAGTAAGCTATGGCATCCAGAGAAAAAAATTTTTTTTTAAAGGATTCACCCCAAGAAAGGCAGGAGTGCCACTAGCACGCAAGGGGTTACAGAGGATTGAGAACAAGAGTAAAGAAGTGTATTTGAGGAAAGGATATAGAGAAGGATGGCGAACAAGATCAAGGTATCAGATGTCGATTGACATTACACTTGAAGATTTGAAGATTATAGTTATCGGGGAAGCAAGCAAGGGGAAGGGAGTTCCACAGACGGGAAGTGCGAGAGAAGAAGCTGTCTGAGTAGAAGAGACAGTTACATTTAACCATTTCAACAATGAAAAGGTGGGACCAAGATGCCAGCCTAGTAGCTCGCTAAAATTCATGCAGTCTGGGAACCAGCTAAAGTAGCTTGTGGGAACAGTTGCTGTGAAAATACTTGTAGAAGAGACAGAGGAAAGCCATGGCATGTCTGTGAGAAAGCAACTGTAGACTAGATGCCAGATCAGGACCTATCACATTTCATATTTGTCTCTGGATTTTGTTGAGGACGTTGAGATTTAATTTCTAGAAAAAAATATTGTAAATTTTTTTTTTTTTTTACATTGTCTTAATAATATAGCAGGGGAAGTATTTTCTTGATATTCTATGAAATAAAGGCAATATGTCTAAAAGTTACAAAAAAAATGATTAAAAGACATGGAATGTAAGTTTCAAGTATTAGCACAATTTCTTTTCTTTCCAGGTTTCATTTTTTGGGGATCAAAAGTAATTGTTGTAAAATGTCAAAAATTACTGATTTATGCAGATACAAATTCTCTTATTGCTGATCAAAAAGAAATAATTATTATTCATTTCTAGTGCTAATTAGCAAATTAACAAGACCCTAAAAATTTCTCAAAAATTATATGTTCAGAATCATTTAAGATAGCTTTGCCTCCGATCAAATATGAAATGTATAGTTGTTAGGCCTTTTCTTGGAATTCTTTCTTGAGGCAGGAACTTTTTATTTCTGGTTATGTTCAAGTTCATAAAGTTGAACAAGATTGAAAGCCAAATACATAATAGAATTTATGAGTAACAACAACAAAAATAATAAATCAATGAAATAAAGATAACAAAAATACACTTTTCTTTCATTGTTTTTGCTAACCAATAATTTTTCTTGAAGAATATTCCTGCAGATTTAATCGATTGTACTTGCTTCCTCAGTTTGCCCCAATCTGTAATACAAGTAGGATGGATCTTTAAGATATTTTTTAAGTTTGAATATCATGTAAGCTGTCAAATACAGTAAGCCATCTTCCTCAAAGGAATTATGTTTAACCACCATTTTGTAATTTGCAAAGGTTACAGAGATTTGCACAAGATTATGAAGCAAAATTTAGATCTCATTTGTTTATGACCCTAGCCAATCACAATAACTGCTGAATTTTGAATCTGTTCAAGGCTTTAACCCTGAGATATACCTTCAGTTTCTTTTAATAATTATTTTTTTTCAGCCAGGGTAAGATAATATCTGTAAATGATCATTTTTATTTGAGTATTTAGCTTTTGTTTATTTTAAAAATTAGATCTGCAGGTTGGATTCCCTGTAAATGATGGTCATGGAGGTGTGATATTGAGTTCACGTCCAAGACAATTTTAGGCCATCCTGGGTATGACGATAAACTACATCCAACAGCAAGGCCTCTGATCAAGAGGTTCTGAGGAGCGTGGGACCACCTCTTAATTGCTGGTGTTCCCAGGTCCACCCTGACCCGGGGTGGTAGCACCTGTTAGAGTCCCAGCTATGGGCAAACAGTTAACCCCCAAACTGGGGTCAAAACACTATGAAAGTGTAAAAATAGATTTTAATACCAGAAATACTTTTTTTTTTTAAATTATTACCAGCAATACATTTTTGAAGAAAAAAATATTACCAAAAATAGATTTATGAAGGGAAAAATATTACTAGCAACAAAAATTTTGTTGCCATTAAATAACCCATTGAGGTTGATATGCCGTAAAACAAAACAAACCAAACCAAACAATTTTAGGATTTTTTTTTTTTTTTTTACTTGTTCCAATTTGAATATCTTCTATTTGATTCAATTTGAATATCTTCTATCAAAAAGAAACTGCATCCTTTTGAGTTTACCAAAAAGGATCCATAAGAAATTATGCAAGAAAACAAAATCATTTTATGTTCCTGCAGCATCTTGCTTGGTAATGATATACAAGAGGGAGGGGATATGAGTGTAGACCAAAACACACCC
This sequence comes from Acanthosepion esculentum, assembly GCA_964036315.1. Classification (NCBI taxonomy): domain Eukaryota; kingdom Metazoa; phylum Mollusca; class Cephalopoda; order Sepiida; family Sepiidae; genus Acanthosepion; species Acanthosepion esculentum. The sequence continues at coordinate 33,660,253 of OZ038508.1, read as the reverse complement.
TACCATGTCTCTTCAACACCTTGGGCTTTATGCCATGCACTTGGTTGGAAATCAAAGTTGATAGTCACTGAAGTTCAGTGGTCAGATGGATGTTCTAATTAAATTGGTGCAAACTGATCAGTTGCTGCTTAAAACCAGAAGACAAATGGAGACAATGGCTTCAAGCCAGTAAGAGCAAAGTAGGTGAAGCAATAAGACGAGACATTCACTGGTGAAAGTCACTGAGGCAAAGGCATTCTGAACAATGTTTGATTGGCTGTCAAACTGCTTAGTGAAAGCAAAAAGAACAGCAGCACTAAAAGACAGGTTTTTCCAGAGCTGAATTATTAATAGATATTTTGGTGTCATTTTTCTTGACAAATTAAATACATTTTGATAGTTGAGAAAACAGTTATTGCTGTGACCATATGCCATTCTTAAAACCAAAGGAAAAAAGGAGTTTTTACAAATGCAAGAAATTGAAACAGAAAATTTCAGGAGGTAATAATAAAAAAAAAAAAAACATTTTTCTCCAGGTTTAATTTTTTTGAACCAGAGTTATTTTTTGAAAAACGTTGAAAATTACTGATTTATGCAGATAAAAATTCTTTTATTTCTAATCAAAAAGAATTAATTATTCATTTCTTGTACTAGGTATAGTTATTAATTAGCAAATTAACATAACCCTAAAAAATTGTCAAAAATTACAAGTTCAGAATCATTTAAGATAAATTGATTACAGAAGAAATATTTCTTGTCCAATCAAAATACTGCTGCCAACTTGAGACATTAAGGCTTGTCAATAATGAGATTGGCCCAAAGTTTCTTCACACTGGTTCCCTAAGTTTAATAGATTTTCTTAGATACTTTTCTTTAAACATATAAGCTTAACTACAAAAACCACAAAATAGACTGGAAGTTTTATATTGTTTTATGCAAGCTTTAGATACATATTATTAACAAACTTTTTCATTTTTATACTACTGTACCAATTATAAATGGTTATGAAAAGCAATAAACTGTCTATGGTGTTTATCAAGAAACAGACAAAGTTTTTCTAGAAGAATGTCTTTAATTCCTTTCTTCAAATCAGTAGCACAAATTTCAGAGGATGCAGCTCCAGCTCAACTGGTTAAATTTGGTTTGGTTTGTTTTATGGGATATCAACCTTAATGGGTTATTTAATGCTGACAAGATTTTTATTATTTTTCAAAAATGTATTGCTGGTATTAAAACCTATTTTCACACTTTCATAGTGCTTTGACTCCAGTTTGGGGATTAACTATTTGATCATAGCTGGGGCCCTAATAAGTGCTATCACCTCAGGTCAGGGTGGACGTGGAAACACCAGCAATTAAGAGGTGGTTCCACACTCCTCAAAACCTCCTGATCAGAGGCCTTACTGTTGGATATAGTTTGTCGTCTTACCCAGGACATGGATGTAGTTTATCACCTTACTCAAGATGTTTCACTGGTTAAAGACAAACAAATTTCCAATGAAGTTTCCTCGTGACAATTCAGTAAGTTCATACCAAATGCTGATATCAATCACTGTCACCATTCACAAGTTTAGAAACTACTTGAAGAAATGACAGGTAGTATTTAGTATTTATTACATATGTATTTAGGCTATGGATATAATGCAATTACTTTTTAACATTGACAGATTGAGATGTGTCACATTTCACCATATGGCCAAAGGAGTAACAGGTAGTATTTAGCTCATAATGTTAAATTTCTCAAATCAGCAGCTATTCCTGATTTAGTCAGGATGCATCAACCATCATACGACAACTAAGATCTGTCTTTTATGAATGTGGCCCACTGGTTGAAATATTAACTGACAATGCTCCAACTATCGTAAGAATTCAATACCAGTGTGCCTACATCCCAGAGGGTAATGATATCGCACCACCTACTTTGTCCGAAAAGTGTATCCCTCAACTACGAAGGCGATTATTAAATCAGTGATACAAAGTTGTGAAGAATGTCAAATGGTGGACCCAGCCCTGGTCTGTTGATGAAAAGGGAAACTCAGCCTGGACACCAACTGGTGCCGGTTGGGTATGGACATAAGGCGCTACAATGGCAGTTACTTTTAAACAATGACAGATTGTGGCCTGTCACGTTTCACTATATGGCCAATCATACCAAAGGAATAACAGGTAGGATTTATCTTATAATATTAAACTTCTCGAATCAGCAGCTATTACAATATCACTGCCTCCTTTATACGCCATTGGTTGCTTTCACTGAAAACAATCTGGCGTCAAATTATTTATATATTAACATGTTCCCTTTATGACTTTTTATAACTTGATTACTGAGCTTAATCTGTCTTGTCAAAACCCAGTTTTCATTTGCAGTTCTTTGATAGCATCAACAATGAACCATGCCACGGGTTTGGAGTGTATTGATAGAAGGCATCACTATGATGACTACATCGCAACATTTACATATCTTTTTGGAATCATCAACTATATTCGTAGAATGCCAACATTTCAATACAAATTACAACTTCAGAAACCTGTCATGCACCAACCTCATGATAACAATACTTCGGTATTAGAGTTTTTAAACTGTAGAAAAATAAAGCAATGGTCGAGTTGAGGCTGGGAGGAACACTTAGCAGGCAGAGAAGGGGAGGAGACAAGAAAAAAAACAAAAAAAAAACTAATGACAAGTGAGACCACTGCCTCAAAAAACCACATCACAGCGGGCAGTTTACCACTTCTGAGATAAAAGGCACCAAGGGAATGTCTTTACACAACACTGCATTGCCAATGGTCGTAAAGTGGGCCTTGCCAAAAGCAGACTACGGATTGGTGGTTTTCTGGTCACTTTTATCGACATGAGACAGTTGACAAAGATCCAGATCTGGACAAGTTGTAGAGAGGCCCATATCTGGGATATGACAAGATCTTCGGTTGCTAATGGAGAAACCCGAATGTGACCGTTTTGACAGACATGTCTGCACATGACTTGGGGGTCTCTTTTGAAACTGTACCGATATGCATTCACCACACTGTTATTGTTAATACAAGAAATATGGGTCCTGGGTAAGACAATGATCTACATCTGACATCAAGGCTTTTGATCAGGAGATTTTTTATGGAACCACCTCTTAATTGCTGGTGTTCCTAGGTCCACCCTGACCCATGATGGAAGCACCTGTCAAGGTCCCAGCTATGGGCAAATATTTAGACACCCCCAAAAGGAGTCAAAACACTATAAAAGTATAAAAATAGGTTTTAATACCAGCAATACTTTTTTGGGAAAAATTATTACCAGCAGTACATTTTTGAAAAAGAAAAACATTACCAGCAATACATTTTGGGGGAAAAAAAAGTATTATAAGCAAAAAAAAACAAACTTGTTGGCATTAAATAACAAATTGAGGTTGATATATCATAAAACAAACCAAACAAGAAATATTCCAATTTCCTTCGATAGACAAGACTCAGATCACAAAGTTTCTGTATCAAATAGAAAAAATAATGAATATTAATAAGAAACCATAATTATATTAAAATTTTAAAATAAGCAAGCAAAAATTAAGATTTCTGTGATCACCCAATTAAAATTAACAATGATTTGTTAAGCATTGCGACAAAGAATATTTAGTAAGTTTTTGTCTGGCAGAGCATCAAATTTATGAACTCTAACACTACACTAGTGAATGGAGAGTGAAACAAATTTGAGAGCCATTGCTCTATGACAAGCAGCAAATGGACATATACAAGAGTCACTATAGAAGGAATTCTGATTAAGACCAAAGTTATGTCACAATTTGTAGTCAGGGTAGGCCTGTTACTGGTAACAAAGTCGGTACAACCTACTGCATACATAGGTGGTTGGCATGTAAACCAGCTCACCCACTGATGAGGAGAGTAGCATGTCATTCCTACGGACCTGCCAAAGTGCAGATGAGCTTCTTATAGGCGCCAATAGCCAACACTTATCTATATATGAGGCTAGGATCTCAAGTCTTGAGTGCTAATCTTCCTAGAGATGGTATCGATAATATCCTTGTGTACCATGAGTTTCAGGGTAGGCATCAGGAAGAGCATCCGGCCTTGTAAAACCTTGCATCCAATTTTTATGACAAGTCTCTGTATGGGGAAAGGTAAACTGAGATCTTCTGTCAGGCAGGATCAACCTTGTTTCGGGCAACATTAATCCTGGTCCAGCCTTAACGAAACAAAAAAGAAACAAACAAAAACCAAAAAACCAAACAAAAACCAAACAAAAACCAAAAAACCAAACAAAAACCAAAAAAACAAAAACCAAAAAAACAACAACCAAAAAACAACCCCCCCAAAAAAAACAAACAAAGACAAAACCAAAACCCAAAAAGAAACAAAAAGCAAAGAAATAAAAATAAAAAACCAAGAAAAACAAAAAGAAACAAAAAAAAAAAAATGAAAACAAATACGAAAAACCAAAAAGGAAAACAAAACAAAAAAACATGGCTATTTTGATGATGTATGGCAAGCTCGTTAACTGTAGCAGATATGAATCTATACTTGATTTATGAATTTATCAGAATTTGTTTTATATGAATAGAAAAAGTTTAAGCTTGAAGAATGATTAAAATATCAAACTCTAAAATACAAAAGATTTCCAGAATGTATTCTTGGAAATATTTTTGCTGTTTGTATCATGAAACATGCCTAGATAAAGATTCTTCTGGTAACAGCAATGTGGGTGGAAAGAATGAAAGATTGAGCAATCTTGCCATCAATTACCTCAACAGACAAATTTAAAAACTTGTTCATTTTTATGATTGATTAAAAATAAAACTTTCATACATTTACTAACCAGTATGTCTTCTCTAGACAAGAACACAGGAAACAAAAATCCAAATATCTATTTTATTTAGCTTGAAGAGGACCCAAGGAAACATTCACTGGGATATATAATAACACACAAAGAGATTCTTTAATATGTATTTAAAAAGCTTACTGCAATGTGTTTGTTTCCATTCCTTATTTGCATATTTCATAAACCATTTGGAATTACTATGAAATAAACTGAAATACATCAGAAAAGAAAGAAATAATTACAGAGAAAGTTTTGTTTTTTTTTGCGTCAAGTACCAATTGCTAATAGGATTCTATCTAAACTGCTGATGCCTACCTTGAAAGGTAAGTTGGTAAATATAGGAGTAAAGTGTTAGAATGATTGATGGGGAAGGTGTAGAGACATGAGGTTGCTATTTTTTATATTTATATTTGAAAATTGTTTGTTTGTAGCGAGGATATTTTTTCAAAGAAGAAAAAAAAAATTATTAAAAATATATCTGAGGAAAGAATTTTTGCCTCAAGTGGGTTAAAATATTTTCTGAAAATTCTGTGATGAAGCATTGCTACTATTCTTCTGTTTATTTGGATAAATATTGTTTTAATCCTTACATCATAGCCACAATGCACACTGACCGTATTGGCAGTGCCTTCATTTTTAAAATTTGGTTGTTCTGCTATTTAGTCTAATACGTTGACTTTTTTCTTTTGTTATTAGAATAATTTGGCTGATGTGTTCTTCATCCTTCACATGTAGGTTGTAACCTAGAATCTACAAATCTCAATCAAAACTTCCTCTTCCTTCCCACTGTTCCTCTTTATTAAAATAAAAGATGGACAGGAATCAAGATTATTGGGTGTAGTTTACAGTTGAAAGGCTTGAGAACACTAGCTGAAGAAAAATAAATTCATAAATCATCTAGAAATAAACTTTGTTTGTGGAGTTCAAGAGAACAATGAAAACTAATTTCCATTCACTTTTTAATCATTTCACCCAAAGCAAGATGATAATGCCACTAAAACACCAGGGGTTACTGAGAGTGAAAGAGAATGAAAAAACTTTAGGGAGGAGAAAGAACATTAAAAGACCTTTAAAAGACTTCACGAAGACAAGATGATTAATGCTGCATTTAAATTCTTGGAGATTGTAGGTGGTAGGGAAGCAAAATACCAGAAAGGAATTACACAGGTGAAAAAAAAAGAAACGATTAGAATAGAACTTATGGTTACATCTAGCTATTTCAACAGTAAAACGATGAGACCTAATTGCCACTCTAGTAGTACACTTAAATTCATGCAGTCAAGGTAATAAAAAGGAGCACTCTATATTTATAGAAAAGACAGAAAGTCATATTACATTGGTGGAAAGGGATGCCAGGTTAGTATTAATAATATTTCAGATCCTTCTTTGTATTTTGTTAAGAACCTCTAGATATACAACATGATGGTGCTCCAGATATGGCAACAATATTAAAAGCATGGACAAATGATAGATTTATAAATGTACAACATGGATTCTGGTGAGAAGAATTGTCTGGCATGATATAGTAAACCAACTTTCCTAGCAGTAGACCTAGCAATTGATTCAGTAGAAAATTTGAAATCAAGAAGGTGCAATGAGTTGCTATCCTGGAGGTTAGCATCAGACATGATGAAGGAAGCAAAAATCAGACATGATGAAGGAAGCAAAAATGGTCTTCTGATGTGATTAAAAGTTAACAGATTCCTTTTTGGAGGTGTTAAAATTAACAAGAATTAAAATTTCTTGCCCCACTTAAAAACTGATTGGAGGCCATTTCATGAGTAGCCACCAATTTTACTTTGTCAAACCTATTAAGATTCCATTAGTGTGAAGTAAATTTCAATCAAGCAGGTTCTTCCTGTAAAGTGCTGCTCTGTGGAACCTACTCCCAAGATGATGTTTTCCCCAATCACAACTCTCTTAACCTGTTCAAATCTAGGGTTAACCATTATCTTACTCATATATCTACATAAACTGTGCCATTTACTCTGTAACCCTCTACCTTGAATGACTCCTGGGACTTGTACAGGGTGAATATGACTGTAAAATGATACGTGTTTTGGTGCTCTTGTCTCTTGAGAAGATTGGTGTTTGTTTATGCATTAGATTGGTTGCCAACCAAGGCTATAGGACCCAGCCTGTCCTATTCAACCCATCATGCCTTTCTCAAGGGTATTTGTACACAAGTAAATGTAACAAACCCAATTAGAATTTGAACTTGGCCCAGGTAAACATTACATCACAATGCACATGACCTTACTAGAAAAAAAAGCAAAAAAAAAAAAAAAAAAAAAAAAAAAGAAAGCTGAAAAGGAAGTCAAAGTTAAAAGTAGCAGAGATGAGTATATTAGTCTAAATAAATTATAATGATGTTAACCATCAATTCTATTCTAATCGTTTCTTTTTTTGTTTTTTTTAACCTGTGTAATTCCTTTCTGGTTTCTTGCTTCCTTGGAATTTAATTCAGCATCAGTTTTCAAAATCTGAATGCTGAAGCTGAAAATGGCACACATTATGGAATATCTGTCATGAAAGTGCATTTACAAGATATCACCCAGAAATCGAACCCTTAAACTTATTTTCTTCAGTTCAATTCTCTGAGAACTGAAATAAAGCCAAAAAAAAAAAAAAAAAAAAAAAACTAAGGAAGATCATTGTCCAAGAAATTTCAAGCTGAAACACCTCTCTCTCTCACACACACACACACACACACACAAAGGGGGAAAAAAGCAGCTTCTCCACTTGAGCTTCTTTTCTAAGTAAACAATCTTCCATTAGACATGATAGCTCAAGTATCAACTGCAGGTATCAGGTTATTTATGAGAGGAAATGTTTTTTTGAAGGCAAAATGTAAAAAGCTTAGAAATTTGTGTTAGAAAAAGGGATTGTTACAATGTCAAATTGAAAAAAAAAATATTGGATGCATAAAACTTCCAAAATAGAATTACCAGAAACAAATGGCACTTCAAGTATAAAATTTTAATCTTTGGACTCAATTGAATGGAATCAGAAAGAAGAAAAAAAAAATTCTTCTTAAATTAATTTTTTTTTCCATCTACTCAATTTGAAGAAAATATTCTGGAGTTGATGGCCTGATGTTTTAAAAGCTCAGTCAATATCTTACAGATTTTGGGTAAGAATGTGTTTGGGAACAGCAAATAAATTTGATTGACTCCGTTCTAAGAACCAATTTAGAATTTTTTTTTGTTTTCTTAAAATGCAGTTAAGTGTTTTAAAATTTCTATTTTCTATATTGAAAGTTTCATATTTATTCAAATAATATTTCTGAGAGTCTAATAAAAATTTTCCTGCAATTTTTAAAAGCAGAAACAATTTTAACTATGTGAACAAGGAGATAGAATCTTTAAATTCATTCTGTATCAATTGGACACCAATTTACTTTTCTTTTTTGTTGTTTTTATCACAATAGTCTTTTTATTTATTTTTAATCAATGGAATTTTGACGAGGAGATAAATGTGTTGACAAAGGTCATCTGGATAGTGTATGTTCAATTCTTGCACCTGGCAGTACAAAAACACTGGCTTACTGGAGAGGCAAACAGTCCTGAAAAAGAATTGAAAACTGTCGCAAATATGGGAAATATCTTCCTTTAGTGGATCAAAGGATTTTGCTTGATATTCCTGGAAGGTTATGAAATATGAGATACAAGGAGGATGGAAGATACATTTCCATATTTTGGCTGCACAAACAAGCACACAGAATTGTTTATAAAGAATAAATGTATAATAGTAAGAATATCAAAGTACTAAAATTAAGACAATTTTCTTTTCCAAAGAAAAAATGCTTTTTTCTTATTTCATACTAATATAAGAAATGATAGATCACTGAAGAGAGAAGTAAATAAATTCAACTTGAAAAGTTGCAGATATATTTAAAAATCATTGGATTAATCATAGGATAAATTTAAGAAAATCATCAGGTGTTGATGTGGAGGTGATTATATGACACATTGACAGTCAGATGAAGCTTATCAATTTTATCAATACAAGGCTAAAGTGGACAACTCAGAACTATTTTGTTTATAAAGCTCTGAAAACAGAACAGAAAAAGACATTTCAAGCACCAGAATCCTTGAGATGTAAACATTTTGAATAAAAGAGTTCTGCCAAGTGCTCTATTTTTATTTTAATGTTATCTGTTCATGTTGAAATGCAATCATTGTATGTGAAATGATTGACTGAGTCAGCAATCATTAAAAGTCAAAGAGAACTTATTACAATTCTGAACATGAAAATTATTACACGACTCAATAGATTACTTTAATTCCATTTTTAGAACGTATTTTTTTTTTATTTGCTTTCTGGGTTAAAGCCATTTATTAAATTGGCAAGCAACAAGAGAGGAAAAGAAACAATTGCTACAATATTTTCTTTTTCTCATCCACACCAAAGGAATTTCGATTGATTTGGTGACTGAAGTCCTTTTGAGAAATATTGACTTCAAATGATACTTGATAAATCTGAAACTATTGAAGGCAAAGGTGGTCAGAGATTTTGTCATTCATTTATAAAATGAATTTTTTAGAAAGTCACAATAAACTTGATCAATGAATATTTATGGATCTTGGAGAGAAAAAAAGTCTTTGAGAAGGGAAGATCTCTTTAAGCCAATTAAAAGATTAACTTGTTTCTATATTTCTGAGATGAGGTATTGTAGCTATTTACAATGTTCAGACTGTTGTCCTCATCTTTATTGCCATATTCATGACGTTTCAGCCCTTGTACACTTTGGCCTTCTTCAGGTGATATATGTTAGAATTTAAAACCGAACTCCTTATTTAGTCCACGGGGATAGACAGTTCTAATTCTACATACCATATCTTTGGATATCTCAGTTTCAGTTAATTCCTCTAAGGAACTCTCCAAGTTTTTGTTCCCTCTGCTATAAAGAGGTATTGAACTCTCAACTGTTTCAGTGATGTCATTTTTGAATCCCTCAGCCAACACGTATCCACTGGACCATGTGTCTTTTGCATGGCACATGGAATTAGAACAATCTACATTCGTGGACTAAATTGAAATTCCAACTTGTATCACCTAAAGAAGGCTAGAGAGTACAATGGCTGAAATGTGAATATGGCAACAAAGATGAGGATAACAGTCTGAACAATGCAAATAGTGTAAATAGTTACAATACTTAATTTCAGAAATATAGACAGAGCCTGAGGAAAACCAGCCAAAATGTCGTGAATGTGGCAATAAAGATGAGGACAACAGTCTGAACAATGAAATATATTAATTATAGTGCAAATATTAACTTTTATTTTATAGAAAATGAATGTCATGTGAACTGAGAAAAATCTGTGAAATTATATCAGAAAGGACAGTGTGGTGATGTTTTTAGTAGAGTACAAAAGGAAAATCTTAAATTCAATAGTCATCTTTTCCAACCAAGTCAAATAGAAACTGATTAATCAACCAGAGATTAGCTGACAACCTTTTCAGAACCAATCAAGGTCTGTGCCAAAAACTGACACATTGTGAAAATTTAATCTTATACAAATAAAATTTTGATTTTTGTACATTATTCTTCTATATAAATATATGCGAATGTCAGTGTGTCACACTTTTTCAACTTTATTCCTAGAGGCCGTAGCCCAACATATAATACCACTTCGGAATCAGACTGACTTTATAAGTAAATTAAAAACATTCCAGGCCGGATCCAGACCTGCAATCCTGAAATTTTGGATTCCCAAATTTTCATTACTGCGATGGTTTTTGGCAATTTTTTTATGTGATTTTTTGACAAATTGTTTGTACAATAATTTTTTATAACTTGGGAATAATTGAAATTAATTGTGAAATCCCATGAAAATCACTTATGAAATAAAAGTAATTGTTTGTACAAAAAGTAAGGACCTACACACATAAAATTGTCTTTAGATTAAGTGGCAGTAGAATTATCAAACTTTTAAAAGGTTTTAAAAATCTTAAATATAAATGCAATACTTAAATGCAGTGATCAATTTTGAGTTCTCCTGCAGTTTATTGTTGCCTATCATATATGGCAGCAGTATGCTTCACAAAAAGATATCTCTGATAACAGATGACCAGATTGCAATCAAAAGAGTCAAGGCTGCAGTGAGGAAAAGAAAGTTCCGTGTAAATGAAAACTGCAGATGAAATGGCATCCAGGAGAGCTTCCAATGCTGAGAATATGCAGACTTAGGGAGTCTCAAACTCCTGAACAAGCTGAAGGCCCAATCAAGAGATCTCTCCAGGAGCTAGCTTAAATGCCACCCGATAGGGTAACACTTAATCTAGTTTCAAATAATTCTTCAAAATTAAGGACATTTCAACCAGAAGTCTATTTCTATGACATTATGCAAAGTTATGTGAGTATCAGTTGTATAACGTTTCATAAAAGAATTGATACATTTCTTCACCATTGATGTCATTTAACATGCCGTTTCTTGTTTGCTTATTACTAACATGTTTTTAATATTTACAGGTACAAAAGAATAATTTGATTTCAAATTTCATGTAGTTTGTGAAAAATCTTGGACATTATGACAAATTTTTATTTGCCAACAAAACCTGTATTTTTGTTTTTTAAACATTTGTATATGTAGAATGCTTAAACAAGTCCATTCCAGATAAGTATTTAATAAATTAAAATTAGACCTTTATTGTACCCCCTCTTCTCAGGACTGCAGTATATTAGAAAAAATTTCTGATAGTATAGAAATGGCACTCTCTCTTTATCTATCTACCAACATCTTTGTGTTTGCTGATTTTAATGCGCATTACAGCACAGGGCTTAAACATTCTAAATGCTATTGACGTTGCTGGTATTCAAGACATTCAATTTTTCCATTGATCAATCCCTTACTCAAATTGTGGATTTCCCTACTTGTTAACCTAATAAATCTGAGCAATATGCTTCTTTGGTTGATTTCTTTCTTACCTCCCATCCTAGATCTTGCTGAGCTTCAGAAAACTGTCCTCTTGGTAACATTGATCACTTTCTATTAGGTCATCCCATAAGTTCTGTCTGAATTTTAACTTTGTTAAAATGAACGAAATTTAAAGAGTATTTTATAATGTCTAATGGAGATGAACATTATTTTCATGTTTAGATGCATTTAAACTGATCAAATTTGATTTCAGAGAACAATAAATTTAAATTTTGTTTGATTAAAACCCTGCTAACATGGAAGAACCCAAGAATCATTTGAGGCACATAATGCTTTATGAGTTTAAGAAAGGCAACTCAGCAGCCGAAGCGGCTAGAAACATTCATTCAGTTTATGGAGAGGAATGTGTGAATGAAAGAACTTGCAGAAGATGGTTTGCAAAATTCAGAGGTGGAGATTTTACCCTTGAAGATGAAGATCGAACCAGACGTCCAGTTGAGTTTGATGAAAAGCTTCTTGAAGCAGCCCTTGAAGAAAATCTTGCTTTATCAGTTCAGGAATTGGCAGTGGTTTTCAGTTCAAACCATACAACTGTTCATCGTCATCTTCAACAACTTGGAAAAGTTCCTAAATTTGGAAAATGGGTGCCTCATGAATTGTCTGAAAACAACCTCAAATCCCGAGTTGACATCTGCTCTTCTCTCCATTCTCGCCAACTTGTTTCACCTTTTGTGGATAGACTTGTGACTGTCAACGAAAAATGGATCTTTTATCGAAATGTTAAGCATCGTAGACAGTGGCTTGGTAAAGGGGAAGGACCACAGCCGAGAAGGGAACTTCATGGGCAAAAGGTTCTTCTTTCAATCTGGTGGGATTGCCAAGGAATAATCCACTTTGAATTCTTACCACCTAATGCAACAATTAATGCTCAAATATACTGTCAGCAATTAGAGTGTTTGAACCAAGCTTTGAGGAAAAAAAGACCTGCTCTAGTGAATCAAAAACGGGTGATGTTTCATCAGGACAATGCTCGACCATACACAGCAAGAATCACGTCACAAAAGATCAAAGAACTTGGTTGGGAGAAAATTCCTCATCCGCCTTATTCTCCCGACCTTGCTCCTTCAGACTACCATTTGTTTTGTAGCTTACAGAATCATTTGGAAGAAACAGCTTTTGTAACACAGGAAGAGGTTAAAATTGACATTTGTGAATTCTTTGAATCAAAGCCAAAAGAATTTTACAGTAATGGAATTAGTAAGCTTGTTAAGAGATGGAAGGAAGTCCTAGATAATCAGGGAAAATACATTGTTGATTGAATCTGTAATTAAATGTAACATTTGGTCACTTATTTTCCTTATTCAAAATTCGGACAGAACTTATGGGATGACCTGATAGTATCTATAAATATTTTGTTCCTATCATCTATTAGACAGGAACCTATTCATAAGACCACTTTCTGTTACCAGCCTTTCTTTAGACACCTCTTGGATTCATATTTTTAACCTTCATATTGAGAACTGCGCTATTGTGGTTTCGTCTTGGGTCCAAGCTGGCATTGATGCTTTCATTCCTTCTGTTTTGCCACTATAGCCCACAGGAACCACTATTTCAGGATCTACCAGGATGACAGTCCTGATCCCAACAGACACCTATTCATGGCTGCACATAATAAGTGTAAACATGTCCTCAAAGGGACTAAGTTTTTGTTTGCTGAGAGAATGAGGCACCCTATTAATTTGGCTCTTGTGATTACTGATGGTCCTGTAATTAAATAACTCTACTTCCTCTCTTCAATCAATTTGAGCTGTCAACATATGCTGTTAAGGCTGAATGTTTTGCCATAAATTCTCTTTAAACTCTTGGCTCATCTGGAGCATCCTTGCCTAACGTTTCAATGAGAACTGAGTCTCTGTTGAATTGTTTCTGTTATCTCTAATCTGGATCCCTACAAGGCATGTGTACCTGATGGTATCCCTGTAATAATCATGTGTGCTCCTGAACTGGTTCCTGTTCTCTTTCTTTCTTGCTTGCTTGATGGAAATCCTCATCTGTTGTTCCAGTTTTAAGAACTCTAGTGAATTGTTTGACCCTTCCAACTATTGGCCTACTACATCTTTTAGGTAAACTACTTGAGATCCTAATCAATGCTGAAATGATTAAGCATCTTACATCAAAGGGCCTTCTTTCAGACAAGCAATATGGCTTTTGCTTTTCTAGATTAACTACTGATATATTGACAAAGATCACAGAAAGAATCCATCAAGTTTTAGATAAGAATGGTGAAGCTCAGGCTGTTACTATGGATATCTTGAAAGCATTTGACAGAGTTAGGCATGCAGGTCTTCAAAAGTTGTAAAATTTATGGTGTCTCTAGACAAATTTTTGACATGATTCAGTCTTATCAAATTGTGAAATGAAAATCCTGAATGGCTTCTTCTAGATCCTTTTGTACTGTCAATTGACATCTACTTCTATTTTTCCTGCTCCTTAGTAATGTTTACGTTTTTTGAGACCCGGTAAACCCTTGTGTCTTAGTGGCTTTAATGCCTTGCTTGGGGGTGAACTTGATTAAAAGAAAAAAAATAATATCCAAAGTAAAATTTTCCCCATCTCTGAAGAAAAACCCTTAATTTTTCTATAAATTTAACATTGGAAAATGAAATTTATTGAATAAAAAAATATTTGCTTAAACAACAGAAAATATCAAGTAATTCAACAAAATTGATTATAATGAAATGTGAACTTATTGTATCCATTTCCCTAAAAACAAACAAAATATTGCATTTCATTGAGTTTTAGATTTTAAGTTTTAACTTATGAAGGAATCTAAGGACATTAAGTAAAAATAAGGTTCTCTCAAAAAAATAAAGAAAAACATTTTTTGGACAGAAGAACTCAAAGGCAGCCTTGAGTTTTTACAAAAAGGTAGCGCTACAAGAAAAAAAAAAAAGAAGTTACCAATTTTAGAATGGCAAATGAAAATGGAATCTCAAATGAATTGTTTTGATTCTGAATAAGAAACAAGATTTGTGGTAAAGAAAGATTAATTCGAATTAATGAAAAGAGGGGAAGAAAGTAAATATGAATGAAATCAGAGGGGGGAAGACAAAGAAGAGATGAAAGGAGAGAGAGAGAGTTGAAAATACAGAGAGCAACTGACAATAAGGAAAAAGCTTCATCAGTTCATTCACTGAAAGACAAAAAGAAGCAAATTTGTTGATTTGGGAGTTGTAGCAGTGAAAAGAAAAATACCACTTGTGTGAAATTCCATTAATGAAATGAAAGGTAAAAATTCTTCCAATCAGTTGGAAAACTTGGGAATAGTTTAAAAAAAAACAAAACAAAAACAAAACAAAACAAAACAAAAAACAAAAACAAAACAAAACAAAAAACAAAACAAAACAAAAAACAAAACAAAACAAAAAACAAAACAAAACAAAAAACAAAACAAAACAAAAAACAAAAACAAAACAAAAAACAAAAACAAAACAAAAAACAAAAACAAAACAAAAAACAAAAAAAAGACTTCAATATTTTTTTTCCACAGCTATGACGTTGCAAAATGGATGAGTTAATATAAAAAATGATGAGCAAAGAAGAATGGTCACAAATATCGACCCCATTGAAATTTAGAAACAAAGAAACATTTTGAATAATCAAGCTTGTTTTACTTCATCTGTTATTTTAATCCAAACAGTGTTTAAAAAAAAAAAAAAAATTAGAAATAAATATAGCTGCAATAGTAAACAAATTTATTTATTCTGTAAATTCATTAATGGCAAATTAACCATTTTCTGTATTGGTTTTTAATGTATGACTTTAGTCTAACTTGCAAAGATGAACCACAAAATGTTTGCTTCTTAACAGACAAAGGAAATCTGAATGAAGAAAAAAAGTTGATGATAGCAAATAGAAAATATGGCAGCAGAGAATTCCTTGTGCTTACCAAAGAAAAATTCTTGTACAAAGAGCAAATAAAACTATTCCTATTTTCTATCATTGTAAAGTGCTAACAACAAAAACTTTGAAGGTGCTGACCACATCTTTTTCTTACTTCATCCAATGAATTATTTCAGATTATGTCAGATTGAACAAATGTTTATTTGAAAGAAGGCTGGTTAAACAGAGAGAGAAAAGAAAAAAAAAACATTTGATTTATTTGTTTCCTTTTGTGACTATTTATGCCTTTAACTGAAGAGGGAAACAGAAAAAAATAAAGTGTTAACTGAATGCTGAAATTTGCAGAGGATAAGGTTAAAAATCATATTTAGATATTAGTTTGTTAAAAATGTCAAGTACTGAAAGCCATCATGTTAAAAATGGTAAAAATCAGATTCAATCTTAAGTCATACTTGCAAGTGGAGATTATCTCATGCAGTCAAGAAAAATAGATTTTAAATGATAATAAAATACATCTTAAAGTACTGATTTATGTTCCAAAGATATAGTGTTAAATGTGTTGTTAAATTGTTTAACAATGTTTTAATTCCCTGCACATATTTTGAATTACTGAAGTCTCTTGCTATCTACTTAATGCGTAAATGTGTTATGCCTCAAAATTGTCCAATTCACAGACCATGAATGAATATAAATAGCTAAATAGAATTTAAATAAATTAACATACATATAGTTAAATAACATTTTAAATGGCTAAAGATGACAAGGTTTGTTAAAATGATAAGACCGAGCAGAGTTACAATTGTTGTTTTTAGACCGAGCAGAGTTACAATGGTTGTTTTTAGACCGAGCAGAGTTACAATGGTTGTTTTTAGACCGAGCAGAGTTACAATTGTTGTTTTTAGACCAAGCAGAAGTTTTTAGATCAACTATCAGATCCAAATGGATTGAAGTAATTTTAATGTTTAAATATTTGACCCTAGAATTTAACACCAACTTCAGGTATTAATTCATGACTAACAGCACCTAAAAGGTTATTTATTACTATTTATATAGTGATAAACATTAAAGAAATGTTAAGATTCCATTTGTAAGTGAGTGAGTGAAACTAAATAAGGTGATGGTGGTGGTGGTGAGGAATTTAATTTGATTTCTGTTCAAGAAATTCAGTCAAAAGAATTAATTTGCAGAAGGAAACCTTTGTTATTTTTACCCTGGATGAATTTTAAATAAATTGCTGTAAGTTTATAAAGGAAAAAAGTGTTCTTCTTTTACAGCATTAAAAAATAAATAAATAAAACAACTTTTTTTTTTCATTACTTTTATTTGTATAAAAGTCTAGCAATCACTATTAACATTGTTGTTTCAAAATAATTGGCTGTAGATATTTGAGTCACATAGTTAATTTTTTAAAAATTGAAAGAAATCAAGATGGCTAATTAAATTTGTATTTTTTATAATATTGTTGAAGAAATGAGAAAAAGTTCTAAAATCCCTCAGATGTTTACCATCAGTTCAAGAGGTTAATCAAAAGAAGTTTAGCTTATTGACAAGAAATGGCAAAAATTCATATAAAAATAAGAAAGATAAAAGATACTCGTATGAATAAGTAAGAGAAATACTTCATTAAAAATTTGAGAAAAATCCTGCCGAAGGGTTTTAGAGTTGGTTTATTTGCATAAATCTAACGAAATACAGCCTTAAATAAATACTACTTTGAAGATGTAACTTAAACAGAACAGCAATAGGTAATGTATTTCAGGCTTGTCTATATTTCTGAGATGAGGTATTATGTACAGTATTTACATTAGTTGGACTATTGTCCTCATCTTTGTCGCCATATTTGTCACGTTTCGGTTGTTGTATGCTCTGGCCTTCTTCAGTTGGTTGGAATTTCGAACTGAACCCTTTATTTCGATCACTGGGGTAGACTGTTCTAGTTCCACGAGCCATGTTTTTTGATGGATGTCAGTTATCAGTTATCTCCTGCTAATTTTCCCTCTGAAAGTTCTCCACTGCCTTAACCAGGTATTGAACTCACACTCTTTGGGTCTGTCACTGGATCTAACCAATGCCTTTATCCACTGTGCCATGTGTCCTTGAGGAACTAGAACAGTCTATCCCAGTGATCGAAATAAAGGGTTCAGTTCGAAATTCCAACCACCTGAAGAAGGCCGGAGCATACAATGGCCGAAACGTTGTGACAAATATGGCGACAAAGATGAGGACAATAGTCTGACTAATGTAAATACTGTATTTCAGGCTTTTATGGCATTTTCTCATTTTCTTTTAACTGATACAGAAATGCTGAATGAAAATTTTCTTTATTAAATCAAAATAACTTCAACCATTTTAAAAGGACTTTCCACAATCTGTTAGTAGCATTGGAACTGCTTTTAGCAAGATTTGATGCTTTTCAGATTCACAGTAACTGATCTTCCTGGGAAAATACCCCAATGCCAAAATGCAAATTTATCCAATATTGTCTTTTCTGTTGAGAAAAGTTAGTAGCAACCTTTGAATTGTTTTTGATTCTTTGAGATATTGTTTTAATGAAGATGGCTTCTAATAATCCCACAGCCATAATTTGATTCTGATTAGTTAAACCAACATGTCAGCTGATCTCACTTGTAAATTTACTGAAATTACAAAATTGCTTTAAAAAATAATATCTAGTAGCATTGGTCATGAAGCTATAATGACAGAGTTTATTTCATCCAAATTTCTTTTTATCATATAATTTGACATTCAGTTTTGTCTTTCAAAATTTGCCCATCTTTTGTTCTCAATGACCACCTGACAAAATCATCAACCGATCATTATGTACAAGTGTTTAAAGTTACTTACATCAATAATTTCTTTTTAACCTTATTTCAGACAAGAAAAATTGAAAAAGGTTTCTGCATCAATGGACAAGGATGATAGTGTTCATTGTAACAGTGTCATACAAAGTGGTTTACAAAAATGAATAAAAGTGACTTTATCTACTTAGAAATCAATTTCTGTTTATAAGTGAATAACTTTGAAAAGATACAAAAGATTAGTTTGTCCTTATTGTATTTTTTCTTTTATTTATCTGACATTGAAAATACTAAAAGATACGGATTCAGTCACACTAGTGGAACAAAATGACCAACATTATATATAACTAAAAAAAAAAAAATGGGAGTTTATTATTAACTGTTATTTCAAAGACAATGTTGACTTAATAAAGATCCGAGATATCAAAAGTGTATTGTAAAACAACAGAATTGAGAATTAGTTGAAATGAGTTTAATATTTCATAATGATTATATTCTTTTTTGAAATCTAAATTTATTATTATTATTATTTAATTTAAATTGAATACCCTGCTGCAAAAAAAAAAACAAAACAAAATCACAGTAAAAAAAATTATCAGATCAAATAAAATGAGTAAATTTTAAACACAGAAAGGAATTTTATAAACATTTTTTTTATGGTGCAATTTTTTTTATTGAATGCTATTTAACCTGCAAAATCTATTTAAAAAATAAATGCTAGATTTGTTTTCTGGAATGGAATTGTGGTAAAATAATATTATTATTATTATAGTTATCTGCCCTTATTAAGGGATTATTCTCCCTTCACAGAGGAATTCAAAAATTGCCATCTTTGTTTACACCTCGTGTCTTTTTGAGTTGAATAAAGCCTGAATCACCCAAAGTATTTTCTCCAGTCTTGTCATTTGCCACAGGAATCATTTAAAACAATTTCAAAATTGAAATTGATGTTTACTTTTCTTCAAGGAAATTAAAATGAAGCAAAAAGCCATTTTTCCATAGCAGCAGTTAATCAGTTCTCAAAATATAATTTCAACAATTTTTTCCTTTAACATTAATTTCATTTATCTTTTTAATTGTTACTCATGTAATATTTTCACCTTTTTTATTTTCACCCTTGCTCAGTCATTTGCAAAAAGTTAGAATTTGATTTCTTTTTGTCTTGTTCATGAACAATATTGAAAGAAGCACTTGTATTTTCAGTTTTCCATGAGTCAAGTGGCTTTTATGAATATTTGATTATACAATGGCTTCTCTTTCAATAGAAGATGGCCACAATGTAAAATTTAAGTTTCAAATACAAAGCATTGTTTTGGATGAAATAATATGTCCTTCCCCTTACATGAAAATGGATTTTAAGTTTAAATAAATTTCAACATCATTTAAAAATATGAAAATAATAAATAGAACCGACTAAAACAGGGAAGTTGAGAATTGCTTTAAATGAAGCAATTAACGCAAGCTCTTCAAATAATGAAATAATGAATGAAGTTTATTTTACAATCATCTTTCGAAAGAATTTGTTAAAAATAAACCAAATTTGAGAATCAAAGAAAAATAATTCTATTTAATTCTTTCTGAAATTTATTTGAAGAATCATTCAAGTCTTGCAATTTCAGGTCTTACTAATCTTGGTTGATATCTGAATTTATTGTTTTAGTTTTTCCAATAAAAAAAAGTTTGGATACATTGTTTACAATCCCAGAACAATTTTGTTTTATATCCAAGTAAAACAAATCATAAGTTGAAAAGGAGTACTTTTTCTTTTTCTGCTGAATGTGTTTTGGTTTTATAAGTTTTGAATTTATTCAGAAAGTATACCAGAACATCTGAACAAATTTAATAATCAGTTATTAATGAACTGTTGAATAACGTATATTGGATTCACAAAAGAAGCAACTTCATTAAGGACCAACTGAGCTAAGATCGCTATTAAGCTCGCTACATTTTCTTTCATGGTCCCACAATAAATGAGTTTACCGATTTGGGGTGGGAGGGGACAAAAGAAAAATATAAATAGATTTTCTCAAAATTTTCTACCACTTAACCTTCAACAAGTTTCGTTCTCATGAATACTGGCGGCTGTGTAACAGTGTGTTAAATAAGAGTAAGTCTTATCCCTCCTCTCTTCACTCAATTTGAGGTTAACATCTGATAAAGCAGTGTTTTGCTCATAAATTCTCTTCCAATTTTACTCATCTGGCGTATCTGTCTGATTTTCCACTTGGCGCAGAGTTTCTATTGTGTGATATACCTCCCTCCACGGTTTCTGCTATCATCTTTAAATCACGACAAAGCATGTGGTCTTGATAGTATCCCTGTAATATTCCTTAAGAAATGTGATAAATGCCTTGCTGCTTCTTGCAAATCCTATTCTGTAGGTCCAGTCTTTAAGAACTCAGGCAAACCAATAATTCTTCTATCAGCCTATTACCTCCCTTTGTTAAAGTACTAGAGGCTCTAATCAACTCTGAATTGGTTAAGCCACCTCACAGAGTCTTCTTTAAGATAAGCAATATGTCTTTCACTTCTCTAGGTTAACTGCTGATGTAGTAAGAATTATTGTCAAAAGAGTACCAAGCTTTAGAATAAGAATGTTGAACCTTGGGTTTTTTTGAAACCGTTAAAGTGTAAAGACAGTGTTCTGCTTTCCAACTTCCAATCTCTTGGGAAAAGAAAATATCCTTTGAGGATTTGTGTTGTTCATTAATTAATAAACATTACTTACATTGATTATTATTCATTTTTTACTTATTTCTTTCAACTTGATTATTTTTTTTAACATTATTTATATCATTCGGACTGGTGTCCTCATCTCTATTATCATATTCAGCCATTGTATACTCTGGCCTTCTTCAGGTGATATGCTTTAGAATTTCTAACTTTATTTAGTCCACTGGGGTAGACTTTTCTAGTTTCATGTGCCATGCCTTTTTCTGGATATCTCACTTTCAATTATTTCCCATTATTAACTCAACTCTCTAAGTTGGATTACTTCAACCAATGCTTGAAAAGGCATGTCACATGGAACTAGAATAATCTACCCCAGTGGTTTAAATAAAGGGTTCAGTTTGAAATTCCAACATACATAACCTGTAGAAGGCCGGAACACACAACGGACGAAACATAGTGAATATGACAAAGATGAGGACAACAGTTTAAACAATGTTAATAGTTACAATATCTCATCTCAGAAATATAGACAAATGTTAATTTGTTTTGTTTTCCAGATTGTCATTCTATGATCATGAGTATGTAGTGTTTAGACAAGTGATGACTTGGAAAGGCAGGTTGCCGAGTATAAGAGAAACAGGTTCGAGTTTTGTTGGATTATTTTTTTTTTTTATATGTTGCTTACTGATGATCAGAGAATGTGGGGAGGGATCTGCCAACTCAGCGGTCTTGAGTCACGTCTTCCTTATTCTCTCGTTCTCATTAGTACGCACATACGTCACCAACAAAAATTCTCCTGTCCTCCTCACAGACTTGCCATTTATGCCTGTATCCGGGTGTGGGGTTGGGGGCTTTAGTGCAACTAAAATTTGTGTTAATTCTCGTTTGCCCAAGACTTCCAAATTTATAAATTCAAGCTAGTTTGAATTCTTAGTCTTTTTTTCTTTGTACATCTGCCAGCAATATAGGAATTTCGAAATAACCCATTTCACTTTTAATGTCAGTCGCGATCTTTCAACAGGACCTGACACGCCAAGCAAATTTGGACTTATTTGTATGCATATCTCACTATATTCCTTTAGAGGATATTTGAAGTTAAAAAGTTAATAGATACTATCAGTTTCCTAACTAAATCTATCCAAATGCATCTATTCAGCACTCATCCTGCACTTGACCTCCCCTATCCTACCCTGATCCTTACACCAGGAACCCCACCACCCTCTCATCATTCTAAATTCATCTTATTCTATTTGCCCTTCTATTTTTTATCCCTATTTTGAATATGCAACGTCTCCGCCTAGGCTCCATGATTTTATTTACTATTTATTTTTTCCTGACTGAGATTGCATTTCTGGTTCCTTCTAAAGTCTACTTCAACTGTATACTTTTTTTAAAAAATTTTTTTCCTTCTCTCCAAATAGGAGTAGATAGGTTTGGCTATTGACTGGTTCACACTCCTCCCCAGTGTTTTGAACAGAGTAGAGTTTTATCCCTTGTTTCCGGGAAGGGATTGGGTTTTCAGCTCCTAAAGTCTACTTCAACTCGATACTTCTAACATTTCCGACTCACCTTGGAAATTTTATTCACAAATTAAATCTCGACCTCTTCAATCTTGAATTAACAGCCTTTCCTGCATAGGCAAGAAGTTCACTTATTGTCCTTTCTTACACATGCTCATAACACCGCACAACAGCCTTGAGTGGCTCCTGGGCCTTGTATTTAGTGAACATTAGTAAAAATAAAAAATTGAAGAAAAATTCAAGTAACTGAAATTTTTTTTTAATGCTATCAAAGATACTTTGATTGAACAAAAATTTTGATAGTGAAAATGAAAACTCTTTTTATTGACTTTTACAAATGGTGGGTTAAATTTTGTTTAATGGTGTGTCAACAATAAGGGGTCATTTTACATCAACCATTTGAATACATATATATTTTTCTTTTTTTCCAATAGTTGGAGGATCTCTGGTTTGGTATTTGTTTTAAATAATTTGTTTAATGTATCAATTTGAAATGGTTGAATCAGTCTTTATATACCCATACATAAGCAAAAAGGATCTGTCTATATTTCCGAGATGAGGTATTATGTACACTATTTACATTATTCGGACTATTGTCCTCATCTTTGTCACCATATTTATTATTAATAAATATGGCTACACAGATGAGGACCATAGTCCGAATAATGTAAATAATTTTAAAGGAGTTTAAAATTTGCTGTTTCTTTCAGAAATCCTATTATCTGACCAAAGTCAACATCTTTGAACAATGTTTTTCTATTCAGGATATTGTAGTAACCAATGGTTGAGGATACATTACACTCCTCCCCAGTCTTTCAACAGGAGTAGAGGCTGTTGGGTTTTCAGTTCCTTCAAAAGTCTACTTCAACTCTATACTTGAGTGTTCATTGTTTTCCGGTTGTACTAAAACTTTTACTGACATGACCCATAACTGCAATGTATTGTTTATTTGTTAACCACAATCTCAACGTCTGTTTCTGCCAAAGACTTTCAAATAAGAATTGATAAAAGATGACATCATTTAATAAGGTCAGCCAACCATCATTTTTTAATGGGTTTCATCTTTTCGTAATGTTTGATAATTTTAACAGATTTATTTTGAGGCATTAAAAATGGATTTAGAAATGATCTGATAAAATACATCCAAAACAAAAGCCATTAGAATACTTATTCAAATGTATAACAATATTTAATCTTGAAATCTGAAAACAAAGAGTTATTTCCTATTTGAGAATTTAAACTAAAGTCTTGTGATTATCTGTAAAAGAAAACTTGTAGGAATTAAAAGCAAACAGAAGATTACAAATAATTACATGAATGGCAGCTTCATAATAATTGTAATTGATCACATAACAATAGGTGTTTGTATTTGAGGACAAATCAGCAAAAGAGAGAATTTCAGGTCATTTGTGTCAGTGGCTAATTACTATACTTTGGTGAGAATTAAACAATTTGTGGCTATAAAATTAGGAATTTGCTCTTCCATTACTTCTGGAGACTTGATAATCATTTTACCATTTTAAGTTATCAGTAGAACAATGGATTTTATTCAGGGCATTATGCAGAACTTGAAAAATTAATGCCAGGAAAGAGACAAGTAAAAAGCAACAAAAATCTCATATTGAATGAAATATTGCAAGCGAGATGAGAATTAATGTTTTATAATTTACAATTCAATTTATAAATAATATTTGCATAAAGATTTTGAGTCAATTGAATTGAGAAAACATCTTCCGACTGTGCTGCTTTCATTATCTTAGTTTTGAATTACAAATTCTTGTCCCTCCCCGCAACATTTTATTCATTAGATAAGATTGAAATTTTGCAAATAGATCTATGAGAAAATAGAAATATTGTGAAGAATATTTTGGTAAATGTGAAAGCTGAAACTGCTAATTTGCCTGAAAAAAGAAAGATTCACTGTTGCATAGTGTTTAAACACTGAACCAAATTGCAGCATTCTTAAACATGTTAAGTTGTTGCTAAGAAATCATCAATGTTTAATCATAAAATAAGTGAATTAACTAAAAAACATACTAAGTATTATGGAAGGTGCTATTCCACCCAGAGACAAATGGAAAAAAAAATCCATCAATACTAATTTTCCTTTTGTTCATTTTTAACTAGCCTTTATTAAATTTCAGTAAAAAAATGATTTTTTTTTTGACAAAAATAGAATGGGTCAAGTAATCTTCTCCACATTCTTGTATTAATTTATTTGTTTGGAAATTATCCTTACAGTTGTCATCGATGTTTTTGTACATTCTCAGAAATACCAGGTGAAAACAATATTCTCTTTGGTTCCCACTTGCCTGTTCATCCAGTGTAGTCCACAGAATTACTCTTTGGCTGTACCAACATGATAATTCCAATCAAAACAATTGCCTATTTTTGTCCGCTTTTAATAATTCTAAATGTGTCTTCCATGAGGACAAGTTTTGTTTGCTGACATAATGAGGTACCACATAACCTTTAACAAGTTTCATTCTCATGAACACTGGCAACTGTGTAATAGTGTGTTAAATAAGAGTAAGTCTTATCCCTCCTCTCTTCACTCAATTTGAGGTGTTAACATCTGATGAAGCAAAATGTTTTGCTTGTAAATTCTCTTCCAATTTTACTCGCCTCATCTGAAGTATCTTTGCCTGACTTTCCACTTGGAGCAGAGTTTCAATCGTGTGATATGCATATACCTCCATCTATGGTTTCTGCTATCATCTTTAAACTGAATCACAACAAAGCATGTGGACTTGATAATCTCCCTGCAATAGTCCTTAAGAAATGTTTCTAAACTGGCTCCTTTTCTCTCTAAACTGTAATAAATGCCTTGCTGCTTCTTGCAAATCCTATTCTGTAGGCACAGTCTTTAAGAACCCAGGCAAACCACTAATCATCTATTAGCCTTTTACCTCCCTTTGTTAAAGTACTAGAGGCTCTAATCAACTCTAAATTGTTTAAGCCACCTCACAGAGTCTTCTTTCAGATAAGCAATATGTCTTTCACTTCTCTAGGTTAACTGCTGATGTATTAAGAATTATTGCCAAAAGAATATCAGGCTTTAGATAAGAATATTGAACCTTGGGCTGTTGCTTTGGATATCTTAAAAGGCATTTGACAGAGTTTGGCTTGCTGATCTTCACCAGTTGAAAGGTCATTGTGTTTGTGGACAAATTTTTGATTCAATTCAATTTTATTAAATCACAAAATGAACGTGCTCTTGAATGGCCACTATTCTAAATGTTTTTGCCTTAATGCAGGTGTCCCCAAGGGTTCTCTCCTTGGACCCATGTTATCCTTAATTTCCATCAATGACCTTCCTGATGTCATCAGTTCTTAACTTGGTATCTATGCTGAGGATACTAATAAAACAGAAGTAAATAGTTGTAAGTCTGATTGGTTCAATAAGGTCAAATTGGCAGCTGATATTGATAATAGCCTACAATCTGTTGTTAACTGGGGCAAGGAATGGCTTGTTAATTTTAACACCTACAAGGCAAAACTGCTTTAATTATCTGAGAGAACCTTTTTAGCCTTCCATCAGCCTGGCTGATGCTAATCTACACGAAAGTGACTCAAGTGATTCTTAGTCTAAGGTTCTTCTTTCTGACATCAAGTGGAAAAATTATATTAAATCAATTGCTAGGTCTGCTGCAAGATTCACTAAGTTGGTTCACTGTGCTGTGCTAGACAATTTTAATTATTAGAATTTATCTTGCACATTTATAAGTCTAACATTTATCCATGCATTAAATACTGATCACTTCTGGACCGGTATACTGTTATGTATTTAGAAATTCTTGATAAAATACAAAGAATCTGCAATGTTATTGTTCCTGACCTGGCATCTCAGCTTCATTCACTTTCCACAGCCATCATAAAGCTTCCCTGTGCCTTTTTCTATAAGTACTTTCATGTTAATTGCCCTGATGGATTTTCCTCCATGGTACCTAGACTTTATGAATTTAAGTGCAATACTAGATTGGCAGCAAGGTCTCCTCATTTTACAGCTGAATTGGCTAGATGTAACAAAGTTCTATGCTAACAGTTTTTCTCTCACACTTCTTGCTTTCCAGTTACCTTTGATCTTTAAAAAATTTAGATGCAATGTCAATTAATTTGTCTTAATTCCTGTTCTTTTATTGTTCTCTCTCCATAATGATTTTTTTCCTCATTATCCCACACTCAGTAACCCCTTGTGCCTTAGTGGGTTTATTGCCTTGCTTAGGGTGAAATGATTATGAGCTAATGTAATCAGTTTTATAATTATTCCTATCTGGACTAACAGTGTCCTGTATCATCTTTGGATCCCAATGGTACTGCACAGATGGTATTAACAGAAAGAGAATTTCTTTTTCTTACTCAATTTTTTTTATTAGAGGCAAGCTTGGATTCAAAATGGCAGCAGGAGGAATGACTTCAAGGGAACAGATGTCACACATTAGTATAGTGTCCCTTAGCCCATCTTTTGAATATAGTTTATTGATACTTCAAAATTCTTGCAGCCAATGTTGAATTCATGCTGTTTTGGACTTATATCCAAACCCAGACAAAGGCAATCTATAACTGTCAGAATATCACACACACAGGGCATTCTGACCAATTGCTGACCATGGCATATGCATTCTGTAACAATGTCCTCATCTTTCTTGCATTTTCATGTGCCTGCCAATCTAGCTAACCTGCCGAGAATTTCAAACTGAACTCTAATCTATAGAAGTAGAGAGCTCTGATTCCTCTATCCATGTCTAGTAATATCTCAGGTTATTCATATTAATGGCAATATTAACCATTTCCTTAAAAAACAAACAACTGGCATTCATTTACCAAACAGCCACTGCTATTTTGAGTTGGAATTTATAGAATCTTTCTCTTAAAACATTTCTTCAGGAAAATAGGTTTCTCGAGTCCACTATTATTGTTCTTTTTGTGATGACATATTCGCACTTACCTGATCCAAAGCATCCGAAGTGCCTGGCTTGCCGAACCACAATTTATGAGAAGTCCAAGGTGCATGCATAATGTTAACCCTTTTAATGAATGTTGGTCATTTGCATACGAGGACCACCAGCTGCTTTAAAAAGGCAGTATACAACGACGGTAAAGGTCAGAGAAAAATTGGGAGTGGAAGCGAGCAGACATGGCAGTTAGGAGATTTCTTTTTGCAAAGATTGAGATATTTGTTAACAGGTTTCTATTATTTGGTACAGTTCATTGTGATTGTGTAGTACTAGTACCACAAGGTTTCAAGAGGGATTGTCCTATCTATGACCTACAAGGTTCATTCAAAGCCATTTCTGATCATTTATCTGAGAAAGCAGTTGTATACAGCTGACAGATTAGACATTTCTGAATGGATTGAGTGAAAAACATGACACATCAAAGTCTGATGAGGCTATTTAAGAACATGACCAGAATTATTAGGTTAATGTTTTTGAAATGTTGGATACGACTACACCTTGCACAAGATATTCTATATTCAATTTCCTAATCAACTATAATGAATTTGTTAAAACTGATCCATACACTGAGATATTTGAAGGATTTAGTTAATTCTATATCCTGAACATTTTTATGATGGATTCAGATTATGTGGCATAATTGTTTTCATTCCAATTCCAGCTCATAGATTCTGCTTTGGAAGTGGTCATGTTGAATACCCACTTTTTTTAACACTTGTTAGAGAATTGGGTCTCATACTTCCA
Organism: Acanthosepion esculentum; assembly: GCA_964036315.1. Classification (NCBI taxonomy): domain Eukaryota; kingdom Metazoa; phylum Mollusca; class Cephalopoda; order Sepiida; family Sepiidae; genus Acanthosepion; species Acanthosepion esculentum. The sequence continues at coordinate 33,631,973 of OZ038508.1, read as the reverse complement.
CCCTGTTTTACTTGAGATTTGAAATGATTCAGCATCGAGGTCTTCACCAGAAATGTACAATTTTATTGAACTCCTAATTACTATTTTATCAGATTCACAAACTAATTCAGAGAGCACTTCTGTCTTTTCTAAAAAAAAAAAAAAAAAAAAAAAAAAAAAAAAAAAAAAACAGGTTTGGATAATAAATTTAGAAAAAAAAGTTTTCTTTTGTTAAAACAATTTAAAGAAAAATTATGAAGAGAAAAAGTTTTAGAATTTTAACACATTTTTTAAAATTATTCCAAAACTTATTTGAACAAAGTTTGCCAACTGTCTTTACAAATGTTCTTGTTATTCATAACTACAATTAATGTTTGGTGTTGGCATTGATACCTTTTGCATTCCATTGGTTTCACTGAAGAAAACTTTGCCTGCAGAGAAACCCTGTTTCACACCAGCTGTTTTTATGCATCTTCATCTTTAAAGTCTCCTGAATATATATATATATATATATATATATATATATATATATAGCACATTGAGTGGTGGCATTAATAAAATAGTGATTGATGTAATGTAACAGAGTTATTAAGTATATACTAATAAATATACAGTCACCAGTAGAATGACTGAGTTTCATGCCCAATACTATCTTCAGGTGCTGGGTAGAGACATAACTTACATTTATTTAATATATATATATATATTATAGTCAATCTCCTGAAGATTGCATTCAAGTCTGAAACAGACTTATCTCTCAGTCTTGACCTGGGTCCATTTCTGGCTTATTGTGTCATTCTAATGCCTATTAGCTATGTAGGAGTTATTATTTTAAAGAAATTCTAATAACTATTGAATAGAAATAGTTATGTGTAAGAATATGGTTATTTTATATTTTGTAAACTTAACTCATTTTTTATTAATTATTTTAAGGAATTTTGTATCCATAATTATTCACTAATGATTAAATTTAATTAGTTGTGATTATATAGGATTTGTTAATTTCTTTATTTTGTGGGATTTTTTTTTTTTGTTTAAAAGGTACTGGCTTTGTTTAAATTATACTATCTGCATTGTTTCTAATGCATATATTTGCATTTTTCCTGGTGATGTTTTACGAGCTATTGTTTTTAGTTTTCAATTTTTAAATACAGTAACATTTTGTTTTCATTTGGAGATATGTTCTGATCTTATATTTAGTAGTAATTTGTGTCTATCTGATTATAGGTAGACAAATTTTACAGTTTTTAAAGCCATGCCTGTAAGCTGGTGCTGTTTTCCTTATTTCCCATTATATTTTTGGTATATCTTTGCTTTTTTAAGTTCCCATATATGTTTAGAAAGAGTTATGCTGTCACCATATATATATATATATATATATATATATATAGGTGCATGGCTGAGTGGTTAGAACATTCGCTTTCTGACCATGAGACCTGCGTTTGAATCTCACCACAGTTCATTTATCAGGAAGGAGGCCTCTTGATGTTATCAGTCTGGAGGGGGTTGATCCCAGAATATGGAACATTTGGAAATTGCCTGAAAACTATACTGCAGGTTGACCCAAGCCTTTTGAATGAAATTGGTTAGATGAAACACTTGGGGCCATCAACAGTTGTGCTAGCACAAAGTCACAAGTCATCCTGACTGAGGGTTTGAGTGTGCTGGACTTTCTCAGATTGCTGATCATGCTAGATAACATGCCCTCTCTCCCAGAATCTGTAACTAAGGTCTGCTCAGCATAGTTGCAGTATAAATCACAAGTGGGCTCTGTGGGTGTTGAACAAACACAAATGTGCCTGAGCGAGTGCCTGCAATAGGGACTGGCTAGCCACCATGATAGATGGGTATCCTCAAATATGAGTGGCCAGCTATTATATATATATATATATATATTCCATCAGTTCAAGAATGTATAAATTGCACAAAGTAAAAATTTTAATTGAAGAAAAAGGATCTATATTTCTGAGATGAGGTATTATGTACACTATTTACATTATTCGGACTATTGTCCTCATCTTTGTCGCCATATTTATTACAACGTTTCTGCCTTTCAGTATCTGTCTATATTTCTAAGATGAGGTATTATGTATATTATTTACATTATTCGGACTATTGTCCTCATCTTTGTTGCCATATTTATTACAACGTTTCGGCCTTTCAGTATCTGTCTATATTTCTGAGATGAGGTATTATGTCCACTATTTACATTAGTCGGACTATTGTCCTCATCTTTGTTGCCATATTTGTCACAACGTTTCGGCCGTTGTACGCTCCGGTCTTCTTCAGGTGGTTGGAATTTCGAACTGAACCCTTTATTTTGATCACTGGGGTAGACTGTTCTAGTTCCACGTGCCATGTTTGATGGATGTCAGTTATCAGTTATCTCCTGCAAATTTTCCCTCTGAAAGTT
>OZ038508.1:33609581-33624581 GCA_964036315.1 Acanthosepion esculentum | reverse complement strand
AGCACTTTAAAACTTTATATATATATATATATAATACATTTACTTTATCTGTTTTAAAGAATTTAATAATCCTTAATAGATTTAATGACATAGCAATAACTATAAAGCGAAAAGTTTACTCATATTCAGAATAAAGTTTATTTACTAAATAATACTCTCATTTTGTCATTTATATTGAAACTTATACTTAAAGAGACCTGTCAATTCTTAAATTTGCATTTTCCCTTAAGAATAATAAACCAGTGGAAGTGACCCAAATTTTTATTAATTCCTTTTGACAAATATTTGTATCTTTTACTTTATTGTAATAGTGTTTTATTTTTTATTTATTTATTTTTCAATTTTAAAGTGTGAAAAAAAAAAAAAAATTTGCGAAAATGGATAGAATAAAGAAAATATTCATTTCAAACTGTCAGACAAAACACTTCTAACTCTTGTTAATGTGAAGAAATGAACAAAGCCTCATTAAATGCACAACAGAAAATACTTCAATGCTGATGGTTTTGTTGAGATCTTCTTTAAAGCAAGAAAAAAATCAGCAAATATGGCAAATACTCAAAATCAGCAATTTTTCTCAAGAAAAAAAAAAAAAGATGGCATGTGCAACAAATGGTAAAGAGAAAATAAGTTTCAAATTTTAATAATTTGGCAGCAACTAATACCATTGGGCAAATGGTCAGGAAAAAAGAAAAGTAATCAAAGTCATAGCAAGCTTCACGCTATTTGTCATATGCAGCTTTTATCAAATCTTATTTGGTTTGGTTTATTTTGTTTTACGGCATATCAACCTCAATGGGTTATTTAATGCTGACAACATTTTTAAGATAGATTTGTATGAATAGAGTATGTATTCTTTGGTTTAGATTGGTTTGGTTTATTTTGTTTTACCGCATATCAACCTCAATGGGTTATTTAATGCTGACAACATTTTTAAGATAGATTTGTATGAATAGAGTATGTATTCTTTGGTTTAGATTGGTTTGGTTTATGTTATTTAATGGCATATCAACCTCAATGGGTTATTTAATGCCAACAAATTTTTTTTTTTGCTGGTAATATTTTGTTTTGTCAAAAATCTGTTTCTGGTAATATTTTTCCTTCAAAATTGTATTGCTGGTAATAAGTTAACTATTTGCCCATAGCTGGGACCCTAACAGGTGCTACCACCCCATGTCAGGGTGGACCTGGGAACACCAGCAATTAAGAGGTGGTTCCATGCTCCTCAAAACCTTCTGATCAGAGGCCTTGCTGCTGGACGTAGTTTATTGTCTTACCCATGACATGGATGTAGTTTAATGTCTTACCCGGGGAAAAAATATAGCCAACCTCAACAAGTAATAGGTTTGGTCTGGTTTGTTTTACAGCATATTAACCTCAATGGGTTATTTAATGCTGACAATTTTTATTGTTGGTAATATTTTTTCCACAAAAATGTATTGATAGTAATTTTTTTCATTGTTGGTATTTAAACCTATTTTTACACTTTCAGAGTATTTTGACCCCTTTTTTGGAAAGTTAACTATTTGTCCATAGCTGGGACCCTAACAGGTGCTACCATCCCAGGTCAGGGTAGACCTGGGAACACCAGCAATTAAGAGGTGGTTCCATGCTCCTCAAAACCCCCTGACCAGAGTGAACTTGTTGGATGTAGTTTATCATCTTACCCAGGATGCCTTCTTTGGGGCAGGAAGTGGGGGCTTACTCCTCTGTAGAGGTGCAGTCGGTGTATTCTGAAGCTCCAGCTGACAGGGTGGCAAGTAATAGGAAAAGAAAACAAAAAACGTAAGTCTACATGGTTAAAACACATAGCTGGACATTTTATTGATTTTTAAATTGCCAATATCTTATTATTACTAATTTTATCTTTTTATACACTTCATTTATTATTATAAAAATGGATGTTATTTTTATTGTTTCCTTAAATATTTTCTTGCTATCCATTCAGATTTGGTTATTTGCAGATTAACAACACTTTTACGATGACCACCATAAGTTGGTTGTTTTTTTATCTAATCATTAATAATCTATTCTTCTTTATTATATTTAATCAGATGTATTTCAAGTCTGACATCATTCTGCATGTCATTGCCTCACCCCAGGATTGTCTGGGTCAGTCTGTTCCCTGAATCACTTCAGTGCCCCACCTGCAGTGTATTGGAATTTTTATAATGATGTTAAATCAAAGAAATAATTCATTAGAATAAACATTTTGTTGTAGCATACCTGCAGATGATAATGGGTATGTCCCCATTCACATAAATACAGTAGTAAATACTGTATGTTGGTCTGCAGTTAGAGATTCGACTCCAGCAGTGCTGGTCAAACTCTCTGCCTCCGTGCAGAGAGGATCCCCAGACAAAGCTATGTTGAAGGGGAGTCATGTCTTGGGAAACAGCTACCTGAACCTATTTTATATGGGGTCTCCAGGGAATTTTTGGCTGAGCCTATAGGCTCGGATACCCCACATTAAATTCGGCCTTGTGCCACATCTGACCGCATGGGGTGGTAGGTAGATATCCTGCAGTTGGAGATTCATTGTGGAATTCACTTCACTCACTTCTAGCAGTTGACTACTACTTCTATATGCCACTGGCGAATCTTATGTGCTGTTCTTGTCCTAAGTATTATCGTTCATTACCAACCTTTGTGTGATTATTCTATTCAGTAACCTTTCCTAGTTTACAACATATTTTTAAAAGTAAAATCTTATACATTGCATAAAATAAGTTTTGGTAATGGAATTATCAAAGCACCAATGTAGAGCATTTAATATTTTAAATAAAATTTATAATGTACAAATATCTCCAATTTTCCTTTTAAATTTTGACCATCTCTCTCTTGCTCTCTCTCTCTCTCTCTCTATATATATATATATATATATATATATAAAAACAGAGCATGTCTGTATCTGTCTGTGTGATACCTTTTCACTCAAGATCTATTCAACCGATTTGACCAAACTTGGCACATACATTGTACAGTTTAAGAGATAGGTTCTTTGTGTAAAAAAAGAAAAATCGATAATTTAAAAAAAATTAATAATGGATGAAGCCATTCAATAATGGATAAATTAACTTTTTTTTCCAATTTCGTTCAAACTCAGTATGTAGGTTACTTACATCATGATGAGCTCAACGATACCTCATTTTTATTTCTATGCTACTGCACTTAGTGAAAAATTGATTTCAACACAAATTTTAAACTAAACACTCCCTCAATTTTCAAGCAATCTAATACAAACTCCACTCAATTGTAGCCAACAATAAGTTGATTGTTTAAAAGTCATTTAACTTCATAACAGAGTCCACCCATATAGTGAAAACCCATGTAAATAGCAAAAAATGGCAATTTTTACTAGTTTCTTATTTTTCATTCATCTTTCAACCAATTTTCATCTAACGTAACAATTGCTTTATAAATGTATCCTCTTTTACATTCCTGGTAGCAATTTCAAAAACTCCAAAATAATTGAGGTCTGAAGTAGGTCTTCATGTTGCCTGTTTTAGCCTTTCATGTCCTCGGCTAATTTCATTTGCATAAATACAGACTACTTCTGTTATATCAGGAACTGCATTAATTTAAAATGGTTTTTAATGATAGACTGTTACATTTAAACATGATGCTGCTTTTGCTTCATTCTAATTGAAAGCTTTTTCTGATTAACCAACTGAGCATGGGTGCTAGTACATATTAAAAGGTTGATGAAATTTAATATTTTAGTTAATAGATAAAAGAAATGTTATAAAAAAATGAAGTTAGTAAAAATTACAAAAAAAAAATAGCATTAATAAAGATTTCATGTTCTTAAAATTTTATGTAGCTTTGGCATTAAAACAAATTTTGATATTACTTTTTTAAAGCAATATTATTACATCATTAGAATATTTATGACAGTGCCGGTGAGTTCTTGCCTTGACTCATTTCATAAAAACTGACCACATAGTCAAACATTTTAAGGGCTTCGTTATTAAGCCAATTACTTTTTCAACACTCTTTGTCATGTTATCTTTTGTGGGTTAACATGTTATTCTGCAGTTAGTCATTCTTGCTTCTACCAGAATTTCAAGTCAACAATAATATAAGTAACAGAACTTTGTGATTTTTAAATCTTGTGAGTCTCAATGCTTCTCATCAAGCAAGGAATTCACATGCCAGCATTCCTCAATAACTAATGAAAAACTGGAATAGAATTACTTTTAACAAATTGGGAATACCAACAAAAAAAACAAACAAACAAAAAAAAAAAAAAAAAAAAAAAAAAAACAAACAAAAAACAAAAAAACAAACAAAAAACAAACAAAAAAACAAACAAACAAACAAAAAACAAAACAAAAAAAAACAAAAAACAAAACAAAAAAAAACAAAAACCAAAAACTAAACAAAAAAAACCAAAAACCAAAAACTAAACAAAAAAAAACAAAAACCAAAAACTAAACAAAAAAAAACAGATGGTAATAAAGTAAATTGTGATTGATTGAGACAAGATTTTTTTCTTTTGCTTTTTTTGTTGTCATAGAATTACCATAATTAACAGACAGAAGTCATGTTGCCCACTCATAATTGTGAGATATTTTCAAATTTTAAATTCAGATTTGTAGTTTGATATTTGAAATCTAAGATTTTAATTCAGAGGAAACAGAATTCACTCCCACAATTCAAGTTTAAATGTTCTGTATTTTCTAACAAATTAAAAAGGTGCTGATCCATCAGTATCAAATTCCTACTTAGTGCATTTATATATTGCCCAATTTCCTTTAGTGGAAAAAAAAAATTCTCTAAGGACTAATTTTTAAAAACACAATCCACTCTTGTGTTATGACATTAAAAGTTACCTGGATATTACTAAACAATCTACTTGTTTTTGTAAAATTCATTTCTTTGTTTTTTTCTCTTTAATAAATTGATCATGGGGGAAAGCATGGATACTTGAGTCATGCAAGAACATCTTCTGTCTCCCTATTTAAAGTCCCAATAAAAGGCGGGGTATGAAATTATATAAATTGCCTGTTCTTGTCTGGTTGAGAATTGGATCCTTATTGATTATCATACTCTGGCGGCTTCATACCACATTCAATAAATTTTATATAAAAGAAAAAAAAAAAACACTTTCAATTTTACAAAAGTTTATGAAAATTTATCTACAGAATCATCTAGCTTCTCACCCTTTCCTGAAATTTCTAACAAAAAGGAAGGTGAGAGCAGTTTTGTATAAAAAGAATCAGTCATGTAAAAATTGGGGTGAGGGATAAGAAATTAAATATGTTTGCCAATTTCTCGACAGTTCTCTTGCTAGGGCTTCAAATTGATAAATCCATACATTTAAGATGCTTCCTATTTTCTCTGAACTGAATTCGGAATTGACGATGCTAAGTGGTCATTTTAAAATTTATACTGCAAGGCAAGTTGTTTTTTTGTTTTTTCTTTCTTGCATTGGTATCAACCTATTGCAGTGTTTCTCAACCTTTTTTTTTTTTTTTTTTTTTTTACTGCAGGGTGTACTTGTAAAATAAACTGATACACTTTAAATTTTAATAAGTCTTGGAAAATAATAAAGAAGTCTCCTGAAATTAACATTTATTTTTAAGACATCGGAGGATTGGTGCAATTGCGTCTCAATTAAGGAACGAGCCTCGCGAAACAGAGTGGCTCTTGCAGCGTGTCTCACTGGCGACGGTTCGAGGTAATGCTTTCTCCATCATAGCGGCTGGCAGAGGATAGAAAAAATTGTTTATAGTTACGTTGTTCTGGAATTGTCATCATTGGTCGACTGAACTTGCTTTGTTTCAATGACTTTTGTTTTGTTATTATTAGTTACTTTGTTCAATAAATACATTACCTTCTCGTATAAAAAAAAAAAAAATTATTACCTTTAAGACATTATATTGTATATTTAAAGTATTCTTGTGTGAAACCTGTCCTTCAGGTGCTTTGGCAATTTGTTGGATGTTAGGCTTTATGTGATAAACATACTGATTACTTCACCAATGCATATATTTTATCTATTTTTGCATTTAATGTTGGTAAGTGCAGAAAATCTTTATTCGTATACGCATGATGTGGAAAATGGTCATAAAATATTCAATGCTTTACTAGCTTTTGAAGGATATGGAAAACCCAAAATTGATGAATGGACACTGTTTTATTTGTAAGCCATGATCAACAGATATAGTGACTAGCATCCAGTTTAAAATATTAAATGACAAAGACTTGACTTAGACATGGTTGGTGTCACTAACTTAAAAAAAAAAATGTTAAAATACAAAAATAATTCATAAATTACTCTTTTGTTAACTTTGGGTGCATCTGGTGACTTTTGAGGGCACATTAGTGTTCCCAGATTGAGAAACACTGATCCAGTGTGCGAGTTAGAATGAGGGTTGTTTTATGTAGCAATGTCTATGTTAGGGAATAAAAGATTTCAAGGGAAATAAAAACAAATCAGATTTTAAAAACATTGAAGCTTTTAAAATTTCTTTACAGATCTCTAACAATTAACAAATTTAAATGTTTCCATCATACACAGCAGTGTGACGCATTGCGCCTTTTTTGGCTACCATTTTCTGCAGACACAAAGTGGAAAGATTATATTGAAACAATTGCTAGGTCTGTTTCTGAAAAACTTGGTTCACTGTGTCACGAGAGACAATTTTTCTCATTAGAATCTATCATACATTTATAATTTTACCATTTGACCATGCATTTAATCACATATGGTCTGGTGCTTCTGCTATATATTTAGAGATTCTTGGTAAAGTCCTAAGAAAAATCTGCAATGTTATTAGCCATGACAGCTTCAGTTACTTCTACTGCTGTAATGTATCGTCCTTGTGTCTTTTGTATTAGGTTGATACACAAATTTATTCCTTTTCTATATTTTAATATTTATTAATCATAAATCATTCAGCAATATCTTCCCTTTCATGGTTTACAACCTCCTGCCAATAATCTAACTCTTCAATGCCTAAATAATAGAAATCCTTAGGTTTTGATTAAAAAAATTCATTAAGTCAGTTTTAAATTCCACATTGAAGGAAACACCCCTCAAATTGTTAGAAAGTGACCCAAAAAGTTGATTGACTTAAGGGGCTAAATCAGGAGAATATTTCAGGCATAGCAGAACTTCCCAATCAAGCTCTTTGTATCCCCAAGTAGCCTGGTGTCAAGTGAGTAAACTGGCAAGCATTCGAGAAGCACTGAAATTTCATTTGGTCAATGCAAATGACACCCATTAACCATGTTTCTGGACCTTACCCATCGAGTGAAGATGATGAGTGACAGTAACACGAGAACTTGTCATCTTCTGAGCTAATTCCTTAGTGGTCGGGTGCGGTTGTATAATCAGTGCATACAATTGGTGCTTGTCAAACTAAACAGGTTGGCCAGAACATGGGGAGTCTATGAGTTTGAAATTTCCCCTCCTTGAAATGCGAAACTATTTCAGGGTCATTCTGTTGGTAAGGTAGCCATCTCTGTACACAGCACAAATGTCACAAGCAGCTTTGTGGCCTTGATTAAAAGCAATGATATTGAATATGCTCATTCTTGTCTACTTGGCATTCTATCTCAAAGTGATGACTAATCTGAAATAAAGTTTCAATAATGCTAAAGAGTTTCACAGGATTACTAGAGTTATTACGAATAAAAAAAATGCTCTGAAAGATTATTCCAAGAGATCATTTGCAGAACATCAGAAAAAAACATAGGCGCTATATATATATATATATATATATATATATATATATATATAGCCTAATATAAATATTTTCATGGCAATTTTTCTGATGAGTTTTGTGTTTGCTACCTTGACTTTACAAATTTAAATGCAGTACAGGATTGGTAGGTAGGTTCAATCATTTTACATTTTAAATTGTTAGATGTAACTGTAGGCTCTATGCTGACAGTATCTTCTCTTGCACTTCTTCCTTGTGGAAGTCTCTTCCAGCCTCTTGCTTTCAAGTCAACTTTTGTCTTCAAAAATTTAAATGCTATGTCAATCATTATTTTTTGTCTTAATTCATGTTTTTTTTTATTATTCTCAATGTTTTTTTTCTCATTCTTTCATACTCAATATCTTAGTGACTTTACTGTCTTGCTTTAGATGAAATGATTTTAAAAAACAAAGTCAACCCCCCACCCTCAAAAAAACCCCAAAACAACAAAGTTCAATGAATAAATGTCTTGAAAGAAAACTTTACACAATGAAACATTACTAAAGAGGAAACAATTACTAGAGAAATTAAATTTTATAAAAAAAAAAATAAAAATAAAAAGGCAGACAATTTCCCATCTAAAATTTGGCAGGTGCAAAGCATTTGGGTTTGAATTGTAATAATGATTATCAACCAAAAATTCCAGTTTCAAGTTCATCATTCAAATATGTATGTTAATAGCAAATCGGCTTCACATATTTGTTAGTTTAGAAAATGGGAAAGTAGACATGTACAAGATTGTGTGAAAGCTTTTATTAGAACTTCTCACTTCTGACACTCGGTTTGGTTTGTTTTACGGCAAATCAACCTCAATGGGTCATTTAATGTGACAACTTTTTTTTCCCGGGTAATACTTTTGTTTTGTCAAAAATCTATTTCTGTTAATATTTTTTTTTCTCAAAAACGTATAGCTGGTAATAATATTTTTCCAAAACGTACAGCTGATGATAATATTTCTTCAAAAATGTATAGCCGGTAATACTATTCTTTCAAAAAACGTATAGCCGGCAACACTATTCTTTCAAAAAACGTATAGCCGGCAACACTATTCTTTCAAAAAACGTATAGCCGGCAACACTATTCTTTCAAAAAACGTATAGCCGGCAACACTATTCTTTCAAAAAACGTATAGCCGGCAACACTATTCTTTCAAAAAACGTATAGCCGGCAACACTATTCTTTCAAAAAACGTATAGCCGGCAACACTATTCTTTCAAAAAACGTATAGCCGGCAACACTATTCTTTCAAAAATCGTATAGCCGGCAACACTATTCTTTCAAAAAACGTATAGCCGGCAACACTATTCTTTCAAAAAAAAAATATATATATATATATATATATATATATATATATATATATATATATATATATAGCTGGTAATATTTTTTAAAAAATGTACAGCTGGCAACATTATTTTTTGAAAAACGTATTATCAGAGGCCTTGCTGTTGGACGTAGTTTATCGTCATACCCAGGACATGACGTAGTTTATTGCCATACCCAGGATGCATCTGACACTTGGGTTCGAACCATAAACCTCATGGTCTTCAGTCTAAAATCATAAAGGAATACAGAAAACTAAATGTTGGAAGAAGAAAAAAAAGTAAAAGTTTGTTTTTAGTGTCCAAAAGGATTTGCCTAATTCAAATAAAATCTTTCTATACATATCAAACATTTCATCAAGAGGAAAAACCTGAAATTATTTTTTAAATTATTCTCCATAGTTTATTTTTGGGGATTGTCATTTTGTTTTGATTTCTATCCTGAAGAATTCAGTGATATGGCCCAAAGTCAAAGAAAAGAAATTAACATTTTCACATTTCTCAATTTCTGATTCCTCTCCTCAAATTTCGGAAAAATTAGAATTGAAGAGTGACTGAACAAGAAAATTTTTTTCTCATAATCCCTGTTCAATGATGTTCATTTCTTTTGTAATTTTTGTGAATAAAATCAGAGTTTGGAACAAATTGAGCCAATCAACCAATTCAGTCAGGAAGAAAGATGTTTTTTTTTTGTTTTGCTAAGTTAAAATCCAAGAATAGATTTAAAAAGAAATGCAGAGCAGCTACGTTTCTGTAAATGAAACCATTTTTAAGTGGAATAAATTGATGTAAAAAGAACAAATTTCCAGGGTCATAGACTTTTTGCTGAGTGGCATCAAATAACAAAGTTTCCAGTTTCTGCTATTATTCCTGGCAAATGTCTTTTACCAGAAAATAATTGATTTATATGCATGCAAAAAGCAGTGAAATATAAGTGGTAACATTGAAAACTATTCTGTATATATACGATAAAAAAACTCCCCGCCTCTGACACAACATCGAATATTGATTACAGTAAGTAGCTTATCGATTCAAAATGTCTAAAATAAATAATTTTAAAATAATCAGGTCGAATTTATCAAGCAACATAAATTAAGTCTCCAATGCTTTCATAAGAATTCATATTTTGCATGAATCACTTGAGGTGTTGGTTTTCTTCGGCATTCACTGACAATCATTTCAGTTTTGTTGCTTGGCATTAGTATCATTAAACTTTAAAAAGAAGTAAATAAATAAAAGACTTTGAACTCAGAATAATAATCTGCATATCATTAAGCACTAAACAATTTAATGCCAGAATGAAAATAGACACTGTATTTGTTGCTGCCTTGAAACTGAGAAGAGAATGGGAAGAAACTCTAACAGTGGTAAATACAGAACCCCTTTTAATAATTCATCAGTCATGTGAAATATTTCCATAGTGAAAAGACAATTGAAGTTATTAATTGAAAAAAAATAATAAAATAAAATAAAATAATTTATGATGAATTTTTTTTAAATCAAGGAATTTGAAAATTAATATTTCAAGGTTTTAAATTTTAATTTAAATATCATGTCAGAGATGTTGATTTTCAAGTATTTGGTACTGGTCAAGGCTGAAATTGTGAAGGTATATTCACTCACACCATGTGGTCCTAAGTTGGGCTTGTGTTCTTGAGGAAAAACAGAACAAACAAAAATACATAATAACAATAAATAAACATGCTATGGTAGTTTCATACAATTTTAATTATGTATTTGTGTATTAGTGTGTTTTATATTACAATTGTAATAAGATTCATGTTCTAGAAAGGAGTAAGTCACTGTAATTATCACCAGTCATATCATGGAGGGAAGTAATACATGTGCTGTTGTCATAACAATTCTTGGGTGAAGAGAGTGAATCTCACCTCTCTCGGTGGGATTTCGTATTTCCAGCAGTTGCATGCTGGGAGGAATTTTACTATATTTTTTATTATTTTAAATGAGGTTTAAATTTTATTTTATTTATAATTTTTTCATCATTATTATTTCATATTTGATTTTCATTTATAGCAATAACAGTGTTCCCACAAACTTCAAAACCTGGATTAAAACAACTAGTAAGAAAAATGTCATCAAACTCTGGATTAGGGAGCTGTGATATGCTAATTTTTGTACAAGAATTACATGCCCCTCATTTTCTAACTTATTTAAATGTTGATACCCAACCTCAATTCTGTTGCTGTTGAATTTCAAGACAAACAAAGCCTTGAAGTGTGACGCTGAGTATTGCTTTGTTTATTTTTCTTGATTTAAACAGGCAGCATCTGCATATCTTACTGCAGCAATGAAAAGGCTACTACACCCAGGACACCTTAAGCTAGACCTTAATTTCCTTACAGTAAGCAATGAATGGAACTATTGCACATTCATAAAATACTTTGAACAATCAAGAAAATGCTCCCAACAATTTTTTGGCTTTAATTATGCAATATTCTGTCTATAAATTAAGTGTACCAGTGGTATAACAACATTAAAATGTTTATGTATTAAAACACTGAATGAAGTATTTACAAAACATCTTATAATATTAAAAAGGAGTCCAGTGAGTATCGATAATAACCCAACCTTGCACAAATTGATTTGATATGGCCGAGTCATTGAAAAATTTGGAAAAGTGTGTCCTACTGTGATCTTTAAGGCCAAAATTTGAAGCACAAATTTTGTTACAGATGCATGTTACTTGGGGGGTTGAGGAAGCACCAGGTTTCTGTGCTGCGTTTTTATAATCCAGCTTTTGCACCCTGTCATTTCCAAACTAGTTCACACCAACATGGACTGAACTATGCCACTGTTTCTTATCAGACGCTGATGACTCCCATGTATTGAGGAGCAACTCGCAGGCATTTAGCCTTTCTTTCAGAGTAGCATAGGAGAGGCCTGCCCCAACAGCGGGCCCCTTTCACAGATTTCCAAGAAAAGATCTGGTTTGGAAGACTGGTGCCTGCCATCATGCATAGAATGGAAAACATCTCTTAGCTATATGGAAACAACAGACTGGCAAGATTCTGGGTGAATTTCTTTAAGAATTATGGAAACCAAATAAAGAATGCAATATAAAAACAGTTTGGGTGGAATAGTATCATGAAGAATTGACTTGTAATACTTTTATCAACAGTGTGACTTTTCCCCTAATATGTCAATGTCTTTTGAAGAGAAAGACAGATTTACAAACTGCTTACAACCAGGCTTATTCCTTGGACCAAGCTTAACCTACATGTCAGCCAATGTTCAGTCTATTGCAATAATGACGCCTGAAGTTAAAGATAAGGATTCTCAGGATGGTCAGCAACAAAAGGCTGCTGTAGTGGCTACATTCCATGCAACAAGGAAGAAATGATCTCTGACAGAAATTTTTATATCAGAAATAAGTGCTAAGTTTGCAATGTGACCTGCTATACATGCAGAAACTTTTTCCAAATTGTATAGATTCAAATTGTCACCAAGAACTACTACCATATATCACCCTACTTTACTTGCTGTTACTTCTAATTTTCCTCCAGGTCTAGTGCTTGTTATAGAGTAGGACTCAGTGTACTTCCTGCTCTTCCCTACTACTGTGACAATGGACTGCTCCTATTTATAAATATGGCAAGTAGCCACATTAGAGTAGGATTTGAGTAGTATTTGATTTACTCAAGTTTTTCTGTTCAATGTATGATTATTTAATAAATCTCTTCTTTGTTTTTCCTACCTAGTCTTCTGTTCCTTCAAAACTTACTACAGCCTTCCTAATTCTTAGCTATTTTGAACAAAGGCAATATTACAACAGTGCTGCTACTGGAGTTTTTGTAAATGGATACAAATTAAATGCACCAACATTAATATTTGTGAAAAAACTAATGTTGCATTAAAAGTGAATGGATAAACTTATCCTCCTTCCACTGTTGGAATTTTAAAGGATTTGTGTTGCAACTGAACTTGTGTAACCACTACCACAAATAAATGATGTAGTTAATAATCTTGTTAAACATGTCTTTTCTACATTTAACTTAAAAGTGCCTATCATCAGGTGCCAGTTATGGAGTCCAATAAACAATCTACAGCCTTTGAAGCAAATGGTAGACTTAATCATTTTTGCTGGAAACCATTTGGTATTATGAATAAACTTGCTGCCTTCCAACAATTAATGAATAAGCTAACAGATGACAAAAATTGGAGAATATTTTCCCCTACTTAGATAACATTACGATTACTGGCCATAGTAAAGCTGAGTAGAACAAATATTTTCAAAAGTTTTGGGGTGTTTGTATAAAAAGAAGGATGTCCCTTAATGATGCCAAAACAGTAAAATGTCTTCCATTAATATTCTTGGTTTTGTGTTGGAAATGGAAAATAAAGCCTGATTCAGAGAGGATGCGTCCTATACAAGAATGGCTCGATAGGAACCAAGATTTTCTAATATAATCCAACCAATAATAAAAACACCTTGTGAGAAAAATGTCTACTCACTTAGATTTGGGTGAGGGAGCTGTGACATCCTAGTTTTTGTACACAAGTTAGATAAACCTCATTTTCAAACTTATTTAAAATATTTATATTGGTGGCCAACCTCCATCTTGCTGGTGCTGAATTTCAAGATAAAGTGTGAGGCTGAGTGTTGCTTTGTTCATTAAAGTATCAAAGAAATTTGCTAGTGTCAATAATTTAGTTGGGTGAGTAACAGTCAGGAAACCCTAAAATAGGACTTTATCATTAAGTCTTGCATATTGTGTGTGCTGGGAGATTTACTGACCCCCACGGGTTGGAAAAATTACATATGAAAAATTAAACATCGTTGCAACGAGAGAAAATTTAGTAGTAAACATTTGTGCTTTACTCAATGCATTCCCAAAGTAACAGTACCAAGAAAAATTCTATTTGATTTGGCTAAGTTGACATAATTTTACTCAGTAATACTTAATCAGTTTGTTTTTCTAAGACCATATACAGTATGAATTAAAAACTAATAATAAGCCTAGACGAGGTAAAGCAGGTTGCATCCACCATAATACAAGTTAGGATAGATAGCAGCCAGCCACTGATTAAAGTAGGTACCATTCCTAATTGGAAAAGTACATTATAACTATTTTGACAGATTTTCTGTGAGAAGTCAAATTGAGCTGTTCTGTCTTCAGGTATTCTAAGAGTAACCTTCAACGGATGCTCTGCTCAAGAAACTCGTGCCAATTTTTATGAATTAATTGAAAAATTAAATTTCAATTAAATATTCTTTCTCTTTCTATAAATTGTCCCATATCCGGTTCATGAAAAATTTAAGCAAATGATACCAGATAAAATGAAGTGACCATTGAATCACTGCAACTTGAAAATAAAGCCATTTGGTGGAATTGTTAATGATTCTGCATCCAGCACAGACATTAAATATGAAGAGATTGATAATGAATTTAATAACTGGTAAATGCTGAATTGAATCGTTCATTATTAAATTGATGATTTACTGCCACAGGAGATAAATGATACCCATTGAGGTACAGCAATGGATAGGGGCTCATTTGAATGTAATGATGAATTTATTGTTTGGGGATAGCAGAATCAAGACATAAGAATTCATTTTCTCTTGCAATAGTTGTAGTTGAATGTGACACAGCCAAATGAAAGCCAAAAAACAGGATATCTGTATATTAAATTAGGACATTGAAGAAAAAAACAATTTTAAACCAATGAAAAGATATCATTTGAATTTTAAGATATTTAACATTTATTGTTTTAACTAATGTTTTCCCAATTCTAGAGCCAAGAGCTGGTACCACTAAAGAATGGAACAAATGATCGAGTCACAATAGGCTTGGAACATTGGCTCTTTGGGAAATGGGCACACAAAGTCATCTCCACAGGGCTGTGCAAGTGATTTTGAATTCTGTCAGGGCTAGAAAACGAGGATTGGAGAGCTCCCACCCAGAGGTGAGAGCAATACAGTTTGGGTTAGATCTGAATCTTGTTAAGAA
>OZ038508.1:33554581-33607081 GCA_964036315.1 Acanthosepion esculentum | reverse complement strand
ACATAAACATATATGAACAGTGTAGGACTGGGCTGTTCATATATTTAATCAGTTTGTCTGACAATCCCAGGGTCACAAACTCACAATCCAACTATATATATATATATATATATATATATATATATATATAGTTGCATGGAAGTAGTTAGTAATCCCGGGTTTCACGCTTTTGTGATCATCAGACAAACTGGTTTATTTTTTCAAAAGTGGATCTATTTATGCTTATTTGTGTTTGTTTAAAAATAAACCACTTTTTCTGATGATCATAAAAGTGTGAAACCTGGGGTTACAAATTACTTTCATGCAACTGAATATGTTGGCTCTATCACAGATATTGAGCACTTAGCACCATGCATATAAAAAAAAAAATATATCTTTGTAAGCAAAGGGACTGCCTCCTTGGTCTTCATGTAATCACGCTCTAGCATTTTCTATTTCTATTCCCCACCCTTTCCTTCTCTATTTTTTCTGCTACACAAATTTTTTTTTTTTTTGTGCAGAAAATTGTACTGTTAGGGTTTATAATATGGAAAATGTCTTTCTTATTCATACACATTGATCATTATTAATTTTAATGTTTTAATTGTGTGAATTTTGCCTGTGTCATTTAGCTATTTATTATAGAATTATTAAAAAAGTTCCCCGTAGACCTTGATAAGCTAGGGAACGAAACCGGTCGGTCTTTTGAGTGATTGTTTCATTTTTATTTTTTTACTTTCTCTCACATTATGCCCATTAGTAATAAATATTATTTATTTCTAGCTATTTGTAAGTTTTGTACCTCACATAATTTATTCAAATATATATATATATATATATATATATATATATATATATAAGCAATATACATAATGTTACATTGAATGCACATCTCCAAGTTTAATGGTTTCTGCATTCGTCGGGTGTGAATTATTTGGGTCAACACCAGTTTTTTTAGTATTAGTTACGAGATTTTATTGTTACGGTGGATTATTATGGCTTTTATTTATTTAAATGAATATTAGTTTAATTTTTTATTTGAATTTAGGCTCAGATTAAAATTTAAGATTGAAAATAAGGTTGCTAATATGAATTATAATTTTAATTTGAAAACAGACACTATAATGAAAAAAAATGTTTTGAAAGAAATCAAGGGAGTAATTATCGTTTTCATGAAAATCAATAAAAAAAATTATTATTAATAAACTTAAAAGTATAGATATTAATAATAAAATATTTAGTGACAAATAGAAAATATATGTATTTGTATATAATTGGTCTCTCGTACATCTACCTATGTTTACACATTTGGTTATATATATATATATAACATTTCAAAACAAAAAAAATTCACATCTGACGAATGCAGAAAGCATTAAACTCATAGTTGTGCAATCAATGTACCATTATTTATATTTATTTATCTATATACTCCCACTTGATGTCAAAGTTCAATCCCAACAGCAAAGAATCTCATTGAAGTGAAACTGCTCATCATAATTGGAGAAATTTCGAAGTCTGCTCAGTGATGAAATATTAATAGCTTGTTTTTTTTTTGTTTTTTTAGCTACTGAAAGTTACAAGCCAGTTTTTATTCCAATTGAACTTAGACCAAGATAAATATATTTACCCGGCATCACAAAAGAAGGCTGGATGTGACACAAGGTCGCTTTATCGTTGGGAGCACCATATGCATACTTTGGGTCAAGGACAAAAACTGGTTTCTGCTCAGCCCCCATGACTACCCAGCTGCCAGGCTCTGGTCATATACATTTTTGGAGGTGCACAGTATCATCTGCATATTTACTAATCATCTGAGAATTTTTCTTGGCAGATTGTTAATATAAATCAGAAAGATTAGGACTGAGGTGAGAAAACACATTGAGAACAAAGACAGACTGAATTAGTAACCAGTTCAGAGAATGAATGTGATGAGATCATCATAATATTTTTGGGCTAAAATAGTCAAACTATGGCAATGAAGATAAGAAAACCAATTCTTACCTGAAAAATTAATTTGTGCACTGTTCTGTTGAAAAAGAAAATCAAAATCGGATTGGGTTGATTTTAGTAGGCCTCAAAATATGATAGTTGGTTGTTTCTCGACCAATCATGACCCTTCTTACACAAAGAAGGCTACTTTGAATAACAGCAGGATTTCTCGGTTCTTCATGGATGAAGAAGGTAATTGTACATTGTGAGATTTTGATGATCACTTTTTGATCTACATCTCCTATATTTTGTTTACTTTGTGACACAAATTGATAGGCTTTGGAATTATGAACCTTGATTTTAGATTTTGGGATCTGACTATCCCATTGCTATTTCTCACACAAGCAAAATTTTTTTTTTTGTTTTTGTTACAGCTTATAATAATATATTTTACAACACTGGGAGACTTGATTTTTCTGTCAATTTTTCTTTTGTGTATAAGCAGGTAAAATGAAACTGGAGAGTCAGTAAGGTGACAAAATAGAATCCAAAACCAGTGTTAAATTCTGTGAAAATGCTGTCAGAAATGCTTCCATACTAAAGTTTTTATATATCTACCATTTCTGGTTATCTTGTGATCTGAGCACTTGTAAGCTATAAGAGTAGTTCTAAAAATTCACACCTGATGAAAAACTCTTATCCCCCCCCCCAAAAAAATGCACTTCTCTCTTTCTCTTGATAACTTCCTTGAGCTATTACAGTTTCATGTATATTTTTGATGAATGTCTTTTGAAAAAAATAAAATCTACATCTACCAGTACTTCTATTCAAATTCATATCAGGTGGCAAAAGACAATCTAAGAAAATTCATTTTGGGAATTTCTGTTTCAACAATGCAGTCTGGTGATCTTGTGCAAATAAGATGAGGTAGTGGGGACCCTAAGTTACACCATTATTTAAAAATATATGGCAATGTTTAACCTTTGGATCTGAAAACAAAAAGCAAAATAAAACGTGTCAAAAGGATGGTTTTTCTTGAGACACTGCTACTATTGCCTATTGCTCTGTTGGCAATGTTTGTTTTAAAAAGCTATGTTTAAAATTTTAATAAGAATGTTACATACTATTTAGTTGTTAGATTATTTACAAAATTATAGAAAAAAATATATGAACCAATTACAATGCAATATTTATCATTTACCATTCTTTAAAGATTTATTATTTCCCATTTTATGAAGAAATATGAAAAGATAATTTTTATCCATAATTTAATAAAGAGGTCTAAACATGAAAATTTAAACACATAACATTAATTGCAAATGTTTAAAAAAAAAAAGAAAAAAAAAAAAAGGATTTTCTAGGTTTTTCCTTCAATTTCTCTTACCACAAATTCACTGAAATATGTTGACAGCATCTCTTTCTGTAAATTCATTGTTTTAATTTTAGGCAAATACACAAAATTATTAATGAACATGAGCAAATTAGGCGTTTTTTGTTGAGCAACACAATCTACATAAAATACTTTATTAATGAATATGTGTGTGTGTAGGAATTTACAAAGATATTTGCAAAGTTTGACCTCCAGTGGAGCTCTGTAAGTAACCCAACAGCCTTGGTGCTGAGAGTTTACTAACTGATAATTAAGAGAGAGATTTCGCAGGTTGAATAGGTATGACAATAGGTGTTTCTTCTTGATAAAAGCTGTAGGCAGTTTACTGTTTTCCATAAGCTTTACAGTTTGCATCAGACCAGATGTATAAATGTAATAGAGTTTGAGTACATGTATTTTAAATTGACTCACGAACATCCAAGACTCCCTGAATTATGGCCTTTATATTATTGGTTTCATGTAAGCTTCTTAAATGTGTGACACACACACACACACACACACACAAACAAGAATTTTAGATATTAAAAATGTGACTTAACATTAAATCTACTTTAAATTTAGATATATTTCTGATCACATTGTGTCAAGTGTTGAATCATGTAGATCATGATGAACATATATCAAGGGACATTATCTATGACTGAAAGTTTTATTGAACCTTGCGCATATAAAAATAATCAAGTTCTGAAAAGAAAGGATATATCAGAAAACCTCCTTTTGTGTTTATTTATTCTTTTATAATTAGGTGATTTCCTGAACCAAAGACTGTAATTTTGAGTTAACAATGCAAATATATGGACCGTCTTGGATAGCAGGTGTTCAACTACGGTATTTGAAATAAGATGGCTTCAAGAGTTAAATGGTTATGAACAATTAGTTAGGGAACAGTTCTCTTCTTTGATGCTCACCTTTGGTGATAGCATCAGTGCCTACCAAGAAAGACTTCCTTGTAGACTGGGGAGGACAGATATATCATCTAATGTTTAATGGTATACTTCATAGAAATGCATGAAGAAAAAAAATAAAAGGATTCTTAATTTTAGGAAAGGAGGGAAGAAAACAAAGTGCAATCTTCTACTTGAGCCATTGTTCTTTATCTTTTCATTTCTGGCAATTAAATCAGGGCAATACTTGTGCTATCCTACAAAATTGGTGATATGTAGAAAATTTCTATCAACAATTTGGTCATCGTTAGCACTGGAAAAAATTGGTTTGCAATGCATGTATTAATCATGAATTCTGTATTGTACATGCGTGAAATATGTTAAAATTTAAGCTGAGTTTTATCAGTCTTTGTATATGTTATGGGACCTTACCTATAACGACAGAATGAACTCTTCCTGACACTATGAATACTGTGCCTCTCAAGAGAGAGGGACAAGACAGAATTGAATCAAGCCAATAGTAGTTCACTCCAAACCAGTCTGACAGTCATACTAACACCTTCCACATCTTGTATTATTTTTCTGTGTAATATATCTTTGTTATTCCTACTCTTGTGTTCGTGTTGTTCTTCCTTGGTCCTAACCTTGGACCATAACAGTATAGCAACTAAATTTAATGAAATTGGCTTTCAATCTGAACACATGATGCAAAAGATTTTGGAAACTAGATTTGTGCAGAAAATGTGGAACAACAGTGCATGCAAAAATCTTAATGCAGGTATTGGTAACTTGATAAACAAGTTTAAAGATATTGTCATTTAATGGCTGAAATGAATCAAATGCTCCTTGTTATACAAATAAGTCCTAATTGTTCACACAATTCAGTGTTGATTTAATGGAAAAGAAGTTGCAGGAATAATCCAAGATATTTTTTCTATACATGCTCACACGTCATCTAACTCAGAAACAAAAACTATCAAAAACAAATGGCAAAAAATGTCTACCAGCTCAGCTATACCTTCAGATCCCTTTTTTGGTTTTCACTCATAATAACCTGACATATATTTGCACCAAGATTAGTTTATTGAAAATTGTCAGGATGGTGTAGGGTCAATTTTTCATTACAGTTACTCGTTATCTGGAGTTGGCTGATTTGAACCATTTTAGCTTGTAATGCTCTTAGCAAACCAGAATTACTTCTAATAGGTCAGGTGTTGTGATTCTATAGAAGGAAAACCAATATTGATGAGGCACAGTTTTTGTGTTCATATTGTCTAACAAAGATATCAAATCACAAAGTGAGCAACTCCACAAGAACAATGTATCTATAGCAGCAGCATACATTAGCCTCCTACTAAAGATTATGTGAAACAGGTTTATGGTGAAGACAATGAAAATGAGGTTCAGTTTGTAAACAAAACCAATGAGGAATCACATTGTACAATTCTACAGCAACATGACAATGATAGCTGGACAAATCTTTCATGTGATGAAGATATTTCTGGCAGGAATGCTACTGTCAAGTATAAATTCTATTCTATTAAATAACATATTGAGAATGAATTTTGGTAAACTTGGAGATTGATCAGATGTATTTTATTTTGAGATAGTTGCTGTGTTTAATAGTTTAACATGTTTTTAATCATTTCACCACAAGCAAGGCAGGAATGCCACTAGTAAATGGGGGGGGGTTACAGAGAGTGAAGATGAGAGAAAAGATTAGGTATAGAGGGGTGGGGGGGCAGGAAAAGGATAAAAGCTGAACAGGCAGGTGTGAACCAAAGAGATGAATGTGGTTTAACTTGCCATTTCCTTGCTGGGATGAAAGCATCGATGCTGGTTTTCATCCAAGAGGAGACCTCAACATTTATGAAGAGGATCATTAAAAACTGCATTCCAAGGGACATTATGAAGGAAGTCACAGAACAGGTCCCTATACACTTGTTGATAACAGAAAGATATTCTGTTCGTTGGAGGTTCTTGGCTGGTAGGGGAACGGAAAGTGATGTTTACGGACACTGCTGCATGATCAGAGTTGCCAAGAGGGAAGAGCTATGTAGTACGACATGAGTCTGGGATAGATGTAAAAAAGAGATCTGGAAGAGAAGTGTGTCCATCAGGGTTACTGGGGAAATGTGTGGGGAAGTCCACCTGAGAGACTGAGAAGTTAAGGGTTTAGATTTCAGTGGGATCATTGATAGAGTGTTTAAACCACCTGGCAAGGTGGTCATTAGAGTCACCCTACACAAATATATTTGCAAACGGCCTTGTCTATATTATCAGAAATACTATTTAGCATGCAGTAGTCATGAGAGGAAGGGAAATGATAGAAGAGATAGGGGAGTGAGTTGTTGAAGGAGACGGAGACACCTATAAAAGTGGTGTGGAGATTCAAGAGAGAGTTCCCCTAGCCAATGGGTGATGTTCGGACATAAACTCCCAGGCCATGCATGTGAACATTAGAGTCCTTCCTAAAGAGAGGAAGATAACCATGAATCAAGAAATCAGGAGAGAGGATTGAAGAGTTAAGATTAGTTTCAAAGAGAGCTAGAAAGTTCGGAGACTTTTTGAAGAGGAAAGATTCCACACTTCAGAAGTTGGTATGAAAACCATGAATGTGGGAGGAAGAGAGGTTGAGGGGTGTAGGTGATTTTTGTTGAGTTGGTTTAGTTTTATATCTTTTGTAGCTTATAGTCATGGTGTGTTGTTTTGGTAAGGAAAGGTCTAGGGTAGTAGCAGCAGTCAGTTGTCTAATGTAAAATTTGCAGGAAGGGAACTTGTACAGACTGCAACATAATGTAGTGACTGGGTTGCCCACCACAGGAGCTTGCAGGGACAGTCTTCCATGTGTGACAGCAAGAACCCTGATATTATGCAATGGTCAGAGGAGCCTCTCAAAATGCTACACAATAGTTTTGGCTCCAGTCAGGAACAGTAACCAGAAAACTGCCAACCCAGTACTCTCAGTATGAAGAGACGTTGCCACCATCAACACACATCACAAAAAATTCATGACAGCACCACTATTACAGCCTGAGAAAAGGAGAGGAATCAGGAACCCCTTCCTAAACAGGCAATAAGGTATAAGCCTCTACTCCTGTTCAAGAGAAGGGGGAGGAGTACAGACTGGGTGATAGAAAAGTCCATTTACTTCTATTTGATGAAATTGTGGAGATAAAGGAGAGCAAAATTAAGCACTGGAAGTAGAATTATGTGCATGGGCAAAGCTAAAAGTCAAGATATCTGCGAGATGGGCAGTTATGGAGAAGATAAGGAATGACAGTATTATTACTCAAGCTGGACTGGCAGAATCATGAAGACTGGGCTGTTTTGGATACCTCTAAGCTTTTTACAGAGTTTGGCATACTGGTCTGCTTTACAAAGGTTATATTTCAAGAGGAATTTTTTTTTATTTGATTCAATCTTTATCAGATCATGAAATAAAAGTCAGACATTCTTCTAGATCAGCCCCAGAACTATCCTGCAACCAATGTTGTTCCTTATTTTCATTAGCAACCTTCCCGATGTCATCAGTTATGAACTTGGTATCTAGCCTGATGTCACAACTATTTACCCCTGTCTTAATGGTAAGTTTTATTAGTCCTGTAAGTCAAATTGGCAGCTGATTTAAAAAAAAAAAAAGAAGAAGTCTTACAATCTTGTTAATTGGGGCAAGAAATGGCTTGTTAATTTTAACATCTCCAAAACAAAACTGTTCTCTTTTTGTTGCAACCGAGGGAAGGTTACTGAATAGAATAATCACACAAAGGTTGGTAATGAACAATAATACTTAAGACAAGAACAACACATATAAGATTCACCAGAAGTGTTATTTCAGGTGGCTGATAAATTGCTTAGCTTACCTGAAAATTGATGGGTTTCTACGACCTTTACTAACTAAATTTTGTGATCAGCCAAGATTGTAAACTGATCTTTTTTCCAAAAATGAGCAATTTCAGTATAGCAAAAATGGTAGCTAACCATGAAAAAGAAAGGTTATTTTGGAATCAGCACCATCAAATTAGCTAAAAAAAAATGTGTTTCTTGGCACCAAAAATCATGTTGGTCAGTGTTATTTGCCATCTTTACAGGCTTGAAATGCATTAAAATATCTAAACAGATTAATGGCCATCTTTTATGTCGAGAAACTATTGCTTCATTTAAAGAGCCAAATTTGCCTATAAATGTGACAAGGACTTGTTTTTTCCTTTTATAAACTAAGAGGTGAAATCTATTTTTTTTATTTTGATTTAACAGAGCAAAATAAGTGTCATAATAATCAAAATTGATATTTAGTAAAGAGAAACATTTCAGTTGTAAACATTCATTTTTACATAAAAATCTACTTTTTGTGTAAAAATCTTTAAAGCAAGGAATAATATCAAAAATATTTGTTTTGGAAAATCTTTTATTCAAAGAAATAGTCACTAATTTAAAATTGCTAACAAGGATATCCGCTTAAGTTAGTTCCACTTTCACAATCCAATAAAGTCTCATACTGCCTAACATTAACTCTTTAACCATCCATTTCCTTTTGTTGTTCTGAAATGCAGCTAAAAGAAAATAAATTTCCTTAGTCAGCTTTTGATGGTAGCGTAAAGTGGAAGGGGTTTTAAACCGTCAAGTAATTTAGCATTTTGCAGGAAATACATTCAAGAATGAAATTTTCTTTTTTTTTTTAAATGCCTCTACACATTAGAGGCCATGTTTTATTTGATGATGTTTATATTCATAGCTTTTCTTCATTCAAAGTAACATTTACAAGATAAATGAAACATTTTCCAACAATCAGTAACAAGGGAGTGAAAAAAATCACTCTTCTACAAAAAAAAAACAAACAAAAAACAAAAACAACAAAAATGTAACATTCATGAGTTTATTGGCCATGACTCTGGAGAAATATCTGAAGGTCCCTAACATTGTTTCTAAGACAATTTGCAGTAAACTACTCAACATCAAATTAGATACTAATAGTTTTTTTTTTGTATTTTGAATTGCCCAGTAGCCAGAAAAGGTAAAACTGATCAAATTTAACTGTAAGAATACTGAAAGGCAACAATTAAACAATTGGAGTCTCAAGAAAATACTATGTATACCAGCATATTAAATTCTACAAAAAAAAAAAAAAAAAAAAATGTATGCAAATACCCACGTTCACTCACAAGACTGGGATCAACCCATGGTGTTGTTTTTGAGCACTTTTCAATAGCCAGGTCAATAAAGATGACAACTCCTTGACAAATCAACCATGGTAAGATTCAAACCTGGGTCTCATGGCTGTAAAATTAATGTTCTAACCACTTGGCCATGCACACATATGCCCTATTTTAATATCAGTACGCAACTTCAAGATCAAAGTCTATGCTATGAGCTATGTGAAGTGAGTTACTAAAATCAATCATTAATTTCTAATAATAAAAAAGACTTTTTTTTAAAAAAATCAATCATTCTAAATTAATTTACATTCTATAACTGTTTACTTTACCCTCAATATCATTAATGACAGCAAAAGAAAAACCTTGTTTGTGCTATTTTTACTCTGTTGCTTAACTTGATGAAAACTAACATTCCTCTGACTTTTTTGCATTTTATTAATAAAATATGTCCAATTACAATGACATCAGCATTAGGGTCTGGAGATATTGATCAGGTTGATGAGATGAGAATTTTATTCGATCTACAGGCATTTGTTATTTTATCAAAAGCCCACATTCATGATTAATACAAATAACAGAAAAATGATTTGTATAAGTTTTAAGTATGCATTATCCTTTCTGGAAGTAATAGATAGCATATGTAACTTGAAGCAATGGCAGTTAAGATGTTGACATTCCACACTACTTCAAACAAAAGGTTAGGAAGTGTTATATTCCATGCTAAGGGAATAAACACATAACACCAGGTGGATACTAGAAGAAAGGTTTTATTATACACAACAAGTACGACATGAAATACAGTACAGTTATACACACAGGTCAATCTAGTAGTGAGTGCCACTAATTGGAAGGTTGGACATACTTGTGTCGTCTCTGTCACCTCCTCCAGTCTCTTGTAGACGGTCGACTTTATAGGTACTTACTACCTATAGTTTAATAATTCATGGAGGTGACTAGTTATTCCATTACATCAGGTCGGAAACCCTCATCAATACTGGAAAGAGGGATAACTGTTAGTCGGCTAGAGAAACCTATTTTCCTGAAAGATTGTTTTATGAAAAAGATTTAATTTTCATGTACAATGAATGCAGAATGTTTCCTTATAAGGAAGTGGCTAATATTACCATTCAGTGTTCAGAATAACAATCTTCAGGTTATACAGTCCATTACTCTACCATTGAGCTTAATCCATATTGAGAAACTCTCTTCAAAATGAAAAATTACAGTTTTTGAGAGAAAAGTTAAATAATTTCCAAACATATTTGAATGGAAACTTGTACGTCAAAACAGTCAATCAAAAGGTTTTGTAATACGTCCAGCTTCAGGGAGAGTTAAATTCATGCCTTTAAGTATTAATGACTAAGAAGCGTGAATAGAAATTGAATCAGTTCAGATTATGTTTTCAGAGTCACAAAACAAGTCTTCAAGTTTTCTTTCTAATACAGTTAGTTTTCTTAAATGGTCAGCTGTTTATTCCTGATAACCAGACAAGAACTTGCTTTGACATTTATCTAAAGAATTAGCAAACCGGGAAATAAAATGAATTCTTAGAAAACCAGATTTTATCAGCCTTAAACAAATTAGAAAGGTTTGTTTTTTTCAAAGAGTTTAGACAGTGTGCCAAAAGAAAATATAAACCTACAATCTACTTAAAAAAAAAAAGAAAGAAAAAAAAAAAGGTGCCAAGTTGGTGATGCTTGTTATGATGATGGATTAAATTAAAATGAGATAAATGAAATCTCAATACATGACATTCAGCCTGACATTGTTGAATAAGCATTCTGTATATCTGCATTGGGAGGAGTTAAAAGTTCATGTTCCGATCCACTGACCAAATAGAATTTCTTTGTTGAGGTACTTCTTCAGTGGGCTGAGATTTGTGTATGTTTTTTTTATATTGTTTTTCTTATGTACATAAACATGTACAAGATGGCTCAATTTTAAATATTGAAGAAAGCTTTTTAATACAAAAAACTGTGTTATTCAATATTTGTACACAAAATGTAAAAATTCTGTAATGAATTTCAACCTCTAAAAAAAGAATTTTTCCATTGTTTTGATATACAGGAATTTATAAAACACACACACACATGGCCACTTGTCTAGTACGGTGGCTAGCCAATCCCCATTGCAGACGCTCGCTCAGGCACATTTATGTTTGCTCAACACCCACAGAGCCCACCTATGGCTTATACTTTAACTATGCTGAGCAGACCTTAGTTACAGTTTCTAGGAGAGAGCGTGTTATCTAGAATGATCAACAATCTGAACAAGGCCAGTACTCTCAAGCCTTTGGCCACCATTACTTTTGTGCTAGCACAGCTATCGATGGCCCTCAAGTTCTGTCTACCCAATTTCATTCACAAGGCTTGGGTCAACCTGTGGCATGGTTTTCAGGTACTTTCCAAAAGGTGCTGCACACTGGGATTGACCTTAATCCATTCTGATAACATCAGAAAGTTTCCTTCCTGAAAAAAATCGACCATGGTGAGATTCAAACCCAGGTCTCATGGTCAGAAAGTGAGAACATTCTAACCACTTGGCTACATACCCATAAACACACATTTGTCTTATATATATATAGATATTTTTTCTTCAAAAATTATAACAAACCTGTTAGAACTTCACTACAAAAATAACCATTTTGTTTCAACACTTCTGGTGTCTTCTCATGTGATGGTGTTGAATGTAGAATAATAAATTTTAAAAGGTTCAAATCAACCAAGCACCACTCAATAGGGGAAATGCTGTTACATAAGCTACAATGACCAATCAAAATACAAGTATATGAGAATTCAAAAAACTTGACAATGAACCTTGGTTATAATTATTAATGCCTTAATGTTAATGTTAGACTAAAATTGAAATCATTCTAATGGATTAATTATAATTTTACTATAAAAATGAAAATAAAAATTACCAATTTTAAATTTAACCTGTATTAAGTTTAAACTATTATAAAATTATTTAAAGGAACTGAGGGCAAAATACATATATTTTATTATTCATTTTCTTTTAATTGAAAAGCTAAAATCTCAATTAGAACAAACACTAATTTAAGGAGATAAAAACATTGGAACAACTTAGATACATTTGAAGTGATGATATGGGCAGGGAAAGAAATTTAACAAATGACAATACATACACAATCATATAATATACAAACACAGACATATTTAGATATATAAACATACAAAAACACAGAAAAAACAGGAAATAGATGTTCACAACCAAAAAACGGAAATATAATATCAGACACGTATACAATGAAAGGAATATATAAGCAATTTTTGAATAAATAATAATGGCTCCACTCTGTATTTAGCACTCTTTTAAGAATAGCATTTTTGGTTATTGGAATTTATTCTGTTTACACCAATCCTATACTTGGGTATATATATATATATATATATATATATATGTATATATATATATATATATATATATGTGTATGTATATACACATATATATATATATATATATATGTATGTATGTATGTACCTGGTACTGTAAGCAGTGTGGCTGAGTGGTCTAAGGCGTTGCTTTAGAATCACGAGGCACCAAGTTCGAATCCTGGCTGGAATTAATTTCAGCAGCTATCGGACTCCAAGCGCAGGGCACCTTTGGCAAGTGTCTGTTCCATAGCCACGGGTCCACCAAAACCATGTGAGGGAATTTGGGAGAGGAAACTGTGTGGAAGACCTCGTTGGCCAAAGCTAGCACGATATCACAAAAACACCGTGATTGCGAGTTGAGGTGGCCAGCCTTGTTCATTTATGATCACGCTGGGTTCGCACCAACGCTCTAAAACTGTTAATTGGCTCTGCACATGCCAATAACAGTATAAACTGCAGGTGGGCTCTGTGGGCATTTCCCAGGTGGGAAATTGCAAAAATGCCTGTGCAAATGTTGCAATATGCGCTAGCTAGCTGTGCATTGCAACGGGTGTCCTCGATATCGAGTGGCCAATTATTATTATTATATACACATACATATATATGTATGTATGTATGTATGTATGTATGTACATATATATATATATATATACACACACACAGACACATATATATACATACATACATACATGTACACATATATCCACACATACATGTACACATATATCCATACATACATGTACACATACATGTACACATACATGTACACATACATCCACACATACATGTACACATACATGTACACATACATGTACACATACATGTACACATACATGTACACATACATGTACACATACATGTACACATACATCCACACATACATGTACACATACATCCACACATACATGTACACATACATCCACACATACATCCACACATACATGTACACATACATCCACACATACATGTACACATACATCCACACATACATGTACACATACATCCACACATACATGTACACATACATCCACACATACATGTACACATACATGTACACATACATCCACACATACATGTACACATACATCCACACATACATGTACACATATATCCACACACATCCACACATACATGTACACATATAGCCACACACACATGTACACATATATCCACACACACATGTACACATATATCCACACACATCCACTCTTACATATATACACATTTACGTACGTACATACATACATAAACAATATATACATAAAACCTTACGCATCTCCATACAAATACCTACACACACCCATCTAAACAACTAAACAATAGAACTAGTAAATCAGAATAATAATAGAACTAAAAACAGAAAGAAGGTAATATGGTTTAACCCAACGTATCTTTCTAAGATTAATAGATAAACACTTTCATAATAAACATCCACTACATATAATTTTCAATAGGAAGACACTGAAAATTAGTTATTCATGCATTAGAAACATGGAGAAAATTATGTCTTCCCATAATTGTAGAATACTTAGAAACGACCATAGTAATGAAACTCAATCTAGTAACCCTACCTGCAATTGTAGGAATAAAGACCTTTGCCCAATCGGGGGTAAATGTAGGTATGAAAATGTAGTGTACGAGGCAACAATCTTCCCCAAGGAAAATATAAACCAGAAAAAAAGATATATAGGTATATCTGCGGGTGATTGGAAACAGCGTCTATACAACCATAAACGCTTTTTTAGATATAGATACCTCAAAAATCAAACTTCCTTATCCAAATACTACTGGGATATGGCGGATAAGGGACTAACCCCACTTTTTGAATGGAGATACCTATCAAGAGCAAAAACCTCCAATAACCTCCGTGATCGATGTGATCTGTGCATTGCGGAAAAAATTTTATTATTAGAGATAAGAATCAAGATGAGTTGCTAAATCTTCATAGTGAGATCTTTTCTAAATGTAGGCACAAAAAACGATTCAAAACATAAACATGGTTTTATAATGTATTGTTATTTGTGACAGTACCATCTTGGTTCAATAACTTCTGGTATGACATTTTAATGGAATGACTTATTATCTATATGTATCATTGTGTATGTTTATGTGACATGCTATGTATTTGAAATTTTTTTCTTTTTTTTGTTGTTAATCTTTATTCACGTGGTTTATATGTGTGAGTGTGTATGTAGGTAGACGTTTTCCCTAGTAACTGAGATGCAAAATCAGATAGTTTTATAACACTTATATACTTAGGTAAATGTAAGAGATAGATATGCATTACTCACTCTGCTGGTTTTTAATATTTTTAATATTCTTAACGTTGTCTTCCTCAATGTCCTTGAAGTATTAATTTAGTTTCCCCTGCTTATTTTTATATGTTAAATGTATATATGGATAGATATGGTCCCTAAGGTTTTCTAATTCATTTTTAAACTTTTTGTACTTTTTGATTTATATATAGATATGTATATGTGCATTCATGTGTGTGCATGTATGTGTGTGTGTATGTATAGGGATATATATGTGTATGTATGTATATATATGTATGTAGATGTGTTTATATGTGTGTGCGTGTATGTTTAGGTATATATGTATAAACACACACACATTATATATATATATATATATATATATCTCTGTATATGGGTGTATATGTACGTATGTGTGTTTAGTTAGACGGATAGATAGAAGGATACATTGTTTGTTGAGATGGGTGTGTGTAGGTATTTGTATGGAGATGTGTAAGGTTTTATGTATATATTGTTTATGTACACGTATGTGTATGTATGTACGTAAATGTGTATATATGTAAGAGTTGATGTGTGTGGATATATGTGTATATGTATGTATACGTGTATATATGTATATGTATGTGTATCTGCGTGTATATATGTATATGTATGTGTATCTGCGTGTATGTATATATGTGTGTGTATGTGTATATATGTGTGTACATGCCTATATGTATGTATGTACATGAAAATATTAATATTTGTTGTGTATGTGTGTATACGTATGTGTTTTTGAACATGAAAATTTAGGTCCTTGCTAGTTTAGATAATCGTTATTTTTATATGTTTATATTAGATTTGTGACCTGTAGTTGATATTACAATGTCAAATTTTCTTGATTACACAGCAGCCCTTTTATAAAGGCCCTCCGGTTTTAGTTCCCCCAACCCACCTCCTCCTACCCCTTTTTCTTTTCCTCTCTGTCTCTCATCTTCTGAGCTTTAAGATTTTATCGTCTATTGTGTGTGTCACCAAGAAATGGATACACTCTTCCGGTGTATCTTTGATGTATCAGACTTTTGAAAATATACATATTTTTCTCACTTAAACTGTCTTTGCCTACCCTTTTTTAAAACTTCTCTGTGTTAAATTTGAATCCCCCCTTCATCTTTAGACCTTCCTATTCTTCTCTCATCTGTTACCCCTCCCTTTGGCTTTCATTCACTCTAGCAGTCGCCCTACACTCTCACTAAATTTTATTTTTTATTCCCGTTTTTTATTCTGTTTTCTGATGAATTGGATCGTATTTACAATTCCAATGGAATAAATTATGACCATGGAATATTAGTGTTTAAGCCTTTTTATTATATCCTTACTCTGTCCTGGACATTGAGTTCTACCTGGATTCTATCCTCTTGGAAGTATTTTTTTATACAGATATGTATGTGTGTGTATGTATATTTATATTTTAGATATATGATTGCATATGTATGTGTATATTTACCACCAGTAATATTATATATATATATATATATAGTAGCGGCCATAATATAAGGAACGGAAACAACAAAGACATAAATATGTGTCTTACTTAAAAAGTAATGCATGATTAGCAATGAAATTTTTACCGAATAAAGATTAGGGTG
The DNA here is from genome assembly GCA_964036315.1 of Acanthosepion esculentum. Taxonomy (NCBI): domain Eukaryota; kingdom Metazoa; phylum Mollusca; class Cephalopoda; order Sepiida; family Sepiidae; genus Acanthosepion; species Acanthosepion esculentum. The sequence continues at coordinate 33,590,462 of OZ038508.1, read as the reverse complement.
TAATGCATAAATATTATACAAAGTTACAAAAATTTACATAATAGTTTTTTTTTAAATAAAGATTAAATGGAACAAAGGAAATAAGCTACTGGACAAAAGTTAAGGAACGATCTTGTTAATACTTGATTGTGAACAAAATATCAACAAAATTTAATATTTGGTAAACATCTTATTTCCAATGACTTCTCTGCATCGTCGACCACATGATCTAATTAATTCCTTGCAAAAATCAGCAGTAATTCCCTCCCATTCGTCTTTCAATAACTCCCATAGGTGATCCTGGTTTTACGGGTTTCTTTTCTGAGCCCTTTCTTCAATTATCTTCCAAACATTTTCTATTGGATTCAGGTTCGGGCTCTGGGCTGGCCACTTCATTAGGGCAATTCCTTCTTCTTCAAATAAACCCATAACCTTCCAAGCCTTGTGGCAAAGTGCATTGTCCTGCATGAAAATAGTAGATTCATAAAGATTATGGTGTAATCTTGGTACCACATGCTGCTGAAGAAGCCTTTTGTAAATCTCAGCATTTGTCATGTACGCGGATGATAGGGCCAACTCCTGCAGATTAAATCATTTCCCACACCATCACACTACCGCCACCAAACTTAACGGTTTTCTTGACACATTGAGAAGACAGTCTTTCACCTGTTCTACGGCATACGTAAGTTTTGCCCTCAGAACCAAATATAGTAAACTTGGACTCATCACTGAAATGAACTGTATCCCATTGTGCGTCAGTCCAAACAACATATTCTCTCGCATACTCCAGGCGTGCCCTTTGGTTTCGCTTTGAAATGAGAGGCTTCAAAGCTGGAATACGGGCATGCAATCCTGCATTTTTAACCTGCGAGCAACCGTTTTCCTTGAGATCTTATTATCTGTCTCTTCATTAAATTTACGGGCAATTGATGTAGCAGTTTCAAAATGTTTTTTTGTAGATATTCTAACAATTCTTTAATCTTCTCTTTGCAATGTTTTAGGAGGTCTGCCGGTTTTTGATTTTGCATCTAATGTTTTATTGGTTTTATACCTGCTAGTTACACAATGAACGACACTTTTAGACCTATGAACAATATCAGAAATTTCTGAAATTGACTTTTTTTTTTCTTGATAGCGATAATGAGTTTTTTTTTCTTCAAAAGAGAGCGTTTTGCGTGTAGAATTTGCCATATTGCTTAAAAATAAAGTCCTAATGATAAATGAACTTTTACTTATTGTTGAAAAGCTCCGAGTTTTTTAACAATGTAAATTGAAAGTTTATGCAACTTATTAACATTGTTCCTTAACTTTTGTCCAGTAGCTTATTTCCTTTGTTCCATTTAATATTTATTTAAAAAAAAAAACTATTATAATACACTGCATCTCATATGATTAATTATTTTTATTAATTTTTGAAAACTACTAAAGAGATTCATGCAAATATCATGGTCATTAAAAATGCAAATATTTGATATATGCATATTATAATAGTCTACAAGTAACTCTAATGATGTAAGCATTATAAATTTTATTGAAATTTTCAAGTTCCACAGTAGCTTGGTTACAAGAAATACATTTTGTTAGAATAATAAAATTTGCAAAGTTTATAAAGTATTTTAAACAAATGTTTAAAACTTAACAGTATTTTAAAGTTCATTTTTGCTGTTAAATTTCTGTCCACCAATATAAAACTTCATGGTTAAGCAAACAGGCTCAGGTATCTTTGAAACCCATTTAATAAGTTGTTATCTTAACAGCATCTGAAACTTGACATGGGCACATAACTTTAATCTCTATAATCCCACTACTTTGATGACATCTTATCTTGTGAGGATAGATTCTAGTCATAGCCACTTTGCCTTTACTCTATCTGCTTGGCCCCATTTGAGGGCAGGCGTCCTGGGTATGACAATAAACTACATCCGCATCCTGGGTAAGACGATAAACTACATCCAGCAGCAAGGCTTCTGATCAGGAGGTTTTGAGGAATGTGGAACCACCTCTTAATTGCTGGTGTTCCCAGGTCCACCCTTACCCGGGGTGGTAGCACCTGTTAGGGTCCCAGTTATGGGCAAATAGTTAACCCCAAAACCGGGGTCAAAACTCTATCAAAGTGTAAAAATAGATTTTAATATCAAAAATACTTTGTAAAAAATTATTATCAGCAATACATTTTTGAAAAAAAAAAAAATATATTACCAACAATATATTTTTGACAAAAAAAATATTACCAGCAATACATTTTTGGAAAAAAATATCACTGGCAATACAGTTTTAAAGGAAAACGTTATTACCAGAAATAGATTTTTGACAAAAAATATTACCAGCAATAAAAATTTTGTCAGCATTAAATAACCCATTGAGGTTGATATGCCATAAAAGAAAACAAACCAAACCATTTGAGGGCAGAACTAAATTAATTTTTTGTCATTTTCAATTTCTATTATTGAGGTTATATAAAGGATATTAGTGATCAGTCTCACATGTTTTACCGTTTGATTTAGTAGCCAGCATCTTGTTCTTTTTCACACTTCCTTATGACCACAAAACCTAAAAATTTCCAATTGACAAAGACTTATATTTGGTTACGAATTTTTCTTGATGATTAAACACAGCCTTATCAGATCTGCATCAGAACCACAGAATCCCCAATGAATTTCTTCTGTTGCTCATTTAGCAAATAAACCTTTGAAATTTCAATGAATATTTCTTTTATCCAATGATAAAATAGGAAATGGGTAATGTGAGCTGTGGCCTCTCTGTGTGTGTGTGTTCATATGATGGAATCAAATATAGATTCTGAAAATACAAGATGCAAAAATGGCAAAACATGTCTTTATAACTCTCATGTAGTTTGTATATAGACAAAATATTTCATATATAATTCATACATTTTCTTTCAAAATCACTTTCTTTTGAAATAAGCATTTGTTTTGCGAGCATATTCAGAATGATATTTAAGCAAAAAATAATCATTTAGGATTTTTACACTTAAAAGGAACTTTAAATAGTGGAGTAATGGATAGTGGCTCGGATTGAGAAATCAGAGATCTGAGTTCAAATTCCAGTCAGCTCCATTACATTCACTTACATGCTAATACCCTTGGGAAAGGTATGAATCCTCTTCTTCTCCACCAGGCTATGGGTAAATAGCAGGACAGACCAGGTTCTATAGCCTTGGATGGCAACTGGTCTACTGCAGAAGAAATGGAAACCTACTGCGGGGAAAAAATCTGCCTCGTCAGTCATGTATTGAAAGATACATGATCACCTAAGCATATATCACACATGGCACATAACTGACTGAATGTTTTTTTTATTGTCATGATATCAGATATCATGATACAAATATAAAAGTCCAAAATACTTTGTTAATTTATATTGGCGTTTGTCTGTAGATTACAAAGGTTACCAACAGATGTTCTTAAAAAAAAAGAAAGAAGTTTCCTTCCTTTTACTATCTTTGTAAATAAGGTGAAGAGATTTACAAAGAGAGAAGAGAAAGATTTAGGAAAGCAATATGTAAGGAAGAATATTTATTCTGAAGTGATTAATTTGCATAAATTAATTCAATTAATGAAGCAATTAGAAAGACATGATAAAGTAAGAATTTCTCTCAGTAATGAGTTATTATCTAGGAATTTAAAATTTGTGAAGTAATTACTTCACTGAACATTTGATTAATAATACAAAATATATCAGAGGCTGTAACAAAGTTCAAATAACTTGACAAGGTCGTGGCAAATATTTAAATAGGAGCAAATGAAATGCCAGAAGAAAAGTATTAGAAATAAATGTAACTTTATAGGAAGTTTTTCATTTAAGATGCAAAAGTTTTATCATCAGCCCAATGGACAGGTAGGAAAAATAAAGTTTCATAATAACAAAAGATACTGTCAAAAATATTTTAACATTCTTAGAACTTGCATGTTATGGCAGAGAAAGTAAGAAGATGGGAATTTGAGTTTCCTGCTATTTATTGCTAGGATTTGGACATTGGATTTTGAAATACAAAGAACTAAGAAACAGGAACATTTTGTTAGAAACAAAGAACGCTGAAATATTATGTAATATCAATCATCTTGCATGGCAGTGAATGTGGAATAATCTCCTCACAGGTGAAGAGAAAACTGGAGACAACGGAAATGTGGTTCTACAGAAGAACAGTGCCAAAGGTAAAATTTAAGTGAGTCTAGTAATACAAGACAGTTTACGATAATAAGCCATGGAAATTGTTTTCCCCATGAATCTCAATTGAATTTCTAAGGGGCTCCAAAGTGGCAAGAATTTATGCATGTCTTGGTACAATCCAGCAGTTACAGCTAAGAATTTTAGAATGAGATTCTATATCTGTGGCTTAATGAATTGCATTAGCACAAATACAATGGTGAAACCATATACTTGAAAAATATTGAAACTGATGGTTTCTAAGTTTAGTTTCATTTTTCAATTATCAGTATTATAACACCACAGAATCTGTTCTTGTTGCTGTGCAAGTTTTTCATATGCATAAAAAAAAATAAAAAGTATCTGCAGACTCCCCCCCGACTCAGTCATTTCTTTTCAATATTCTCAGATGAAGTATTTCGCATTATTGTATTGATGAGGCAATTCTCTATTTTTATTTTCGTTGATCTATTAATTCTTTGTCAGGTAAATGTTGATTTTGTTGGTCTTAAGGAGTTACTAGATATTGTTTTCAAAGTTCTGTCTTCATAATCAGTAAGATCCTTGGAATTTAGAAAAGTCACACAATCTGGTTCAGTGGAAGAAACACACAAGTGACACTAATGAAAACAGGACTAGTGAGTAGTAACTGATATGAGTTATCTCCACTTTAAGCATGGACAGCAGAATAAGAACAATCTGTCTACAAAGATTGAATAAAAGGTTTGGCTCAACATTTTAAGGTCACTGAGTATGAAGAAAGACACCTGAAGATTGCCAAAAGTAAAACAGCCGATATATTATCAACAGAATGATACAATTTTACAGAATCACAAGACTGAGTGTTACGTCAATGTTAGGTATAATATTTCAACTGGCGGAATTGGAAGGACTTCACTTCCCTCTTTAAGAACTCCTGCTGTGGAAAACATCATAGATTATTAGAAATAAATTAAGTTTTTCCAATCTAATCTGTTGACATTCCTAACACGTGATCTTAACACTAATGTGATTCTATTAGCATGTGGAGAGGAGACAAGAAATACATTTTTGAGTGCATTCTTAAGTTCACTTCAGTTGAAATATTGGGCTAAAAGCTAAATGAAGGCAGTTGATGGTGGGAAGAATCGTTTGTGAAATTTCCCCCCATAAAACCCCATTTAATTTTCCAAAACTGCCTTCCAAAAAAGAAAAAAGAAATCCTTTGATAAACTACATCCAAGTGTTCAGTTCAGAAATATTTCCTTGTCATATTCAATTAAACTTGTATTAAATCTTAAACACGAATACGGAAATCGTCTTGGTGAAATTAATTATCAGTAAAGAATAAGTCAAGTGAAATTTGAACTTGCCTTTTCTTATCCTTAGGAGCCCATATATTGGTGATCACACTTTACTGATTAATGGTAATGTCAGCCATTTTCCTATAAGGAAACATTTGGCATTCTTTGACCCAGTACGGCTTTCAGTTGAAATTTATAAAATCTTTTTTTTAAAACAAATTTTAGAAAAACAGGCTTCTCATATCCATAACTGTTATTTCTCTTTCCAGTATTGATAGAGGGTTTCCTTCCTAACCTTTTATCTGAAGTACTGTGGAAAGCCTACATCTTGATTATGTCATTTTCTCTCCGAGTTACGTGTGCTATCCATTTTAGTTATTTCTGCTGTTGGGAGTCCTCAAGAGATGTGGTTCTTCATGATTCTGTTGTGTGTGTGTCCATAATGTTAAAAAAAGTGATCTTTGACATGACCCCAAGGCTTTACTCAAAGCCTTTTTTTACCATTTTTGAGTGCATTCTTAAGTTCACTTCAGTTGAAATATTGGGCTAAAAGCAACAATGAAGGCAGTTGATGGTGGGAAAATACAAACTTCCTTTTTATTGAAAGCAGATTAACACTTCAGTATTCTATGTATCACTTAAAGCATTTTTGTGAAGAGTTGGAGTATTTTTTAAAAATAAGAGTGTTCCTTCTTTATTGCTTTCAAAACATTTTGTATTAGTTACAGAGGAAATTTTGAGTCTGCAATTTTTCATTTTGGTGTCAAAGAACTCCTCACAGCATCTTGCAAAGAGTTTTTATTTAAGAAACAATGATTATCTTGTGTAATGTCTTGTACAAAACAATGGTTATCTCTTGTAATGCCTTGGTTCCTTATCTTTGAAAATAGACGAAAAGCAGGTGTGCAAATTCAGCTATGGGGCAGGTAGAAAAGATAAGCGAAAGAGAAAAATTACTTTTGCCTCTAAAAATGTGCCAATATTTTGCATGTAGAGAATTCTTTAGAGAAATCTTTTCCTACAATAAGATGCACTTGGAGAACATCCATCAACCTATAATGAAATAAAAATTCAGTGCTTCCTCTTAATGTTATCTTTGTATTTTCCGCTTTGTTAACAATGTAAAGAATAAGTTTATATTTTTATTTTACTTTTTAAAGGGAGATCTACTGGGGGTTGCTTCATGAAAGATTGAGCTGTAAATAGTGTTCTATTGTAGAGACACTTTGAATAATGATTTTCAGGCAAATCCTGCTCCTCTTAAAAGTACCGGTACTACAATCTTTTAACTACTTAGCAACCAGTACATACATTATTTACATTATTCAGGCTGTTATCTCCATCTATGTCATATTCAGGACTGCCTCCTGTAGGATAAAAATGAAATAATAGACAGAACATCACTGGAAAATGCAAAAATTTAAAGAATCAGCACATATGCTAAGCCACAAAAATCTCCTAAGCTGGCCAAGCATAGATATGAATAAAATATTGAACCTGTAATACAGAATGCTAGAAAAAAAAAAATAGATTGTAATATAAGCTTTGGTAAAAAAAAATCCCCAGAATTCATACCAGTGGATAAAAGCATTAGCTGAAGTAATCCAATGACTTGACCCAAAAAGTTGAGAGTTCAATACCTGGCCACAGCAGAGGTGAACAAAGACTTGGAGAGTCGAGTGACAAAAGGGAAATAACAAACTGAGATATCCAGAAAAAGGCATGGCATGTGGAACTAGAACAATCTACTCCAGTGAATGAAATAAAAGTTTTGGTTCAAAATTTCAATATATCATCTGAAGTATGTCGGAGTGTACAAAGGCCAAAATGTTGTGAATATGACAAAGGTGAGAACAGTCCGAACAATGTAAATAGGGTAAATAGTTACAATGCCTCATCTCAGAAATATAGAGAGTACATATTTATTTGTAAAATCTGAAGAATATACTTATTTTCATACTAATGTCCAGAATACCTAATCTGGTTGGTGACAGGGGGACAAAATATAGGGGATAAAAAGATCAGATTAATCTGGTTATTTTTGTTGTTCTCATTTTGACAATTTTGGTTCAAGGACGAGAAGAAAAGCAGCTAAGAAGTTTAGGGTCTTAGCTCAAGCCCTGACTTTTGTGCTTCATTACTAGAAACGATGAAGAGGACAAAAATGAAAAAACAAAAAAAAACAAACAAAGCAAGAATCTTTCTAGCAAAAAAAAGAAAGCACAAAATAAACAGACCTTATTCCCTTTGACAGTTTCTGGAATTTGGGCTTAAAGATTTTAAATGGCATTTATTAGTCAATAATTTTGCCAAGCAGCAAATTACAGAGCCTAAAGATAACTATAAGCTAGAGGTTCTATTTTGGAATGTACAATATGTTCTGGAGTTTGCAAAGAGAGAGGTGAGTTTCCAAAATGTAAAGGGTAGAAAGCGACCTGCAAACAACCAATTTAAACTGTTAGGCGCTTGGAATTCTCATTATTAAAGAAATGGTTAAAAAAAAAAAAAATAATTGAAAAGTTACAATTTGAAGCAATTTGGAAAAATGAACAAACCTGCTAAGTAGGTACCACATTTGAATTCAGAGAAAATCATGAATTACATTTGTCAATATCAAGTCAACATGACACAAATGGGAACAGGACTAGTGAGTCGTAATAAGTTAATCAGTAAGATTCTTGGAATTTAGAAAAGTCACACAATCTGGTTCAGTGGAAGAAACACACAAGTGACACTAATGAAAACAGGACTAGTGAGTAGTAACTGATATGAGTTATCTCCACTTTAAGCATGGACAGCAGAATAAGAACAATCTGTCTACAAAGATTGAATAAAAGGTTTGGCTCAACATTTTAAGGTCACTGAGTATGAAGAAAGACACCTGAAGATTGCCAAAAGTAAAACAGCCGATATATTATCAATAGAATGATACAATTTTACAGAATCACAAGACTGAGTGTTACGTCAATGTTAGGTATAATATTTCAACTGGCGGAATTGGAAGGACTTCACTTCCCTCTTTAAGAACTCCTGCTGTGGAAAACATCATAGATTATTAGAAATAAATTAAGTTTTTCCAATCTAATCTGTTGACATTCCTAACACGTGATCTTAACACTAACGGGATTCTATTAGCATGTGGGGAGGAGACAAGAAATACATTTTTGTGTACATTCTTAAGTTCACTTCAGTTGAAATATTGGGCTAAAAGCTAAATGAAGGCAGTTGATGGTGGGAAGAATCGTTTGTGAAATTTCCCCCCATAAAACCCCATTTAATTTTCCAAAACTGCCTCCCAAAAAAGAAAAAAGAAATCCTTTGATAAACTACATCCAAGTGTTCAGTTCAGAAATATTTCCTTGTCATATTCAATTAAACTTGTATTAAATCTTAAACACGAATACGGAAATCGTCTTGGTGAAATTAATTATAAGTAAAGAATAAGTCAAGTGAAATTTGAACTTGCCTTTTCTTATCCTTAGGAGCCCATATATTGGTGATCACACTTTACTGATTAATGGTAATGTCAGCCATTTCCCTACAAGGAAACATTTGGCATTCTTTGACCCAGTACGGCTTTCAGTTGAAATTTATAAAATCTTTTTTTTAAAACAAATTTTAGAAAAACAGGCTTCTCATATCCATAACTGTTATTTCTCTTTCCAGTATTGATACGGGTTTCCTTCCTAACCTTTTATCTGAAGTACTGTGGAAAGCCAACATCTTGATTATGTCATTTTCTCTCCGAGTTACGTGTGCTATCCATTTTAGTTATTTCTGCTGTTGGGAGTCCTCAAGAGATGTGGTTCTTCATGATTCTGTTGTGTGTGTCCATAATGTTAAAAAAAGTGACCTTTGTCATGACCCCAAGGCTTTACTCAAAGCTTTTTTCACCATTGATCTGAGGAAGTGGCTGTGTGAAGTAAACTGTCATAAATTCAGAGCCGTAAATCCAAATAGCCACAAATCCACCTCATCAGCTTCTCTCACTTGTTCATGGCCACTGGGTTATCCCATCAACCCTGTAGGTAGTAAATCCAGACTATTCCATTAACAGTTTTCTTTTCTGAAAAATGGAATAAGCTCGCCCCATTTTTTATTTGTAGGATGGAGCCAATGGCATACTCATGTGTATGTCCTCAGACTTTTTTAAGGTAAGTGTATTTCTCCTACACAGAGTTGTATACTCAGATGAAGTAATGATTCAGCAATTTCCGAGTGTTTACAGAATAACACCAAACCCGAACACCGTGTCTGGAATGTTGCCTGCAGAGTTGATGTTCGCCAGGAAGATTATGTTCATTTTCAATAAGTTATTACCAGAACACAAGGCGAGAACATTAAGAAATAACAACACAATTAGATACTTCAAACTTGGAGATAAGGTATTTTTTAAGCTGGATCAGCGTGGAAAGGAATTCTTGTCACCACTTTTGTGATGTCAACGAACACTCATTGCCACTTTTGTAATGTCAATGAATACTTGTTGTCACTTTCATGATGCTCATTGTAGTAGAGACTTTGTAATTGCAGATACAACCATAGTAACACTGTTGGACAATAGTGGTGTCAGACACTTTCTGATAACACTTGCACTAATAGTACTTGCTCGATAATACTCGCTTGAATAGTAACCACCAAATATTAATCTTTTTTTTTAAGGTAAGTGTATTTCTTCTACATGGGGTTGTATACAACTGACAGTTTAGATATTTCTGAATGGATTTGGTGCAATACATGGCATCCACATGAAAGTCTGGATCTGACAAGGCTGTTTAAGAACATGACTGAAGTTTTCAAATTGATGTTTTGGCTTGGTAGCAATTTGTGTTGTTGGGCAAAACTACCTCTGACACAGCCTATTTCTGTATTGAATTTCTTTAGCAAAACAAAAATCATTCCGATTTTGCAATACAACTTCAACTAGGCTGGCATCTCGCTTTCACTCTTTCACTGTCAAAACTGTTAAATGTAGCTATCTCTTCTACTCCAACAGCTTCATGCCCTGCACCTCTCGCCTGTGGAACTCCCTCCCCTTTTCCTGTTTTCCTGATAACTATAATCTCCAACTATTCAAATGTAATGTCAATCAACACCTCCAGATGCCTTGATCTATCCTCTATCCTTCTCTTCATCCTTTCCTCTATCACTCCAACAATGTAAGCTCTTGCGTGCTAGTGGCTTCCCGCCTAGCTTGGGGTGAAACGCTTAGAAAAAAAAAAAAAAAAAAAAAAAAAAAGAGAGAGAAGCTTATTTACATTTTAAACTAATTACATGTAATAGTGTTCAAATTTCTGAAATGTGACATTAACCAATTTTTTTTTTTTTATCTTGTCAGTTATTCATTTTAATTTCAGTTACTTTTTATTGCAAATTCCAGATTGTCTATGATTTTAAGCAAGCAGTGCAGACTAGAAATAAATAATAAGGTTTTTGATCACTGATATTAATGATTGTAAAATGACAATGTAAGAGTCGTGAGACGTCTCTTCTACTCCAATAGCTTCATGTCTCGCACATCTCGCCTGTGGAACTCCCTTCCTTATTCCTGTTTCCCTGACAAATACAATCTTCAACTATTTAAGTGTAACGTCAATCGACATCTCCAGTTGCCTTGATCTATCCACTTCCCTTCTCCACATCCTTTCCCCCTTTCATTCCTATCTGCTCTCGCTCCAAATCTTCTGTAACCCCCTTGTCTTGATCGATCCACTATCTTTCTCCACATCCTCTCCTTTACCACTCCTATCTGCTCTTCCTCCAAACCTTCTGTAACCCCTTGCGTGTTAGTGGCCTCCAGCCTTGCTTGGGGTGATAAGCTTAAAAAAAAATAATAAAAAAAATAAAGCAACAAAAATAAGATGAAAGACTAGCCAAAAATTAATCATAACAGTTACTGAAGGTAGCAAGAAAAAAAAAGTATGAGTAGGATATTCAACATTTCTTTGCCTAAGCATGAATTCAAAAGAAAAGAAAACCCATGTTTATCATTTGGGTGGTGGGTGAGGCTGAGAATATTTTAGCATCCTCTGTGTAAATAAACAATGCTTAGCCCTGCTTGACCAATTTGTCTGGGGAGAGATCAGAAAGAGATGTAATCAAAGTTCCTTAATCAATTATTTTAGTCCACATTAACATTTGTTGGGAATCATTCAGTAATATGCGGACACCTGAATGAGCTGTGTGTGCCCACTGACGAGAGTTTTGTCCAGGAAATTCTTATTTGCATGAGAGGAACTAGTAGAGTAAGTTTTATTTCATATGAAACTGCAAAAAGCCACAAAATTCTTTGTTGGCAATATTTCAATAACAATCAAGAATTGCTAAGATAAATGTTTATCAAAGCCATAAATTATGAATTAGAATATTTCCGAGTTTCAATAAAAGTTTTCTAGGAGTTAAGCTGTCAAAACAAAAATTACTGACAGTGACTATCATAAATTCACGTGTGAAAAACGGATCATTAAAAGAAAAAAAAAGGAAAGAAAAGAAAACGGTAACTTCTTACACTTTTTTTTGTTTTAAATTAAAAGCAACAATCCATTTTATTTTTGTGTATAATTTGAATCTTACATTAAGAAAAGCATGAAATAATGAAATTTAATTTTGTATGACATTAACATATAAAAATGATTTTAGAAGCCAATGTAAAACCCAGACTAATATATTTCTGTTTAAGAGCATAGATCTGTCAAGTTAAAGTAGCCATACATGAAAAGTGATTATTGCAAATCATTTAAGCTATAAAAAATATATATATATATATCACCCACACAAGACAGACATGCTTGCAGAGGTGTTGAGGTCTCACACTTATACACACCCTCACCCAGATATATATACACACACATAATTTCAAAGAACTAAAAGATTACATACACTTAACATGTGCGTCCCATTCCCAGCAACCAATAAAACTGTCAAAATGACCAAGGAGGGTATTCTTAAAGTCAAGAAACTCCAATTTTCTATCTTAAAAACAACTTGAAAGAGGCTGTTTGACCAACACAAGGACTGACCAAAATTAACAATAATAAAAAAAAACAACAGAAAAAAAAACAAAAATAAATGTAAACTAAAGCTAAAGTTCACTTTCTTCATAAACAGTCATTCACTCCTGTAGTTCACTGCTTCTAACAAACAGGGATTTTTTTTTCTCCTGATAACAATGCTGGACAAAACTAGTCAAGGAACCTCATTGAAATAATAAAAAAATATTAATATACAACCCAGTGTGTGAATACTTACTGCCAATTACTCAGACATGACAATATTATATATGCAGCATGCAAACCTGATTTTTTACTCTTGGTTCCAATATAAAATTCCTCATGGCACATAAATTCACTTTGCATGCACTTGTGCATGAATGCTTATTTCAGGTTTTATTCAATACAACATTTTCTCAATGAAACTGATATTGAGCAAATGATGTAAAACTTTCAGGATATATATTTACATGAATACACCATATAAATTTCAGATTGTCTTTTTTATCCGAGATATTTACAGTGAATTATTTGGAGACATGAGGTTTTATCACACAATTCAAGGATTGTTGAACTTATTGTAAATAAATAGGATAAAAGATGTTGATATTTCTTTTTAATTTCAAAAATCTAAAGATCGTCATAGGTTATAAGAAAAAGAGGAGTTCAGAAGAAAAACAGCATATTGTAAAGTTATAAAATCCAATATTATATATATATATATATATATATAGAGAGAGAGAGAGAGAGAGAGAGAGTCCGATTTGCTATCTCTTTGTCACCGAGGCCCGTTGGTATGGTGTTTGCTTGACAACCTAACTGTCAGCGGTTGTGGATGCGCACTGCTGATGAGTCCCAAATATAGGACGAAACGGCCGTCCAGTGCTTTCTGCATTCTGTTGAGGTTTCTTTCAGACTCAATGAATTACTTCATTATATATATATATATATATATATATATATATATTTTTAACATACAATGCGTATTAATACGTGCGATACCCTGTCTTCATCAGCCGCCAAACAGGGGTGATATCACGGTTTCGGTGGCTATGGCGGGACCGCCACCCCTGGCCCCACCAGCAGCGTTTGCCACCAGGCATGGTATGAAGATAAGCTAATTGATCATTCCTATTTGTAAATTCTTGTAATGAAATAAAATAAATAAACGATTGTTCCTCTTTGCCGCTTCTGTCCGTAATGAAAGTTCCTGAACGCATTTGCCGTTATTGACGTGCTCGTAAAAATCATTATAGACGACCACGCAAATATTTTACTCGCGCATGTTAGGTCGTGATGTTGCACGCGTTTTATTTGCTTGTTTTGATCTCGACCAAATCCAACCCGACGCATGCTGAACTGTTTTTTGAATGTCATGCGAAACGCTCTTCAACCAATGGCCAGTGATGCCTATTTTTGAAAAGAAGGAAATGACCGAATGTCCCAGAAACCCATGACACCCAATCTCAATAGGCATCACATGACACGTCCAACCATTTTCCACACATTCGGCATGCAGTGACTTGTACTGGTTTTTCTTTAGTTCGTGCGCCTCCACCCTGTTTTCTTCCCAGGGGACTGTTAACTCTATTAGGAAGACAGTCTTTTTTGAGTTGGACCATAACACAATGTCGGGACGCTTGTCTGTCTGTGTGATGTGTATTGGAAAATTTAAGGATGTCATTAGATCCACTGCAACCTTCCAATCAATGGCACCACTCAGCAGCTTCATATTGGGGGCTGTTTGTTTTTTCTTTGCAGGGCATTCACCCTCTTTATGGAACTCGATCCTAGCTTCCTTGGCTGCCACAAGCCGTTGGTTTGCCTTCTCACAATGTGTTATTAGATCCCTGATCATCTCTAATACCTTGTTGTGTCGCCACGTGTACATCTGTAGCGATAGTGGACAAGCAGAAAGCACATGACACAAGGTACCTCGGTTTTTTTTTACACATAAAACAGATCTGTATCTGTGTATCCGCACATTTTGAGGTTTGTCTCATTTGGCAGAAGATCGTATGTTGATTAAATATATATATATATAAAATCAATATATTTGTAAATAAATTTATTGTGTAATAATAACAGATTTGACAATTGCCAAAAAATTGAGCAAAGATCAGAGACAAATCCAAAAAGTAATTGCAATCATTGGCAAGAGGAGAATATGAAATAAAAGTAGCTTTAAGAATTTCACAAAAAGCAAATTGAAAAATCAAAATATTAATAAGCAAGAAAGTTGGATGAACTAGTAAAAAACTATTTCAAGAAGCTAAAACAAAAAAGATGCAGAATTTTATGAAGAATGGCAGAATATCTTAAAGAAACAAAATTATAACCATTAAGTAAGCACCATATAAGTTGGTTGCAGAAGTACTATTGTAACCTAGAGAAGGTGACTGAATAGAATAATCACATGAATTTTGGTAATGAACAATAATACTTAGGACAAGAACAACACATAAAAGATTTGCCAGTGGCACGTAGAAGTATTAGTTAACTGCTATAAGTGAGTCAAATGAATTCCACAATGAATCTCCAACTGCAGGATATCTACCAACCACCCCATGTAGTCAGATGTGGGGCAAGGTTGAATTTAATGTCAGGTATCAGGGCCTCGGGGTTCGGTAGCTGTTTCCAGAGACAAGAGACTGTCCATTGACATAGCCTCGACTGGGGATCCTCTCTGCTTGGATGCAAAGACTTTGACCAGTACAGCTGGAGATGAATCTCCAACTACAGAACAACATACAGTAGTTACTATTGTATTTATGTGAATGAAGACACACCCATTTTCGTCCATAGGTATGCTACAACACACACACACACACATATATATATATATATATATAAATAAAAATAATGGGAATAGATATTGTTGTAACCTAGGGAAGATTACTGAATAGAATAATCACACGAAGGTTGGTAATGAATGATAATACTTAGGACAAGAACAACACACATAAGATTAACCAGTGGCGCATAGAAGTAGTCAACTGCTAGAAGTGAGTCAAGTGAATTTCACAATGAATCTTCAACTGCAGACCAACATACAGTATTTACCACTGTATTTATATGAATGGGGAAATACCCATTATTGGCCATAGGTATGCTACAACAAGTACATGAAAACTTATTTCTCAATTTTTGTGATGACTGTAGAACTATATTGGATGGACCTGCTGATTGGGTTGAGGTTAAGCAATATAGCTTAGAAGACAAGTAGAGAAATATTATTAGTTCCTTCAAAATGAGTGGATTAACAATAAGACGAGAGATTTTTAAAAATGGGTCAGTCACTTAGTTATGTGCCATGTGCGATACACGCTTAGGTGATCATGTATCTTTTGATACATGACTGACCAGGCAGATTTTTCTCCTGCAGTAGGTTGCCATTTCTTTCTGCAGTAGACCAGTTGCCATCCTAGGCTATAGAACCTGGTCTGTCCTGCTATTTACCCATAGCTGGGATTCATGGTGGAATATTGGATAGCGGCTCAGATTGAAGAATTGAAAAGCCGAGTTCGAATCCCAGTCGAATCCATTACATTCACTTACGTGCTTATAGCCTTGGGAAAGGTATGAATCCTTTTCTCCTCCCACCAGCTATGGGTAAATAGTGGGACAGACTGGGAAAAAAAATCTGCATAGTTAGTCATGTATCAAAAGATACATGATTGCCTAAGTGTGTATCATGCATAGAACATAACTGAGTAAAAATGGGTAATGGAACGATAAAAATCTAACACTGTAGATTGAATAAAGGGTTCTGTTTAAAATTCCCTAACCAGATCACAAGATACCTGAAGGAAGCTGGAAGGCATGGCAGCTGAAATGTTGTCATAATAACAAAGATTTGTCCAAATGTAAATAAAGTAAACAGAATTTCTAAGTTCATAGGAATTTCTTGTAAAAAAATACCAAAGTGATTGTCCTGGGTAAGATGTTAAACTACATCCACGTCCTGGGTAAGACGATAAAGTATGTCCAGCAGCAAGGCCTCTGATCAGGAGGTTTTGAGGAGCATGAAACCACCTCTTAATTGCTGGTGTTCCCAGGAACACCCTGACCCGGGGAGGTAGCACCTGTTAGGGTCCCAGCTCTGGGCAAATAGTTAACTATTACCAGCAATACAATTTTGAAAATGTTATTACCAGCAATACAATTTTGAAAATGTTATTACCAGCAATACAATTTTGAAAATGTTATTACCAGCAATACAATTTTGAAAATGTTATTACCAGCAATACAATTTTGAAAATGTTATTACCAGCAATACAATTTTGAAAATGTTATTACCAGCAATACAATTTTGAAAATGTTATTACCAGCAATACAATTTTGAAAATGTTATTACCAGCAATACAATTTTGAAGGAAATATATTACCAGAAACAGATTTTTGACAAAACAAAATATTATCAGCAATGAAGAATTTTGTCGGCATTGAGAGGCCCATTAGGGTTGGTGTGCAGTGGGACAAAATAAACCAAACCAATCTAAACCAAAGAATACATATTCTATTCATACGAATATATCCTAAAAATGTTGTCGGCATTAAATAACACTTTGAGGTTGATATGCCATAAAACAAAATAAACCAAACAAAAGTGGTCCTTTTTTTGGTTTCAATTCTTCTAAACAAACAAAGTCTGTTTGGTTTGGATTCATTAAAATTAAATCCATTCAATCATATCCACAAATGCAAATTTATTTTATAGTTTCTTAATGCATTTTGAGATTATGCAAGTGTATTTTTTTAATGTTTGTGTAAACACCAATGTCACTAAATTTTCTTGGGAGGGAAAGAAAAAGGTAATACATTAATGACAAATTTCCTGCGTACATGCTGGAAAAGCCAGAAACAAGATGTCAGGTAAAGAAATTTTTTAATCTTATCTTCATATAGCACAAAACTATTTTCATACTAATTGGAGAAAAAGAGAGAGATAGTTGGAGGATAGCAAGGGAGAGAGAGAGAGTATAATTTTTATTTTATTTAGACCTGCATATTCATCTTGGTTGTTGCATTTATGGTGAAAGATACCTAGTCTATAGATAATAGACTCTACCATCTATTATAAGTAGGAGTCAAATACAAAAAGTAGTCAGCTACTACAACTCGATTACTCTGCGTAATACTGATTATTACAAGTTCCTAACGTTTTTGTACGTTGAACCTATTTAGGACGAATTTAGTCCAAATACAGTTTCCACTGAGGAAATAACTCTACAACAATTTACCAGTCAGCCTTTGTTATGATCTAGCTTTTTTCAGGTGTATGTTTGTAATATGTAACCTTCTTAGGATTTCATTTTATTCAGTCCACATGTATGTCATTAGATTGTTTTCATTCCTCTTTTCCATATTTACAGGAAATTTCTTATATCATGGTTACTTGTTTATTTTTTTTCTTACACTGAACAAGAATGTAAATTTTTAGCACTACCAAACCCCAGGATTGAACTCACAAATACTAGAGAACTCAATGTTTTATCCAACACTTTAATCCATTAGTCCATGCATTTTGAGAGACAAATTATAACTATTGATTACAAAAATATTACATTTTACTCACACTGCTGTTCTACATTAGCATTCCAAACTGAATTGTTTTTATCGTGAGTTAATATTTGAGGTGTGAAATTTGGTCATAAAATGACGTCAACCAAATGGCTTTCACTAGATTCAAATATTTATCTTTAATTGTAGAAGTAAATCGACTCTTATTTGTTTTTACCTTGGACTTATTTGTCCTAAACCATTGAAATGGTCTGTCTTCAGATTGAACAACTTTTTACTGACCATCATCAGGTACTTGATGCCTCATCTTGTGGTTGTCTTAATAAGTTACCATTGCACGCATTTTGCAAAACTCATTCGATTGTCTGTGTTATGCTGTCAAAGATTTAACTTTACCCTCCATTTCAGCTAAAAAATCATGTTATTCCTTCATGTCCATACTGTACTAGACATCCCTCTTGCTACCTCCCCCAACCGACAGACAAGCAAGCCAGAGTGTTGTAGAGAGGCACAAAGTATGTGCACACTCGTAAGCTCTCCTCTTGATAGCATCAAGCAGTAGAAAACTAACTGGCATCAAGTTGCGAGAGTAAAACAAAAGAAAAAACTGCCACCACATAAAAAAAGACTATATTCATTATTACTTTAAGAAATTCAAGAGTTTTAATTCAAATAAATTATGACATACAGATTCTTTTTTGTTGTCTGTGCTGTTAACTTGAAAAATACACAGAATACAAAAAGAAAATCTAAACTATATACAATTGTTAAATGCTTTTTTGGTTTAAGCTAGGGAGATATGCCCTTAAGATAAATAAGATTACCTTATAAAACAAATTTGTTTTTGTAGATCCACTCAAATTTTGGGATCAAATCAAAAGAAAAATATAAAATTTGCAACATTCTTTCTTGAAGAGTGATGCTTAAATCCAGCACAAAGAACATTTTATAATATATGCCAAAAACATTTTAAAAACTGTCAATGTTTTATTTTTCAGTTACAAAAAAAAAAAAAAGATTTAATGAAAAATCTACATTAAATGACATACCTGACTGGAAGCTATTCTAAAACCTCGTCCAGTGGTGATTGGGGTGAGGAGGGCGGAGGGGGATATCGGCATTTAAAAATGTCTTCAAAATATTTTACATTGACATAACTTACTGGAAGCTATTCTAAAACCTCATCCAGTGGTGATTGGGGTGAGGAGGGCGGGGGGGATATCGGCATTTATAAATGTCTTCAAAATATTTTACATTGACATAACTTACTGGAAGCTATTCTAAAACCTCGTCCAGTGGTGATTGGGGTGAGGAGGGCGGGGGGGGGGGATATCGGCATTTAAAAATGTCTTCAAAATATTTTACATTGACATAACTTACTGGAAGCTATTCTAAAACCTTGTCCAGTGGTGATTGGGGGGTGGGGAGAGCAGAGGGGGAAATCAGCATTTAAAAGTGTCTTCAAAATATTTTTAAGTCTGATGTTTGTATTTTCAATTGAGTAAAAAGGGAAAGGTTTTCTTTTTCCACCCCCACCCCCCCCGCCAACTATATTTAGCTAGAGACAGTAGGCAAGGCTATCATGGATTGTCTTTCCATTACTGATGAAGACGGAAGGGAAACTATAAAGAAGTAACTGAAAATGTGTCCCACTTTTACAACCTGTAGAAGGCAACAAGAAGCCACTCCACTATCAATCCCAAGAAAAACCATGGATCTTAACACTTGTGGGGATCGCCAACATCCTGAA
The DNA here is from genome assembly GCA_964036315.1 of Acanthosepion esculentum. Classification (NCBI taxonomy): domain Eukaryota; kingdom Metazoa; phylum Mollusca; class Cephalopoda; order Sepiida; family Sepiidae; genus Acanthosepion; species Acanthosepion esculentum. Next base: position 33,570,771 of record OZ038508.1, on the reverse strand, counting down.
GGGACACAGCACATGGAAGACCATCACTCCCAATTTGGGATTTTATCACATCCTCTTGTGTACATGACAAGCCTTGGTTCCAATCAAAGTGAGAATGACTGCAAAACCATTCCCCTCCCCAAATTTATAGGCAAATCATACAAATGCATGATGGGATTTCTTCCTAGCTTATAAGATTGGTTACTTCTCGGTCTTATCCGTCATATCTGTTCTTTCTTGAAGTTAGAATGCTGCGATCACTTATCTGTATCCCCTTTTGAGTGCTAATGCCATTCTTACTTCATGAACTTCTTGCCTTATTACTGTTGCTTTGCCTACTTTTGTCTTGCATGTGCATATATATATATATATATATATATATATATATATATATATATATATATATATATAAATTTACTGCTTTAAAAATATAGTCCCATCACTACACAGAAAATAGCGATGGGATCATATTTTTAAATTAGTAAATTTATGTTTATGCTCTGCAGAATTGTATTGAGGACTGTTTTTTTAAAATAAAAATAAGAACACCGGATTATAAATCTTACTGTTCTTTCCCTTTATTTTATATATATATATATATATATATATATAGTTTGTTTGTATTAATTTTTTTATTTTATATATATATATATATATATATATATATATATATATATATATATATATATATAGTTTGTTTGTATTAATTTTTTTTATCCTGTTCTTTGTCTTTTGTTATTGGAACCTTCTTCAGTTCTGTCTGTTAGGCATTTCTGGCAATTACATTTCACCATAGCCAATTACTCTACAGCAATCATGTTATTCTGTCCCAAAACAAAAACCTTTTTCTTAAACGTTCTAAATTATAGCAGAGCAAACAGCAACCCATCTTTTAGTAGGTAAGCACTGCTTGGAGGTGGGGTATTACAAGTGACTGCTTCTGCCTTAATTTCACTTTTTTTGTGGGTAGATGGGAGAATTCAAAGCAAAGGCCCTTGTGGGCTTTCCAAAGATTTGGTCAGAATAAAAAGTCTGAGTTCATCCATATCTTGGAACAATCTCTAACACAATCAGATTAAATTCTTCAGTTGAAACAAAACATCCTTACAAAGGTGAAGAATAACTGTTTTCCAAACAGGAATCCTCAAAAAGTAATTCAATATGGGTACAAAACAAGTGAAAAGTAAAATTATGTCTTTGTCCTAGATATAATTTATATATCATAAAAGGCAGCACCTGACATTTAATTTTGCATAGCCATTAGTTTAAATTTTTTTGGATATCTACTGTTAGGATATAAACATAAAACATCTGTCTAGCATTATTTATTTCTTGGATAGAGGATTGAATCAGTATTGTCCTTGGAGCCAGTTTAATGAACCTCTGGAGAAGAGGATAATGGTTTCTGCCTTAATCTTACAAAGAGCAAAAGTTTAAATACCCTCAATCCAATCAACAGAATTTTTGCTTAACATGTTCTTGCTTATTTACATCGTCCAGACTGTTGTCCTCATCTTTATTGCCATATTCACAATGTTTAGGCTGTTGTACACTCCAACCTTCTTCAGATGATATACATTGGAATTTCAAACCAAACCCTTTATTTCATGAGAATAGATTGTTCTAATTCCACATACCATGCCTTTTATCTCAGTATCATGCCCTTTACATTGTGAATACAACAATAAAAATGAAAACAACAGTTTGAATGATGTAAATACCTTATCTCATAAATATAGACAGATGTTTTTGCTTGTAGAGGTTTTTCATTAGGTACTTCCTGAAAGAAAAAAAAACAACAACTTTTTAGTTTTACTGCCAGTTCGATTGGAAATGGGTTCTTCTCTAAATATAGAGTGCATTTGTATAGATGTTTCTCTTGGTCAGTAAATTCTATTTGAATCTTACCTCCAGGCACTTGGGGAAATCTAGTTATCAGGGTAGAAATCATTGCTTTTATAAAGAAACTTTTCAGTTTTTCTAAGCTTATTAAAAGTCATTCTTATTTTAATCTCTTGTTATTGTCTACTGAAGTGTAATCATCATACAAACATTTTAAATCCTCCCCCAAACCATGACTGACAACAAAGTATCCACAACTTTATTAAGCAGTAAACAATTTTGTTGATGGTAAAGTGGATTGTGATTCAAGTCAAATCAGGAACAAGTACTGATAAACAAATATTTTGAAATTTCAGTTAATGCTGATAGAAAATAAAAAAGCTGATGAATTGTTGGAAACAGTTGGTTTCCTAATAAGTCTTATCCTATTAGACTGGAATTAAGATCTAAAATATACTTTGACACATTGATTGTTCCATAATGGTCATGTTCAGACAAAGTTCTTTCAGTCATTATTTAAACTTATAATTGTCCCTGTTTCGTATTAAATCTCTGGCATGGTAGCAATGGTGACTTGGAAATGTGTATAATAAAAGCATGGTTGTGTTTAGAAAAACAAAAACTTCAGTTACTTTAGTTCAATGGCTGCTTTGCTTTTACAAGGTGGTAACTGAACTACTACTGCTAAAGTTAAAAGGTTAATCAGCAACTTGCAAAAATGACAAAATATTGCAAGATCTTTGCTTTTGGTCTTCAGCCCTGGTTGCTGTTGCAGGAATTAGTTGTTGGCATAAAATGGTTGAGAGCAAAAACACAATGATAACCAATAGCAGACAGTTTATACAGATTATACCAAAAAACTAAATTATATAATACACACTCAGTAGTTGTTGATATAACCCATGATATCATAGGTAGGATTTATTAAACACAACAAAATCTCCATTCATTTAAGTCTACAACCAATCATGCTAAGTGATTTCAAATCTGTACTTGGCATAGAAGATTTATGTCGAAAAATATATATTGGTAAATATTGTATTTGGTTTGGTTTACGGCATAGCAACCTCAATGGATTATTTATACCGACAAAATTTTTATTTCTGGTAATATTTTTCCTTCAAAAATGTATTGCTGGTAATATCTTTTTTTTTTTTTTTTTTTCAAAAACATATTGCTGGTAATAAATTTTTTTAAAAAAGTATTTCTGGTATTAAAACCTAATTTTTACACTTACATAGTATTTTGACACCAGTTTCGGGGTTAACTATTTGCCCATAGTTGAGACCCTAATAGGTGCTACCAACCCGGGTCAGAGCTGGAAACACCAGCAATTAAGAGGTGGTTCCACGCTCCTCAAAACCTTCTGATCAGAGGCCTTGCTGTTGGATGTAGTTTATTGTCGTACACAGGATGGAAATAATGTATTTGGATTAAAGCATTAGTTTGTGAATTTGGTGACACATTGATTGAGAGTTCAATCCCTGGATCAGGCAGTGTGTACTTGAACTCAGTGAAAATGGGAGAGCGATAACTGGGCAGTAATAAAAATAGGAAGTAGACAAGATATCCCTAACATGGTCAGTGGAACAAGAACAGTCTATCCTTGTAGATTAAATAAAGGGTTCAATTCAGAATTCCCTGTAGATTACTCAGATTTATATATACCTGATGAAGGCCAGTCGAGGCACGGTGGAGTAATGGATAGCAGCTCGGATTGAGGAATCCGAGAGCAGAGTTTGAATTCCAGTCAAATCCATTACATTCACTTACATGCTAATACACTGGGAAAAGGTATGGATCCAGCTCTGGGTAAATAGCAGGACAGACCAGGTCCTACAGCCTTAGATGGCAACTGGTCCACCACAGAAAGGAATGGCAACCTACTGTGGGGAAAAAATCAGCCTCGTCAGTCAAGTATCGAAAGATACATGATCACCTAAGAGTGTATCACGCATGGCACATAACTGATTTTGAAAGCACGGTGGCGTAATGGATAGCAGCTCATATAGAGGAATCAGAGAACCGAGTATGAATTCCAGTCAAATCCATTACATTCATTTAAATCCTCTATTTCTCTCCCCAGCTATGGGTAAATAGCATGACAGACTGGGTGAGATGGCAACTGGTCTACCATAGAAAGAAATGGCAACCTACTGCAGGAAAAATCTGCCTTGTCAGTCATATATCAAAAGATACATGATCGCCTAAGTGTGTATCACACATGGCACATAACTGACTGACTGACGAAGGTCAGAGATTTTGTGATAAAGATGAAGACAATAGTCTGAATGTAATTAATGTGAATAATGATAACTCCTCATTCCAGAAATTGAGAAAAAGAATTTGTGTATATGTATTTGAGAAAAATTCAGCTGAGAAATAACCAAATTAATAGAAAGATAACTCCTTTATGATCTTTGATATTTTGCTAAATGCACGAAACATTTTTGCACTTCTGTGTTGAGCAGGTTTTCCAGTGCATGAAAAAGCCGTTGTCCCTCTTCCTATTTAGATTGCGCTGACCTTGATACCATCTGATGTGCCCTGGTGGAAACATTTACCACACTCATTGCTTATGACATACAGAATGTAGAAAAAGGAATTAAGAGGAAAATGAAAGAAGTTCATTCTAAAAAAAATATCTGGAATCCCATTCATTGAGTTGTGCACAACAAGCCTGAATTAACCTCAGACTGTTAGCTCAAGTGAACACAAAATCTGTTGATTCCAATCTTGTACGGTAGAGGTCAGCTACCCCCGGCTCCTGGGACACATCCAACCCGTGAAAGATTTTTGTCAAGCCGGCCATCTTAACAACTGGACAATAATTATTAATTAATTTGTGGAGCAAGTGACAGAAGAATATCAGTTGAAGTTAATCGACTTACAATATGATGAATTTTTTAAATCAAAATTTCATTCGGAATCCACTGCTGACTTCTACTAGAAATGTTTTGCTACGATGGAAATATAAAAGCCTATTGTATAATGCAAAAACTGTGGACTCATTATTTTGAAGTACTTACGCTTGTGACCAATGAAATATACTAAAAGTCGTTCATGAACAAGGTTGGATGATGACCACCTGGATGATATTTTGTGCCTGTCATTGATAAATATTTCACCTTATGTGGAGAAGTTATCAAACAATAAGCAGAAACAAGTAACTCATTAAACAATTTGTCTTTTCTAAATGTACAGTGTAACCCAGATATAAGAGAGTTGTCGGGACCAGAGAAGAAGTCTCTTTTATCCGGGTTTGGTCTATTATATATACATTAACACAGGTTTGGTCTATTATATATACATTAACACAGGTTTGGTCTATTATATATACATTAACACAGGCTCTAATTTGGGACCAGAGAAAATCTCTTATATCAGGGTCTCTTATATCCGGGTCACACTGTATTTCATTTGTTGTAAGGAATTTGTGTAGTTTAAATTTGAGAGATTGGCCTAAATTCCTTAGTAGGCGCTAATCCTGAGTAACAAAGTGTAGATGTATTTGTCGTATTGTCTCGTCATCTTTCGTACACTGCATATTTATATTCTCTCAAATCTCATGGTGCCATGATTTTGTGTTAATTTGTCAGCATAAAAACAATATGGCTTCCCCACGAGATTCTTTTTACATATGGACATCCATGAGGTAAGTTTTTTTTTCTTTCTTCAAACTACAATTTGCATTTTTTGTTGATTGTGTTAGTTGTTATCTCGTTATTCCTGCAGTAAAATAAGGAACCTTGTTTAAATAATATAAGATTAATTTTGTCGTTTTTTTTTTCCTTCAAACCTCCTGACCAAGGCAGATTTCTGAATGGAGCGGTCTGAGGTTGAGAAAGGACATTTGATATTATGGCCCTTGTCTGAGACACTGCAGAGCTGCCTGGCCCACTCTCTCCAAAAGGTTGATGACCTGTTGTATGGAAATCACTCCAAAATTCTCCCCCCACCTCCCAATTTATGAGACGAAGCACACAAATGAATGTTGGGATTTCTTTCTAGCCAATAAAATAGGCTGGTTCTCCATTTCATCTGACTCAGTCCTGGTCTAAAGTCAGAATGCCACGTTTCCTTATCTGAACTTCCTCAGGTGTCAGGCCGAATTCTTAATTTGTGAACTTTTTGCCGTATTAATGTTGCTTTGCTTTATTGCTGTTAATTTACCTCACATATATTGTTTGCTTACTTTATGTTATTTTTGCCCCGTTCTTTTGTTTTGTTTGTTTCTTTCCTTCCTGTTTTTGCTAATTTTGTCAATTCTGTTTGTTGGATAGTTCTCTCATTCATTTTACATTTACCGATGGTCACTAACTTTACAAAAATACTAATAATATTTACCTTAAACATAAAAATGCATAGCATATTTACAAAAACAGAAAATGCTGACATACAAAGACAATACCGATTTCAAATTCAGAACAAGCATACACTATTTAGTCTAGAACATTGTTTGTCTGAGTAGGAGAAGGAAACATTCTTTTTGTCGCCCAAAATCTCCCCAGTCATGTGCACAAGGCTGACAGGCAAGAATAACTTTGATGTAGTGATTTAGAATCTTTACAAAGCATTTTTGCACAAGACAAATTCTTTAGCACCAAGCATCAATAAAAAATATTTTATCCAATTTAAAATTATATTTTACTATTATTTACATTTTAAAAATGTAGCATTATTGTTAATGTACAATAATGACATGAAAAAAAAATACCTTTGACAATCTTTCTGGAGAAAAAATATGCCTAAATATGGTGGTTGTGCATTTTAAGAGGTCTTAATATAACAAAGAGATTTTTTTAATCATCTAAGCCAAGCAATAAAGCCACTAAGACGATGGGGGGGGGGGGTTCTGAGAGTGAATGAATGCGAGAAGAAATCAAATATCAAGGAGAATTTAATGAACAGGATTTAAGGAGACAGAAGATGACAAATATAAATTTTTTTTTTTTTTTAATGGAATAATCGAGATCAGTGTTAACTTGTCACTGTTTTGGAGAGGGAAGTGAAATCTTTTTGGAACAATTATATGCAGAAGTGATTATAAAACATGTTTACTCATATAAAAGGTTTTAGTTATTCCTTTCTGACCTGTTCTATAATGTTAACTTTTAGGAAAATGAAATGAACAAACTGAGAAAGGATTTTATAATTGAAGCTGTCAATATCTAAATGATTATTTTCAGTTTTATTTCTCTTGAATCAAAATAAGTTTTCAGATTTGGAATCATTATGATCTGCAGCCCATAAAACCTTTTTTGAATAGGATTCTCTGGTACAAATTGATAAATCTGTTACTAAAAAGAACTTTATGAAGAAACAGTAACAAAAACCAATTTCCACTTAAAACAAGGAATTCAACTAAAATTATGAAAGACTAATTTTAGAATGCCTTTTTTACTTATATATTTGTCATTTTAAAAACACAGCAAATGTCAGGTTATTTTTAATAAAAAATAATTTTATATATTCATTTAAACTTTTATAAAAATCTGAACAATAAGTTTTTATATATATATATATATATATATATATATATATATATATATATATATATATATATATATATAGGCATGGTAGAGTAATGGATAACGGCTTGGATTCCAGTCGAATCGATTATATTCATTTACATGCCAATACCCTTGGGAAAGGTGTGAATCCTCTTCTTCTCCCTCCAGCTATGGGTAAATAGCAGGACAGACTGGGTTCTATAGCCTTGGATGGCAACTGGTCTAGGAGAAGGACAACTCTGAATTCAAAACCTGCGGAGGGTCGTTTGGGGACCTTGTGGCATGTAGTGCACCAGGTCTCTGTATTCGACTCTTCAAAAAGTGTGGATGGTTCTGCACAAAACCTTCAGCAATATAATCAAATATCATGTGGTGGTCTCAGTTTCTAGGAACTGATCTGCTTAACCCTCATACGTCGAATTTGACGGGAGATTTGATTACATACAGACATACATACACACACACACACCATAATTCCCCCATGTATAATACTCCTTCATCCATAATACACACCCCTAAAATTGTGCTGGAATTGTGTGAAAATGCTTCTACTCATGCATAATATGTACCTCTTGTTTGGTAATCAAACCCTATAAATTGTACGTCTCCTATTTCATTACAGTCAGCGTTTCCTACTCTTATTTAAAAAATGGTTTTAAATATAGAATAATATTCTAATTTACACTATTTACATTGTTTGGACTATTGTCCTCAGCTTTGTTGCCATATTTGCCAGCCGTTGTATGCTCGGCCTTCTTCAGGTGGTTGGAATGTTGAACTGAACCTTTTATTTCGCTCGCTGGGGTAGACTGTTCTAGTTCCACGTGCCATGTCTAATGGATGTCAGTTATCTCCTGTTAATTCCCCTAATTCTAATTATCATAAAACTAAATTAGAAAAAAAATCTTTAAAAAATTGCCATAAAATTTTATTTTATGGCAATTTTTTAAAGATTTTTTGTAGCTGTGCATAATACACACTACTGATTTTGCTTATTATTTTTTAGAAAAAAATTTGTATTATACATGGAGAATTACGGAATATATGAAAACAGTCAAAACAATGAGTAAAATCAACAGTAGTTACACACCGTTTGACAAGATACCAGTTAGTAAAACTATTTTTATAAACTTCTAAAATAGATTTTATCCTGTGCTACAACAGCAGAAAGGAAAACTAATTACTCTTGTTTGCATTTTAGTCATTTCTTAAGTCACATTTTTATTATATATTAAAATTGTTAAATATTATAAGTGATAGAGAAAGCAAGACCTGAGGATCATCATCTACATCTTTAAATGAGTTGATCTCTGAATCAGTATACGCTCCATTTTTATCAGGTTGGAAATAAGTTCAGAACTGGAATCCTTTATTCTTATCTTGAACAGAAGATATACCAGTTTGTTTTTGATGTTTTTAATGTCTAATTTGCAAAGACCAGAAAAGACAGGTGAAAATTTTATGATGAGAACAAAGATACAAATACCAGAAAGAAAAAGATGGGTTTTGGAAGAAGAAATTGGAAAAAAAAAAAAAAAAAAAAAAAAAAAAAAAAAAAGAACAACTCCATTTTAAATTGGTCTCCTAACTTGATATACAAGATTACCATATTTGGCAAACATTTTTTACTTGATAAAAAGCCTGTAACATTTAGTTACTTCTTTATTTAAAACAAATTTAGAAATAAATGAAAAATATTTTTGGACTTTATCAGTTTACTCATTTAAAATATCCAAACTAGAACCAATTAGTGCATCTCAAATTTACCAATAAATCTGTTCCCTTAAAATTTCAAAGTCAATTAGAAGTCCTTAAGGCGGGGGAATTAAATTTCAAAATTAGTAATTTCCTAAAAGATTTTTTTTATTTAGTTTAACAAGATCATAATGACAACTCCAAAATCTTACATTGAGGTACCAGGGTAGAGTGGGACTGTTTGAACTCTGCAACTGCTGAATGTTCATTTTTTTAAGATTATTCTACTTACCATTTTTGGCAGATGAATCATTCAAGATAAATTATGTGAGAGCAGATATGATTATTAGACAAGAAAGAAGATGAGGTAGTGGGGCATAATGAAGAATTTAAACATTTTTATGAATCATATCTGTCTTTGATCTACTTTCCATCCCCCCCCCCATCCTACTGTCAATGTCAGTTGTCTTGTCTGAAAATCAGCTGTTTTTACCCCTACAGTCAAAATATCTATATTGGCAAATATATTTGATTCCCTGCAAGTAGTTGGTGTATTAAACTAGAGCAGCGTTTCTTGACCATTTTACCCTTGTATGACACTTAAATTAAATGACATGTCTCAAGGAACCCCTGCGCAAAAACAAAATTACATACCATATCTTTCTCATTTTATTTTCATCGTAGTTCACATGGTAAATATAGTATATATTTTTGAATAACTGGTTTAAGGAAAAATTAATACTTCGTCAAATATTTTGGTAATTCTTATTTATACTGTTCGTTTATAATACTTCATCAGGGAGTTTGCATTCACACAAAAGAAATTCTACACTCAAATGTAAAAATAAACATAAGTAACCAATATCATATACCTATAAACATTATACCTTATATAAACATAAGTAACCAATATCATATACCTATAAACATTATGCCTTATATAAACATAAGTAACCAATATCATATACCTATAAACATTATGCCTTATATAAACATAAGTAACCAATACCATATACCTATAAACATTATGCCTTATATAAACATAAGTAACCAATACCATATACCTATAAACATTATGCCTTATATAAACATAAGTAACCAATACCATATACCTATAAACATTATGCCTTATATAAACATAAGTAACCAATACCATATACCTATAAACATTATACCTTATACAAACATAAGTAACCAATACCATATACCTATAAACATTATACCTTATATAAACATAAGTAACCAATATCATATACCTATAAACATTATACCTTATATAAACATAAGTAACCAATATCATATACCTATAAACATTATACCTTATATAAACATAAGTAACCAATATCATATACCTATAAACATTATACCTTATATAAACATAAGTAACCAATATCATATACCTATAAACATTATACCTTATATAAACATAAGTAACCAATATCATATACCTATAAACATTATACCTTATATAAACATAAGTAACCAATATCATATACCTATAATATAAATGTAAACAGAATGAAAACATAATTGCTGCATCAGTTTTTCCATTTTTTTATCCTTTACTGGCAATGTTGAAAAAGCATAGGGTAAATCAAGGCAATCTGACAATAACCAAGAATATATTGTGTGTTTAGTAATATTACATATATGAAATTAAATAAAAAATAAATATCTCACCTGATCTTAAGGAACCCTTGGGGACCTTTTGCGTAACATTAGGATTCTGGGGAACCCTGATTAAGAAACACTGAACTAGAAGTTCACATTTTCTGAACACCTTACTGACGATTGGAGAAGATTGTTCATTGACAAGTGGATTAGAAAATAAAATTTCTCACTAGAAAGGCTAATCTAAGCATTTTTAAACTACTTCCTAATTTGAATTTTTTTTTTTATGAGGATATGTCTATATAGCTGTCTATATTTCCAAGATGAGGTAATGTAATTATTTACATTATTTAAATTGTTTGTACTGTTGTACTCATCTTTATTGCCATATTCACAACATTTTGGCTATTGTATGCTCCAGTGATTTGAATTCCGAACTGAACCATTTATTTCATCCACCTAGAGGCATGGCATGTGGAACTAGATTGTTCTCACTTATCTCCATTTAACTCAATTCTTTGTTCACCTCTGCAGTAGCCAGGTATTGAACTCACAATTCTTTGGATCCAACCAATGCTTTTATCCACTGGGCCATGTGTCCTTGAGAACATCAGTGTATGAATTTTTGGGATTTATAAACTAAAAGCTGAAACATTGTGAATATGGCAATAAAAACAAGGACAACAGTCTGAATAATGTAAATAGATGTTAAGTCCCAAGTCATTGACAACAGAGTTTTATGCTGGAGCATAATCTTCAGGCCATGTGTTCAAGCATGAAACAGACTGTCACAATTCTGAATGCTGCCATAATCCTTGCCTTCAGTTCCTCTTTGGTATTACAAGGAGTTTTATTGGTCTCTCATTCAACTGTGCCCCACACATAATAATCAAGGGCATTGCAGTCTGGGGAGTTAGGTGGCCAGATGTAAGGGGTGATGTGGTTGTAGAAATTTTTTGACTTCCAGGACTGGATTCTCCTGCTTGTGTGGCATGGTGCAGAGTCCTGTTGTCAGATATAGGGTCTTCCAGCAGACACTATCTTGACCCAGGGCTGTACTACCTCCTCAATGCACTTGATGTAGGCCTCCATGTTGAGTCTGAGACCCTTACCAACAAATTCAGGAGTTCTTATCAGAATGATCAGAGTGAGTTTTCTGAGCTGCCGTACCTTTGTAATCACCATTAGACTCATCCAACTCTTTCTGAATCCTCTGTACTGTTCTCAAATTGACACCCAAACACTCGGAAATGTTTGTAATGCAGCTTCTGGTGTGAATGCCAAGCAGTACAGTGTGATGTTTCCATACTTTTGGCAAAGTGAATTGTCACAGGGCTCTTTTTCTCACAGATGGTACCCAACTGACCCTACTATACTGTGCAAACAACAAAACCAAAAACAAACAATGTGCATGCCCAAAATTAAAAATATAAAATGTCAAGAATTTACCCATTTCACCCTATATATATATATTTAAGTGATTCATCGAGTCTGAAACCTCTACAGAATGCAGAAAGCACTGGATGGCCGTTTCGTCCTATATTTGGGACTCATCAGCAGTGCGCATCCACTACAGTTGGTATGGTGTTTGCTTGACAACCTAACTGTCAGGGTTTCAATTCCTGGTAGTGGATGCGCACTGCTGATGAGTCCCAAATATAGGACAAAACGGCCGTCCAGTGCTTTCTGCATTCTGTAGAGGTTTCAGACTCGATGAATCACTTTTTTTTTTTTTTTAAGCGTATCACCCCAAGCAAGGCTGGTGGCCACTATCACGCATGGGGTTACAGAAGGGTTGGAGGAAGAGCAGATAGGAGTGGTAAAGGAAGGGATGTGGAGAAAGAGAAGGACGGAGGGTCGATCAAGGCAAGGGGGTTACAGAAGATTTAGAGCGAGAGCAGATAGGAAAGAAAGATGAAAGGAAGTGGAGAAGGGAAGTCGATAGATCAAGGCAACTGGAGATGACGATTGACGCTACACTTAAACCGTTGAAGATTGTATTTGTCAGGGAAACAGTAATAGGGAAGGGAGTTCCATAGGCGAGATGTGCGAAAGATGAAGCTATTGGAGTAGAAGAGACGTCTACATCTAACAGTTTCAACGGTGAAGGGGTGGGAACGGGATGCCAGTCTCGTAGGACGTTTAAATTCATGAGGCCTAGGGACAAGCGAAAGCAACTCCTCGGAGCAATTACCGTGGAAGTACTTGTGGAAAAGGCAGAGCGATGAAACATCGCGTCTGTGAGAGAGCGACTGCAGACGAGATGACAGATCAGGGCCAATCACATTGCATATCCGTCTCTAGATCTTATCAAGAACCCTAATTATCAAATTCTCCTAATAATTTCAAATATATATATATATATATATATATATAAGAGAGATAGTCTTATTTTAGACAAATGTCTATCCATATGTAAACAGAAACTGTCAAAAATGAAGTCTTGAATGAAATTGGGTACATGGAACTGTCTGGAATCCAAGAGTCATGTTAGCATGAAGTCACAAGTCATTGTGGCTGAGGGTTTGAGTATATTTGCCTTGTTCAAACTGTTGATCACACCAAATCCTTCACTCTCTTCCAGAAAATGTAACTAAGGTTGACACAGCATAGCTGCAGTAAAAACCACAGGTCGACTGAATGTTGAACGAACACAAATGTGCCTGAGCAGGACGTTTTCAACAGGGATTGGCTAACCACCCTAGTAGACGGGTGTGCTTGGGAATGAGTAGTTGGTCATTATATCAAAGTTATTAAATAGTATTTGCTGATTGATTTGGGTTTTTTTTATTTATAGTTTATTTAAAGCTGAAAATTATTTCATATTGTAGAAGGTGGCTATCAGTATTCAGTGTTTTGGTATCCACCTCACCGCTAAGTACTGACTGGGCCCAACACTGATCAACTTCAGTGATTGAAAGAGAACCAGTTTTTTCAGTAAATTGACCATAAATTTTAACTATTAGAGATCTTGTGATGAAGAGGAAGTTTGATTCTCATTTTTCTTTAAATAATGATGAGTTCGACCAGAGTTGGATATTTTTCAACAAATATTCATATTCAAGCGAAGATTTTCCAAGACAAGTACAGCAGGAAACTGAATAGTTTGAAATCAAATTGAAAGAACAAACTGTATTTTTAACTAAAATCTATTTCTTATTGCCTCATATATTTCTAAGTCACCATTGGGCAACACTAGCATTTTTTGCTTTTCTAAATAAGCAATGTAAACCATTTACTTGGTTCATACAATAATTTTTAAAAAGTGAGGTTTTTAGATGTCATTTTTCTAATATTTCAAAGAACAGCAAATAATATAGACTGAAATTAACCATTTTCAGAACGGCTGGATTTTGGTTGTTCTGTGCAATAAAAACAATGAATTTTATGATTTGTATATTTCCATAAACTACCAGATTAAAAATTTCAGAAAAAATGGTATACTTAGTGTAGCCTAGTCTAGCACATGGCCATACAATTTGAGCATCTGGTAAGGAAATAAACTCACTAGAAAATATTTGAGAGATCAATTTGTTAACTGCTATACTGGGATGGTAGCTGTTTGAAATTCATTATTTAGAACTAAAATGCTTACATTGAATTTTTTTCTACTGATTATTAAATTTTTTTTTAATTTAGTGCTTGTAGTGATACATTACTAGCTTCTCATGACTATTGATATTTTCAGGAGAAATGGTCAGATGAGCTACATTTTTTAGATCACCAGCTCAGACCATTACAGCTTAGACCTGGCAAGCCATTTACACTGGGACAAATAATTCCTCAATCCTTTCATATTCCATTAATAAGAAGGAACTTCCATTTGGACAGCCTCTTCCCAAGAACTGCTGATTTGTGGAACAGACTCCCAGTCACTACAAACTTGTTCTAGTCTAGGGGTCTACCATTATTTTTCATATATATCCTTATAATCTGAGCTTCCTGCCACCACCTCTTAGATTTATACAAGAATCTCATTCAGTAACCCACTACCTAGGTGAATTTTGAGCTTTCAAAAAAAAAAAAAAACCTCCCCCCATACAAAAAACACACAAAAAACAAAAAACACACAAAACAAAAAACGCACAAAAACAACAAACAAACAAACAAAAAAACGGAAAAAAAACCCCTCAAAGACGCAAAAAACAAACAAAAAAAAACAAACCACAAAATATATAAAAAAAAAAAATCGTTGGTTCCACATTTGAGGCATTGATTTATTTTACAATAGATTTTGGCACATATTTTTATGAAGGCACGGTAAATGGATAGTGGCTAGGATTGTGGAATTGGAGAGCCAAGTTTTAATTCCAGTAGGTTTTGTTATATTCACCTACATGCAAATACTCTTGGGGAAGGTATGAATTCATCACTTCTCCACTCAGGCGAGGTTGTATAGACTTGGGTGGCAACTGTGAATTCAAAACTTCCAACCATGTATTAAATAGCCTCACCAACCCACAATTGACCAAGCATGGTCAGTATGGCTACGGCCCTGAGGTTATGGTCAATCAAGGAGTGGCAGCCTCCAACAGGAGTGGGATGTCCTGGATTTGGACATATTTTGTGATTTAAAAGTTAAGATTCCATCAACAACTTGAAGAAATCTTTGCTATTACTAGGATTAGCATGCCTGATTCTATTTACCTATTGGCATCCACAAACTTAACATAAGATACAGATATCGCCATGTTGATAAGCATAAGGAAACTACAGAAACTCCTTGTTGTATGTTTTACAAACTATTTTGGGGTCTTTCTTGCTGTGAGTTTGAATCAAATCCTCATCACCACTGTTGTATCCTTAAAGAAGGTTACAAATGGACAAAGGTGGTACTTGAGTGAAAGGAACAGCAACACTGGCATAGATCAAAGAAAGAGAGGTTTATTGTAAAAAGAGAACACACTACTGAAAGACAAGGATGTGGTTAGCAGGCTAGTAATTCCTGAAGCAAATCTCCAGATCTAGCCTGTACTCACTGTATATATCTACCAATATAGTCAGTTCACATATGTGATAGGGAGTGTGAAAAATTCTGTTACAACACTCCTGCAGATATTAGGGAAGGAAAGTGAGAAGAAAGGACTAAACATCAATTGCAAGAAGACAGAATGCATGGTTATTAACTAAAAGGAATAGCCCAACATGCAAATTACAAATTCTATACAACAAAATCAAATGAGTATAATTTAAATATCTTGAAATGTTTTAACAGGGGATGGAATGTTTGACACAATGACAAAGATGCCTGGCAAAAGCTAAGCAAAGTATTAATAAAAAATTTTTTAAAAACAAAGAAAAGTGTACTGAACTGTTATGTAATACTAATCTTATGTGGCAGCAAATACTGGACAATCTCCTCACAGATGAAGAGATTTGAAGCAACAGAAATGTGCTGCTACAGAATGATGCCATGAATACCATGGACCAAACACTTGAGCAGTGACAAAGTTTTAGACAAAATGAAAACAAAAAGGGCATTTATACTTAACATTGGGAAGAAAAAGTTGAAATTTCTTGGGCACATGAGGAAAGAGGACTTGGAAAATT
>OZ038508.1:33522081-33547081 GCA_964036315.1 Acanthosepion esculentum | reverse complement strand
CATATATACACATACATACATATATATACATATATACACATACATACATATATATACATATATACACATACATACATATATATACATATATACACATACATACATATATATACATATATACACATACATACATATATATACATATATACACATACATAATATATATACATATATACACATACATACATATATATATATATATACACATACATACATATATATACATATATACACATACATACATATATATACATATATACACATACATACATATATATACATATATACACATACATACATATATATACATATATACACATACATACATATATATACATATATATATATACACATACATACATATATATACATATATATATATACACATACATACATATATATACATATATATATATACACATACATACATATATATACATATATATATATACACATACATACATATATATACATATATATATATACACATACATACATATATATACATATATATATATACACATACATACATATATATACATATATATATATACACATACATACATATATATACATATATATATATACACATACATACATATATATACATATATATATATACACATACATACATATATATACATATATATATATACACATACATACATATATATACATATATATATATACACATACATACATATATATACATATATATATATACACATACATACATATATATACATATATATATATACACATACATACATATATATACATATATATATATACACATACATACATATATATACATATATATATATACACATACATACATATATATACATATATATATATACACATACATACATATATATACATATATATATATACACATACATACATATATATACATATATATATATACACATACATACATATATATACATATATATATATACACATACATACATATATATACATATATATATATACACATACATACATATATATACATATATATATATACACATACATACATATATATACATATATATATATACACATACATACATATATATACATATATATATATACACATACATACATATATATACATATATATATATACACATACATACATATATATACATATATATATATACACATACATACATATATATACATATATATATATACACATACATACATATAATACATATATATATATACACATACATACATATATATACATATATATATATACACATACATACATATATATACATATATATATATACACATACATACATATATATACATATATATATATACACATACATACATATATATACATATATATATATACACATACATACATATATATACATATATATATATACACATACATACATATATATACATATATATATATACACATACATACATATATATACATATATATATATACACATACAACATATATATACATATATATATATACACATACATACATATATATACAATATATATATATACACATACATACATATATATACATATATATATATACACATACATACATATATATACATATATATATATACACATACATACATATATATACATATATATATATACACATACATACATATATATACATATATATATATACACATACATACATATATATACATATATATATATACACATACATACATATATATATAATACACATACATACATATATATACATATATATATATACACATACATACATATATATACATATATATATATACACATACATACATATATATACATATATATATATACACATACATACATATATATACATATATATATATACACATACATACATATATATACATATATATATATACACATACATACATATATATACATATATATATATACACATACATACATATATATACATATATATATATACACATACATACATATATATACATATATATATATACACATACATACATATATATACATATATATATATACACATACATACATATATATACATATATATATATACACATACATACATATATATACATATATATATATACACATACATACATATATATACATATATATATATACACATACATACATATATATACATATATATATATACACATACATACATATATATACATATAATATATACACATACATACATATATATACATATATATACATATATATACACATACATACATATATATACATATATATACATATATATACATATATATACATATATATACATATATATACATATATATATACACACACATACATATATATACATATATATATACACACACATACATATATACACACATATACATATATACACATATACACACATATACATATACACACATATACATAATATATACATATATATATACATATATACACATATACATATATATATATATTCTCTTTCATTCATTTTATGATTTCTTTAATTAAAACTAATGAAACATGATAATTTTGATGTATTGAAATAAAATTTGTCTATTTCATACAGGTCAATATTGAAATGAGGACATGCTGAAGTACTTCTTGGAATTGGTGTACCAAAAAGGTACTATGGAATTAATAGACATGGTCAAGTGAAAAATGAAGAACAGCACTGTCCAATAAACAGAATTGACAAAGTTCGTAGTAAGCATTAACAAGAGAAAGAAAGGAAGGAACAGATAAAAAAACAATACAAAGCAAGCAAACAATATATGTAAGACTATTTCAACAATAATATGGCAAAAAGGTCGCACTAAGAATTGGCGTTGACACACACAAGCAAGTTTGGACAAGTAGACAGTGTTCTGACTTCAAGACAAGACATCAGGACAAAGTCAGATGAAACTGTGAACCAGCTTATTTTATTGACTAGAAAAAAATCCCAGCATGCATTTGTGTGCTTCTGCCTATAAAAGGGGAGAGGAAAGTGTTTTGCAGTCATTCCCAGTGTTTGAAACCAACAGGTACCATTTCAATCCATATTATATTCACCTAAGTTAATTAAAAGTTAAATAATGGTGTTTATGAAATGGAACCAAATTAAACTTGTCAGTGGGAAACTTGGGCAACTGAATGACAAGAATCTTGCTAAATGAAAAAAAATTGAAAAAAAAATTTTTTTTAATTTTCAGGCTTTCATTAAGAGCAAAGGTTTTTAGAGTTCCACAAAGAACTTTCATTTTCTTCAAATGCTTTCAATGCCTAAAAAAATAACCAAAAAAAAAAATTGCCATTAAAATTTCTTGTGAATTCCAAATTAGTTTTGCATACGTGATTTGGACACCCAAGAGGTCAAAAACTGCTGTCAAATACAAAAGACAAGTATTTCATTTTTTTTCTTCCATAGATAAATATGTTGAGGTGAGCTGAATGTAAATGGCAGAAAATGTTTTATTGTTCAGTAATGGCTGGAAAGGATTGGATTTGAAGGAAACAAATTTTGAATTGGAAAGAAATTGGCACGTTTTAATTGGAATTGAGGTTTGAAACAAAGAATTAACACATTTTCTTGTTCATATAAAAGTTAAAATAAATTCAATAAGTTTTTCAAATGAAATGGTAAATATAGGATGCATGCATTTTACTAATCCACTGGTTTTTGTTACTAGCATTCTCATCTTTTACTTTTTTTTCTCAAATCTATTTATTCTGTAATTCTTGTTTAAATACTGCCACAGACATTTTGTTCAAGGAAACTGTTTATAGATACATGTGGCTCAGGATGTGACAAAAATTAAGAAATTATAAAATCCTAGGTTTTGTTCTAGATTATTTTTATTATTAGTTTTTGTGATGGATTTGACAAGGTGTTTTTCGAATTTTGGTTCATTCAGAATTATTTCTTGGCAAAAAAAAAATCAATACTACAAAGAGACGATATAGTAGCTAAAATCATAGCAACATTAAAAAAAAGGGATATTATTTACACTATTTACATTGTTCAAACTGTCCTCATCTTTGTCGCCATATTCAATGTTTTGGCTATTGTTTTCTCTGGCCTTCTTCAGGTGATTGGAATTTCAAACTGAATCCTTTATTTCATCCATCAGAGCAGATTGTTCTAGTTCCACATACCATGTCTCTTCCAGATTCCTCAAGTTATCTCATTAATTCAACTCTCAAAGTTTTGTTCAAACACTGCAGTTGCAGATATTGAACTCACAACTCTTTGGGTAAATTCACAGGATCCAACCAATGCTTTTATCTGCTGGGCCATGAATGTTGTGAATATGGCAACAAAGATGAGGACAACAGTCCAGACAATGTAAATAATGTAAATAATTACAATACCTCATCTCAAAAATATAGACAGATATTAAAGGGATATTAGTCTGAAAAATATCATCTTGGGATTGTTTAAAGCCACTGTAAAAAAATCTTTTGCAGCAAAAATGAAGATGATGGTTTGTAAAAAAAAAAAAAAAAAAAAAAAAAAATAAAAATTATGGAAACTGATATTTCAGGAAAGGAAGAAAAAATACTAGCAGAGGACTAACATTATAAATCAGATTACATTTAATAATCTGGGTATTTTTTCTTTCCCCTTTTTTAGTCATCATGCACATATTTAGGTTTTATCCACCATTCAGTTGTGAAGAGCTAAAATGTGATAAATGGTTAGCCCTTTTATTTGTTAAATGTTTTCAATATTTTTGTTTATCCTTACTCTTTCTTTCCCTTTGTTTCAGTGTATTTGTATTAATATATATATTCCCAAGAGGATAAAATCCAGGTGGAGCTCAGTGTATAATACAGAACAAGAATATAAAAAGCGTTTAGTTTGGCCTTTTCTTTTTCTTCCTCTATCTCATCTTCTCATGTATACATAAGGTTAATAAATGCAAACCAGACAATAAATTTTTATATATACATCAGCAGTGTAAATTGGCTAGATTTTAAATTTGGATTGTATAATCATTTATTGTGTCTAATGTCACAGCAAATGTATCCACACTTTTCCTGTGTCTGTTTTTTTAATATTAGGTCTAAGAATCGATAGTGATTTATGCAACGGATAATAACTCATTTATCTGTATCTCACTCATTTAAACCATTATTTAAATTCTCTCTTTAAAACTTCTCTCTTTTAAATTTTAATCCCTACCTTCACCTTTAGGCCTTTCCTTTTCTTCTTTCTTCCGTTACACCTCACCCTTGTTTCTCATTCACACATATACACTCTCACTGTAATTTTGTTTTTTTTTAACCCAGATCATTATTTTCTGTTTACTTTTTGAATTTGTAGGTATGATGAATTGTATTGTGATTACGATTCCAATGTAATAAATTATAACCATGGAATTTTAGTGTTTGAGCCATTTATTTATTATATATATATATATATATATCCATACATATATACACCACTAACATCATCAATCTCACTCTCTCTATTATATATATATATATATATATATATATAATAATAATATATATATATATATATATATATTGGCTCCTGAAAAATTAATTTCGGTTGAGCTCTATGGGTGTGAGGTGTGAGTTTGTAAACAGTGACTATTTAAGCTAATATAGCATGACTCTTCGGTAGAATTGAGTCACTGTGTGTTTATCTAAAAATAAACACGCTAAAATTCACCTTCATCCCTGACGTGCACCGACAGCTTAGTGGGAGAAGTTCCGACTGACGCAAATTCAGTCGGGTTTCGATCCTAGCTAGAGGCAACTGGATGTCTAGCCACACTGATGAGCTGTGAAACAGCGAAACTGTCTGTGGATGACAAATATATATATATATTACACACACATTTTAGAATGCCCATTTTTAAAGCCATAATATTCTGTACGCACTACAGATTATTTAAAAATGTCAACTGTTTCTGAGTGGTTAATTGGATGATAAACAAATGATGCTATTGGCCAGTCACTTGATAAGACTTGATAAAGATAAGAAAACTTGTTTCAAACCAGAAGTGGAAAAAAAAAAATCTTGTACTTGTAAAATCCCATATTGCTAAGTCATCAACTTTCAATTTTGGATGAGGAGAAAAAGAAGTTGGAACTGCTTCTTAATGAGTAAGACTTTCTAATCTAAGAAGCAAGAAAAAAAAAAGTTTACAAACTTATGATAACAAAGTGTCATATCACGTCTAAAAAATACCGAGGAGGATTCTTGAACTGATTGATGAGAATATCAAAGTGTATTGGTAGAGAATCAATTAAATTCTCTATCGTGTTCCATTTTCAAGAGTTAATGAAATTTAAATTCTAAATTAAATGATTGTAATGCTTTGCTTCCAATACTTCAGTTATATTTTCTTGGTTAGTTTAAAGTAGGCTATGAAGAGACATGAATGATGAGTGAAAATTTGACCTTTACAAAATGAAAGACTTGATAAAGCAAAGCAAAGCAAATTGCATAGCCAGCCTTCACTGTTATGTGTTCTTTTAGGAATTATATACTAGTGATGCTGCTTAACAGCAGGCATTCACTTACTTAAAACTGGATTTTGACAGCTATTAAAAAACAGTTTCAAGTTCCTCAACCTTCAGTCTAATATTGCTACCTTATTTGCTCAACTGGAATAATTCACATCATCATTGTTTCCTGCAGATTCAGAAAAATCAGCACATATTGTAGATTGGGGAAAGAATCCTAATCAGAAACCTTAACTGGCTGGTTTATTTCACTATCCTGTCATTAATTCGGTTCAATATTTTGTGATTGTCGTGAGCAAGATACGCAACATCATGCCTGAAAACACCCATGCATTGCATGCGTGTGGCGTCACAGAGCAGTTGAAGGAAGGGAGAATTGACAGAGTACCCCTACGCATATGTAAAACTCTCCCACTCAACCAATCGGCTGCTTCATCAGGGTCTATAAAATAATGAGTGTGTCTGAAGGCTTTGACAGTTGGGGTCGAGGGAGCTGACGAGAGATGACTGCCCTGTTCCAGTGGGTCCTTTTTGGTGTGATGGCTACATATTTTAATTCTTCTGAGCACTGATTCCCACCTATTTGACTATTACCGTCTTTTTCAGTTCATTGAGGATAGTGTTCTGACATTCCATGTTCCTAAAACTAAACCAATGTGGCCAGTTAGAGATTACAAAGCAAGAAACAACAAGGTTAAATGCTAATATTTTAGGAATATCAGAAACTAGGCTGACAAACAATGGAGATTTTGTCAGTAACAAACACAGGATCATATATGCAGGTGGAAAAAAAAAAAAAGGCATAGAACTTATATTAGATCAAAACCTAAATAAATGTGTTCTGGGATACTATCTGATTAAATTTTTGTAGCTAAACTGAAAGGGAAGCCTTTTAACATATCAATCATAGTATTATATGCACTGACAGCATAAAAAGAAATTGAAAAGTTTCACTGTACACTTGACAATGGCATGGCTCAACATAAATGACAATCATCATAGGAGACCCAAATACTAAAGTAGAGAAGAGAGAAATAGTGAAATAATGGGGAAATTCAGTCTTGGAACTTATAATGAATAGAGAAAAAAATATGTCGAATGGTGAATGAAACACCTGGTTTCAAGAACACCCAAGATGTCAATGGATACAGAGAAGTCCAGGAGGAGAAAAAAAAAAGCCTAAATCAATTACTTAAAAATAAGAGATGGAAGAATATAGTTTTTAACCACCTTCCAGTGATATGTAACCCTAGAGGGTAATTACAGAAAATGAAGAGGGCCAAAGTTGCACCCTAATTGCAATACAACTCTAACGCTTTCGCCCCAGCTCCTCAACCTCCGACGTCTTACTCTCTAGGTTGAGGTATCTACT
The DNA here is from genome assembly GCA_964036315.1 of Acanthosepion esculentum. NCBI lineage: Eukaryota > Metazoa > Mollusca > Cephalopoda > Sepiida > Sepiidae > Acanthosepion > Acanthosepion esculentum. The sequence continues at coordinate 33,539,238 of OZ038508.1, read as the reverse complement.
TGGTTTTAACCGAACTTAAGGGAGTGGCCGTAGATCCCGTGTGCATCTATAGATCATTCAACCAGTCCACTGGTTTAATCCTGCATCCTGCCCACGTTGTGTTTGGTTTGATCCAGAAAGCAGAAGTGATGTTCATCCATTCACGGTCGACTGAAGATGTAGACACGGCTGGAGAGTCTGTGCTAAAAAATTTAGAATGCACAAAAAAAAAAAAAAAAAATATATATATATATATATATATATATATATCTCTGCTGAAAGCGGACAAACAACTATTCAATGGTTGAATTGTTAATGTCTTTTATATAGCAGAAAAGAATAGTATAGAAAAGAAACGGGTTACAGAAAAGAAAATAACGTAAAAACTCATACACTGGATTCTAGACAGAGAGAGAGTGGGTTGTGATTAGCTTGTTGTGAAATCGTCTCGGAACAATATACGACTCTTGCGATGGAGAGATAAAGATTTCTGTGTGCGGCCTAAAGTTTATAGTTGCGTTCCTCCTTGGCGGTAGTAACAGTAGTAGTAATCTTTGTGGTAGCAGAAGCATCAGTACTTATATTAACAGTACATGTTAGCGGGGGTTTTGTTCCAATCCCTGACGTCACTTTCATACTTCTTCGAGCCTTCAATTCAACTCTGCTCGCTTTCAATGTTCGATATCTCTTCACCCAGCTCGACTGCACTTGACGATAGACGAGCCAAACGCAAGTCTTTGATTATTGTAGCTTGTTCGATGTTTCCGTTTCCAGTGATAATAGTAGCAGTATCAGTCTTAGATGTTGGAGGAGTAATTCGCTTCTTCGTAATTCTTCGAGCCTTCAATTCAACTCTGCTAACTTTCAATCGCTTGACTGCACTCGACGACAGATGAGCCAAAAGCAACCTTTCACCTCTCTGTCTGCCTTTTCTGTCTGCATAACTACGCGTTTATATAGATAACTCTGGTTGGTCATAATCGACCCTTGGCCTGCACACGATTATCACGGGTGCTTCCTTCAATCCAAAATCATGTGAATTTCAAAGTCCCTCATAGCTTAGTAAGCTCTATTTCAAATTTTAACTGATAAATATTATTTTGACCATTTTCCATTGTCTTTCTAATGACCCAGTTCCAAATGGGCTAGATTAGATTTCCCATCAGTAAACAAAATTGCTCTGATCTAATTTCGCTACTCAGATTCACTCCAATTTCAATAAAAAAAATATAGGTGTGTCTGTTTCCCAAACACTATCTCACAACAGACTCCTGAATGACCTGAATTTTGAAGGAGAAGTATATGGACAGTGTTAAAAGAAGATACTATTAACTAAATGAGAAGCTTTAGTAATATCAACAAATGAGATCATGCTAAAGTAAAATAGACAAGGAAAAAATGGATTAAACAAAATGATGATGAAAATGATATAGCAAACAATGCCAAAGTATGGTACAGCACCTTGGACAATGCACAAAGAAATTAGGAACAAATGCAGGCAGGTTAAAAAGGAATGGCTCAATGAAAAGTCTGCAAAAATAGAGAACTGACAGGATATCAGAGAACTCTTCCAGAATAAAAGAGGACAACTCACAATGTGCAGAATTATCGAAGAACTAGAAATATTAAAATCTGAAGTGAAATCAGCACTGGTTAAATTGAACGAAGCAGCAGGAACAGATGGAATTGTAATAGAGATACTGGCAGCTTTAGAGGAGTTTGGCATTGGCAAAATCATAGACATAATAAACAAAATATACAACGAGGGTGATATACTGGAAGACTTAAGTAAACCCACTTTCAGAGCACTGCCTAAGAAGCCAGGTGCAAACGAATGTGAATTCCATCAGACAATCAGTTTAATATCCAGATTCTGATGAATAGAATATGCAGCAGAATTAAATTGGAACTTGAACAAGGACTCGGTGATTTTGTTAAAAAAAATCACTGGAACAAGGAATACAATTTTTATGCTAAAAATCATATCAAAAAGAGCAATACAGATGCAAAAGGATGTATATTGATATTTTATAGATTATTCAAAAGAGTTTGATATAGTACATCAAAGAACTTCTTAGTAAGCTTGAGAAAGGGAGAATATTAGAATAATCCAGAACTTATATTTGGAGTAAATCACCTGTATGGAGATAGAAAATGAATTCCGTAAATATACAAAAATAGAATTAGACATAAGACAAGGATGTGTCTTCTCACCAGACTTATTCAATCTTTACAGTAAAGCAAAGAGAGAATTAGAAGTCCTACCAGACTTATTATTGGCAGCGACAATCTTAACATAAAATATGCAGATGACACAATATTCATAACAGGCATAGACAGTAAACTGCTGGATCTCCTACAGAAAAGGAGAACAAGAAGAAATGACTAAACATCAATTGTAAGAGAGAATTTATAGTTGTCAGCAAAAAGAATAGCTCGTTATATTCCTCTGCAATTAGATCCATTTCCGATTCACTCTACATGTCATCTGGATGTGAATGCTAAAAAAGCAAAACACAAAATAAAAAGTTGTTTTCTGCACAAGGTCTCTGAGTGTCACATCTGGCCCAAGGCAAAAATACACACAAAAAACAAAAAATACACACATAAACAATAAGAAAAACACAAACCAATAAAAAAAACAAAAAAAAAACACACAAACCAATAAAAAAAAAAAAAAAAAAAAAAACACAAACCAATCAAATACAATACCCAGTCATGAACATTCCTGCTGAAAAGATGATGACTCTTTAGAGGCCCACCAGATTTGCCTAAAAGAAAGCCCCTTGTAAATGACTGACAGAGTAGTAGGCTAAGAAACTACCTTTCATTACGGGCCTGCTAACACTGTCATGATCATGTCTCATCACCACTGTGACCTTGCCCAATTTTCACTCTTCTCACCAGACTCTTCACATGCAAAATGCAGCTGACAGGCCAGTGTCAACCCTGACAGGGTCCCAAACACAACCACCATCATTTCAAACAGTTTTAAGTCTTCACTATCAACTCCAGATCTCCGTTTGATCTCCCATTCAACCAGAATGCAACTGAGATATTTTGCTTGATAATATTTCAACCTGCCAATGCACCCTCTGTATCAACAAAGTCAGATTTGCAACCATATCAGCAAAGTCAGATTCATAGCTTCAATAACCATTCTGGGCCATCTCTGGCAGTCACCACCATAAACTTGTCAATGCACCTTATCAGAATTTACCATGAATCAACCACCATGACATTGATCAACCTTCCAACGCACCTTACCAAGCAGCAGAGCCTCAACATCTCTACCTTATCACATGACAGTCAGCCCATCAAACAAATGTTAATTTCAACTCTGAAGTAAGTTGTATGTCAGGTCAACCCCCATCAATGACACGCCACTTATCTGCTTTAGGCCTCTCTCCTGTCACCAACTGTGACATTGGCCAACCAACCCAAGAAATCAGTCAACTCCTGGTTTTATAAACAACACCATTACACCAACTCGCTTTCCTTACCAACAACAACTAAAGATGTATACATTAACAATTTATGACACCTTTCAAACAACGATGTATATTACTGTGAAATTTGATGAGAACACATACTGTTGAAAATTTAAACCTTGTTCCTTCCTTTGTTATAACAAGTGTTTGGTTGCAAAGCTGACATGCGAATTACAAATTGGAGCAAATCAAACAAGTACAAAAATTTTACCTTCCAAAAAGCTGAGCAAAACATTGCGAAACAGTAGAATTTCATTAGAAACAAAAGACAAAATCAGGAAAAAATAATTTATCCTCTTCTAAGTGAGCTAGATTTATAAAGTACAGACAAACCTCTCAACTATGCCCCTCCCCCATCAACAGATTTTGGATGCAACAGACAAAATCTACAAGCAAAATAAAATCTCTTAAAAGTTATGCAGGAAAGAAATTCCAAATCGTCAATGATGCATTTCAAAATTTGTAGGCTTTGTGGAACAAGTTGTATTAGTTCCCAAAGTGACCACTTAGTGGTGGTGGCTGGCCTTTCAATTGTAAACAAAAACAGGTATACAGTATATAAAGAACAATACATTAGTATGTGCATGAGAAAGTAGCTCTGAGAAACATTATTTTTGTTATTTTGATTAATATATCTATTAAGTATATATTTATTATAATTATATTTGTTATATATTTATTTATGCCATATATGCATGTCTATGGTATTTACATTGTGATCATTACTGATAGTTACTCTAGTGGTTTTATAACTCAAAAATAATCCCTTTCTATCTATGGACAATTGGCTTTAATGGACCGCCTATCCCCACTGTTAGTCTGTTGATGACAGGTTTGTCTGCATTATAGCAAAGAAAAATAGCTGTGATCAGTATGCATTTATTGTGGTAGAAATAATTGACATTTCACAATGTCCATCTGATGCCCACACAAAGGAGTTCACTATATTCAGTTTCTCAATTTGCTTTTGGTAGGCACACTAAACATTTTGGTAAGATTAGTGTTAGTTGTTAAGTTTTATTTCCTGACAAATGACTGTGCAGTTTGCAACAGACAAGCGTTTTGCTGCAACTGAAGGTTTGATTGTGAAAGTTCGAGTTTCATGTTTGTGGTGATTCTTAAAACAACTTCATCCATTTCACCTCCAAAAAGAGATGCAGATAAACTTCAGAAAACAGGCCAACCCAGAATTGGAATTATTCTCAAGAGATTTACAGCAATAACAAAAACTGTTTTTTTTTTTAAATAAAAAAAAAAAAAAAAAAATGTCAAATGAAACTTTGAAATTGACATTTTTATTGCAATTTTGCTAAAAGGTAATCAAGATTTTATATTCAATTTTGTGCTTGTGAGAAATATTTTCATACATCCATGTTTTTGACTTCAGTGAAAAAAAAAAGTGAAAAGAAAAAATAAAATGTTTTCAAAGTTTTTGTTTTAATCATTGTTGATATGAATCTCACATTCAACATGGAGATATTTTTTGGTGAATACCTGAAAGCAGTAAGCAAGTTTAAAACATTGGGAAGTGAGACCTAGAAAAATTGCCATTGCGAGGAACCTTGAAGTAAAACGTGAAGTTTTTCTGATGTATTTGAAGAATTAGCGGCTGAGATATTGGCATATTTGCTGAGTAATCCAAGAAGATATAGAAATTCAAATGGAGAGAGAGAGAGAGAGAGTGAGGGGAAGGAGAGAGAGAGAGAGAGTGAGGGGAAGGAGAGAGAGAGAGAGAGTGAGGGGAAGGAGAGAGAGAGAGAGAGTGAGGGGAAGGAGAGAGAGAGAGAGAGTGAGGGGAAGGAGAGAGAGAGAGAGAGTGAGGGGAAGGAGAGAGAGAGAGAGAGTGAGGGGAAGGAGAGAGAGAGAGAGTGAGGGGAGAGAGTGAGGGGAGAGAGTGAGGAGAGAGAGAGGGGAAGGAGAGAGAGTGAGGGGAAGGAGAGAGAGTGAGGGGAAGGAGAGAGAGTGAGGGGAAGGAGAGAGAGAGGAGAAGGAGAGAGAGAGGAGAAGGAGAGAGAGAGGAGAAGGAGAGAGAGAGGAGAAGGAGAGAGAGAGGAGAAGGAGAGAGAGAGAGGGAGAGAGAGAGGGAGGGAGGGAGGGAGAGAGAGTGAGGGAGAAGGAAAAATAGCAAAGTAGGAGGAGAGGTTGAAACAGAGAGCAAGAATGAAAAAGAAAATATTTTTCAAAGATTATAACTAACATTAAAGAAAAATTATTTAAAATTTTCAAAGTAAATGTAATTAAGGAAGTATAAAGCATATACACCAAAAATGATGCTGGGAACAGAGAATGTTGCAAGGTTATGGTATGAAAAGAAATTATTCAAACAATCCAAAAGCTAAGATGAGGATTTTAATTTTTTCATTCTTAATAAAATTAAGCATCAAGAAAATACCTAATTGTGATTGCAGCTTATTGGGGAAACGCTTGTAGGAGTCAAGACTGAATCTGTATCAAAAGCATTTTTGAGCATTAGCTTATTTCTTTAAAATTGTCATCTCATTGTTACTATGGGAACCATGGGAAGTAACTCTAAAAATATCTAAAATTTGACCTTTGCTATAACAAAACAATTTCAGGAAGGCAACCTTATTTTCTCATGTTTTTTTAAAATCAAACAGCATTTAACATCAGATAAACAAATGAATCATTTTGCTCAGATTAATAAAAAATTGTATTTAAAGTTTTTATTAAAAAAATTAAGCACAATTGAATTAAAATCTTAACTTTCTAATTTTGGTGTAAGAAAACCAGTTGGCACAGTCTTCATTTTCTCAGTCCAAACAAAATTGCATTAATGTGATTGGATTGTTGAAATTTACTGTTTCCATCATATTAAGATATTTGTCCTGTTATTGTGGTCAAATGAATCAGTGATATGTATTTTCTTCACCCACTTAACACAGGAATTTTCTATTTCTGAATAAATTTATTATTCACCTCACTAATTATAAAAACAAATTTAACTTTGTAGGTGTTGACAAAAATGAGACCTTTTCAATCTTACATACAAGATAAATATTTTTGGCTGAATTTTTATTAAAAGTAAAAATATTTTCTTTTTCATGGATAAGAAGCCAAAAAGGAAAAAAAGAATGAACTAGTGAAAAGACACAAAAATGTACAAAAGATGGGCATACACCCACAAAAACAAATACAAAATGACAGACAAAACAAATACAAAATGACAGACAAAACAAATACAAAATGACAGACAAAACAAATACAAAATGACAGACAAAACAAATACAAAATGACAGACAAAACAAATACAAAATGACAGACAAAACAAATACAAAATGACAGACAAAACAAATACAAAATGACAGACAAAACAAATACAAAATGACAGACAAAACAAATACAAAATGACAGACAAAACAAATACAAAATGACAGACAAAACAAATACAAAATGACAGACAAAACAAATACAAAATGACAGACAAAACAAATACAAAATGACAGACAAAACAAATACAAAATGACAGACAAAACAAATACAAAATGACAGACAAAACAAATACAAAATGACAGACAAAACAAATACAAAATGACAGACAAAACAAATACAAAATGACAGACAAAACAAATACAAAATGACAGACAAAACAAATACAAAATGACAGACAAAACAAATACAAAATGACAGACAAAACAAATACAAAATGACAGACAAAACAAATACAAAATGACAGACAAAACAAATACAAAATGACAGACAAAACAAATACAAAATGACAGACAAAACAAATACAAAATGACAGACAAAACAAATACAAAATGACAGACAAAACAAATACAAAATGACAGACAAAACAAATACAAAATGACAGACAAAACAAATACAAAATGACAGACAAAACAAATACAAAATGACAGACAAAATAAATTTGTATACAATTTCAGTATTCTGATAGATTAAAGGACTGACTGTTAATTTGGCTGAAAAACAAAACAAAAAAGGAAACAAAAAACATGAAACAAAAAAAAACAGGAAACAAAAAAAATACAAAATAACAGTTGACCTTTGACAGAAAATCTCTAGATTTCATTTAAAAGACAATGTTTGTCAAGAAGACAAAAAAATCTCAATGTTGAAGGTGGAAACAATTTGTACAAATTACAATTTTTGGAATTTCTTTCCCAACATAAGAACTTTGAAGTCTTTGATTGTACACTTCTTGTGATGACAGAATTATTCTATCTTCATAAATAAGACCAGGGCATTTTATAGAATTTCTGTTTGTTCAGAGGTCAAGATTAATTCTCATAGATAGATTTTCTCAGTATTCTGAGAACTTTCCTATCTTGAAAATGATTCATGTCAACTAAAGTGCCATGTATGCCCAAGTCTATAAATGTATTACTTTTATGATTTCTAGTCTCACTAAAAGAGCGACATCATATGAAGATATCATTTGCTCTTTATAATAAGCTTATTCTATAGATTATCAATAAATCACAGTGAGAAAAGCAATTCTTGAGAAAGCCACTGAAACTCACTTTTAAAGACTGTTTGCTTCTAAAGTAAGAACATTCTTCACACAGCAAAGCTCTCATGTCATCAAACACATGAACTTTATCTAATTACTGATTTTATTTACACAAGTTGAAATCGAATTTCTCTTAGAATTGGTGCCTGAGAAAAGATGGAAGAAAGCCAAGCCATTTGGCAGAAAATCTCTAGATTTTATTTAAAAGACAATGTTTGTCAAAAAGAGAAAGAAAGAAAAAAAACTTAATACTGAAGGTGGAAACAATTTGTACAAATTACAATTTTTGGAATTTCTTTCCCAACACAAAAAAACTTTGATGAAGTCTTTGATTGTACACTTCTTGTGATGACGGACTTATTCTATCTTCATAAATAAGACTAGGGAATTTTATAGAATTTTTGTTTGTTCAGAGGTCAAGATTAATTGCAGAGTAGGGAATCTTTGAGCAGATATTAATATAAAATACTTCATGCTTATGAATAAAAACATTCTAATCACCTGAATATAGATTCAAGATTTAATTTACTGATAGTTCACCCATTACAAAGTAAGAGTCACTCAAGGTAGAGGGTTACTGAGTGAGATTTCTATAAGGGAGGAGGGGAAAAGAAAGAATTAAGAAATGCATATTATGAGGACATGCAAGATAGATATAAGTTGACCCTGGACTTTATGAGATCAAGATTGTTGTTGACATGGAAGCATCCTCTTGGGAGAGTGTTCCACAAAGCAATAGTTCTTCTGGGGAAGAAGCTGTCTGAGTGGAACTTGATCTTTATCAAATGAACATGAAAGGAATGAGGTATGGTTTGCTACTGTGAACATGGTATGCTGGTTGCTAGCCGTAAAAGACTGAGCAGATGAAGCTAAAGAATGTAACTTGTCTGAACATCAACCATAGAAATAGTGATAGAGTAGTGGGAGGCTAGCAACATTTTGTCTGTGGGTGAAGGGTTGTAGAATAACTCATTACCTATAAGGCTGCATAAGCACTATCGAACTCTGTCATTGCTGGACTGTGAGGACTGAGCAGCCCCAGGTCAGATATGGCAGCTATTCTTAATTTTTGATCTGACTCTTTACAAGAGAGCCTGAAAGTGGGAGTTAGATATTTTATGAAGTGAAAATAAACCATTGCATTGTTTGCAATGCCATGAATATATGCATTCCATTGGAGAAAGAAGAGTGAGCTTTAAACCCAATAGGTGTTTGAGGCAAAGATCTTTGAGGATATTATCACGTATATTATATTATCATATATTGGTGCAGGTTTAGTGTCTGCTTGGTGGTGATGAAATTTTTATTTTTATTTTTTTTAAATCAGTCCTCGTCTATACCACTTGACAATATCTGCAAGTAGCATTTTTGCTTAACAAGTTCAATTCTTACTCACTTCATCTTTTTGTCCTTTTCAAATTCATTTTTAAAAAATTTGTTCAGAGTTGTGTACCTTTCTTTCTAAAGCGCAAGTTCAGTTTTCTGGTGTTTGCAAAATTCCAAACACCAGAAAAATTTACTTTTAAAGCTTTGTTGCGGACCTTTGATCAAGGTGGTTTACTTTTTGTTGAGTCAATCTACCTTCTTCATTTGTAGAAATTAATTCAGAAATAAATCTCAACCAAATAAGAAGTTTTAATGTCAAAGATTTTATCCTTATTACTTGTCTGTAATAATTTATTAGATTTGTTGGAAAGAAAAAAAGATTTAACATCTCATGTTTAAAAGGGTACTTTGAAAATGAAATACTTTTTTTATAAAAATTACTTTAAGATGTCAATTTATATACAATGAATTCATATTTTTTTTAAATTTTGGGCTATGAAAAGAATTTTATTCATTACAATAGTTGTTTTCAGAGAAATAATTTGCTCAGTTAATTATCACAAAAATAACAAAATTATTCCAAGTCTAAATTTGTTTTTTCAAGTTTTTTTATTTTTATATTTTTAGTTTAGTTACAATCATTTTAGATTTTAATGTTTTTGCTGTTCTTTGGTCTGTTCTCCCAAATTCTGTCACAGCAAAGAAGTGACGTCTAAAGTCAAATTAATGCAATGGTTAGGATGAGTGAAAAAACAGCAAAAAAATTTTCTTAAAAATTATAATGAATTGAAAAATGCATAAAATAAAATTATTCCTGCTGGAAGGTTAAAATTATTTTTTGTAGCATTTTGAGGAGTTGACATTAAGGCTAATATCAAGTTGATTCTTAATTTTCTTTTTTCATTAAATGATATTGATAAATATTTGAAAAAGGCCAGTAATCTTCAGTTGGTTTCAAACATTTTCACTGCTTTGTCTTCATTCTTACATAGCTTGGGAAATTGAGACGAAGAATCTCAATTTAGAGAAAGGAAAAAAAATGCCTGCTTTAAAAATTGTTGAACAGTTGAAAGAAAATTCTGTTCATAAAAAAAAAAAAAATAACTGATAAAAATTCAAACAGTAACAAATTTCTCCAATGGAAAAATATATTAAAGTTGCATAATAATTTCAATAATATTTTATTGCAACCAGATATTGTATCCAAACACATACACTTTGTAATAAAGTTATCAGCCATAAGACCTGAAGCCAGAACCGAAAACAATCTTGATTTTTGATTTATGCAGAGAGAATTACTTACACTTTTAGCCATGTGGATTCCCATTCAAGTTTGAATTTTAATATTTTATCAGTTTGTATTTTCTTTTATATGAGAATTATAGAAAGCCATGATACAAGAATTTTGCAATTGTCGTGGATTAGAAGAAAAGTTTGGTGTCAATGATTCCAAGGAACCAAGTCAAAGAGAATAGACATAATCACATATTCATATTGATTATGACAAAAAAAAGAAAAAAAAAAAAAAGAAAAAGAAAATTCCCCCCCCCCCAAAAAAAAACAAGGAAGTTGGTTACCACTACATCTTTCCCTGTTTGATATCAGCTTCCTTTTAATTCTTATTGCAATGTGCTAATAATTGGGCAAAAACAACTCCAAGGTAATGTAAGGAAACCAGGGTTTCCAAGAAATGTGTTTATAAAAAAAAAAAAATTAAACCTCATGAGTGGAGTCAAAGATTTTTTTCTCAAGAGTCCATCTTGCACATTTACAAATTTACCATTTGCATGTACATTGAATGCTGTTGCCATATCTGGTCTGGTGCTCCTGCTACTCATCTCGAGGTTAACAAAATCCAAAGACGGATCTGCAATGGAATTGATCCTGATTTGGCATTTCGGCTTCAGTCTGTCATAAAGATATGATATGGCTTCCCTCTGTCTTTTCTACAAGTATTTTCATTGCAACTGCTCTGACAAGCTTTTTTCCTCCACTGATCTACGTTAGTTTAAGTATGCCACTAGACTGGCATATAGGTCCCACCCTTTTCCTGTTGAAATAGTTAAAAGTAACTCCCACTTCTACTCCAACAGTTTCTTTTCTCACACTTCTTTCCTGTGGAACTCCCTTCCATTTCCTTACTTCCCTGATAGCTACTATCTTCAAAAATTTAACTGCAGCATCAATCATCATCTCTCTTCTTGAACCCCTTCCAGCTTTTATAATTTCCTTGGTTCCTCCTTACCCATTCTTTTATTCCACCTTCACTCTCTGTAAACCCTTGCGTACCAGTGGCATTTTTGGCCTTGCTTGGGGTGAAATGATTAAAAAAAAAAAGTTAATGCTGTTTGTGTTCAAATTACTTTTCGTAAAATTACTTTGATGTAAGATAATGTTAAGCTCTTAAATTATTCTTTATGGTTAAAAATATTTTCTCCAAGGATATAAATAGTAATTTACTTATAGATCCTACTTCTGTAATGCGTGTCCTAGATGCCTGCTCATGTGCTAAAAACATTCATACAAGTAGTTCTTTTGCCAAATGATTCATTTTGCAAATTGCAAACTTTTTTCCCCTTTGGTCAACTTGTTGTAGTTCCAACAAAGTAGCAATTATTTTTACTCTCAGTAATTTCACGTCGAATTTACGCCACATGAAATTCAGGAAGCCAGTGCTAATTTACAGGTCATAATATTTTTCAGTGCTGATCGGTAAAGACTTGGCTAAAAGTTCTTTATTAAAGGGCTTTCAAGGTATGCAATGAAAAGCAATAACCAAGGAAAGCTTCTCTATTTGAAATCTTTTTTTAAATTAGTCATTTTAATAAAAGATTAAATTAAAGGTGGGAGGATTTCTCATATCAGCATAAGACAGAAGCAAAAAAGATGTTTTGACAATATAAAGTAAAAAATCAAGTGAGTAATGAATATATATATATATATATATATGGCTGGCAGGAGTTAAGAGGAATAAGGAATTTTGATAATGAGAAAATACTGGATTTCTTTATGGAAGAGAAGATTAGAAAAAAGGTGGGGAAACATGAAAAATAAAGAAATATAGGCGTTTAAAGTGCTATGCTTGGGGGAGGTGAGTGAAGCAAGCATGTGTTTGCTTTGCACCTCCAGAACATATGGAATTATATATATAACATCATCGCGTCTTTTGAATTTAAAAGGAATTTAACGTTTTTAGTTTGTAAAAAAGTAGCAACATGATTACGCTACAAGATAATTGGCAAATGTTTGTTTAAAAAAAAAAAAAAAAAAAAAAAAAAAATTTTGACTAAAATATTGACCCTGAAGATGAACAATGATGTTCGAAAGCGCTAGGTCATCGTATGGAAAATACATATTTCGGAACTATTTTCAAATAAAAAGTCTCATTAGAGAATATGAGAAAATTCAAAAGAAAATATGTAAGACTATGTTGTCTTTAACATTCAACACTACATGTTTGAAAGAAAAGTTGCTGCCAAATTACACATATTTTAAATTATATATATATATATATATATATATATATATATTTTAATGATGTGTGTGCACTTGTATGCAAACACACAACTACATCTGCCTTATGGATAAATATATCCAAGTTTTAATATTTTAAACTAAAGAAAGAAAATGTATACTGCATTTGACACACGTGCACTTTAACCAAAGCAAACAAAAGATTAAAATATCAAAACAGCCCTAGAATTTAACAAACATGAAGCAAAGATCTTAAAAACAAGAAAAGTTAAAAATTTAGTTTTAAACAAAAAAAAATTGAAATAATCTTTCCAGCCAAACACTGATGATTAGAATTCTCCCTGGCTTTGATTTCAAAGCCATACATTTATTTATTTTTTTAAAATCATCTGCTTCATTTGAAATCAATTTTGCTTCAATAGTTTGTTTTTTTTAAACACTCATCACTTTAGAGCCTCGTTTAATTCCTCATTAAAGCCCAAGCCAAATAAAAATAATGTCACTTAAAGCAAATTTAATTAATTATTGCAAACATCAAAAACAATTTAAATATCAAAACTGTGAGAACTGAGCTTGTTTCTTAGAACTGTTGTTTACATGAAGTTTAACTTTGCCTATAAAAAAGGAAACTTGGTACTCAGTCACATCTTATTAGGATCTCATTCAGCTTATCCCAAAGCTGTTTGCATCAAATCATTTCAACAAGCTAATCTGTGTAGATGCTTAAAATAATTCCATAGACAAAATATATATTAAAAAAGGTTTTTATTTCTTATAATTAAAATGATACATGTTAAAATACGAAGAAAATAGGTAAAGTGTTTTTTTTTAATTTTAATTTGTGTGAAGAATTCATTCCCTGGAATTGTAATTAGGCCATATTCAGTCAGTTATGTGACATGCGTAATACATGCCTAGGCGATCATGTATCTTTTGATACATGACTGACTAGGCAGATTTTTTCCTACAGTAGGTTGCCATTTCTTTTTGCAGTAGACCAGTCACCATCCAGGGCTATAGAACCCAGTCTGTCCTGCTATTTACCCATAGCTGGAGGAGAAGAGGAGGATTCATACCTTTACCAAGGGTATTAGCATGGTGCCATGCGTGACACATGCTTAGGCAATCATGTATTTTTGGATACATGAATGATGAGGCAGATTTTTCCTGCAGTAGGTTGCCATTTCTTTCTGCGGTAGACCAGTTGCCATGCAAGGCTATAGAACCTGGTCTGTCCTGCTATTTACCCATAGCTGGGGACGGGGGAGAAGAAGAGGATTCATAACTTTCCCAAGGGTACTAGCATGTAAGTGAATGTAATGGATTTGACTGGAATTTGGTTTCTTTGTAACAATTGATTCGCCCAGTGGGTATTTATTAACAACATCCTTTCACTTCAAGAAAATATGATAATGGTAAGAGATATTAATGATTACTTTGTATTTTTTTTCCCCAAATTAATAGTAGATAGGCTCACCTATTGTTCAGCCCACACTCCTTCCATGTTTATTAAACAGACAGAGCTTCTCCCTTGTTCCCTGATCAGGATATGGTTTACCAGTTCTCTTCTTTAAGGCCAAAATGATTTAACTGTCTTAACTTTTTGGTGATCAGACTAACCAGTGGCTGTGACTTTCCATGATGAGGGTACCAGGTTGGTAATTTGTTGCTTCTGACTGGTTGTTAGGAGCCTGAACACTTTGGTAGTGCTTAGAGAGGCTGTCCAATCAACAGTCACATTATATCAGGGTACTTGTAGTTCTATGTTGCACATGGGTAACCCTAATCCCAGCATGTATTTCCAGTGGGCAACCCTGAAGCCACATTATGCTCTGATATCAGCCATACACTGATTTGTATTGCCATTGACGACAGTGACAATTATGGTGGTCGTTTTTCACTTGCCTCCAAACAAATCTCATGAGAATCACAACAAAAAGAAATACAACTAAACCAGCAAACAAAAACCACCTACCCCTCCACCCCACTCAACTTATCTTTCTCTAGTATTCGTGATATCTGTTCCAACTTCTGCAGCATAGAATCTTTTCTCTTGGCTGGTCACCAGATATCCTTGCCCTTTGTGAAACCAACTTGAATTCTTCCATTGCTACCAATTCTTGGTTTGCCAAAATTATTCCAGCATTCACATGCATGGCCTTGGTGTTTAGATCTGGGATAATCTTTCGATGGCCAGGGAATTGTCTCTTGAGGCCACTGACTACTCTTTCATGTGCTTGCGTCTTTCCCTACTAAACTGTCAGCTATCTTTTTTCCTTTATCACTTCCCCACTTCCAAGGACTGCAGTATATTAGACGCAATAGCTGACAGTATAGAAAAGGTACTTTATCTCCATCCATCTGTGAACATCTTTGTCTTCAGTGACTTTAATGCTCACCATTAGAGAACCATTCTAAAAAGGTACTGATGTTGCAAGTATTCAGACATGAAATTTTTCCATTGCCCAATCCCTTATTCAAACCGTGGACTCCCCTACTCATATCCCTAGCAAAACCAAGCAACAGGCTTCCCAACTTGACTTACTTCTTTCCTCACTGAGCTTCACAATACTGCCCTCTTGGTAACTTGGACCATTGTGGTAGCTATTGATATTTCATTGGTTAAACAGGAACCCCCTATCCATAACTGATTGGGACTCACTCCATGATTTTCTTCATGATGCCCCATGAACTGACATCTTCAATCTCCAAATTGAAAATTGCACCACTAAGGTTTCCTCCTGGGTCAAAGCTGGCATGGACACTTTCCTCCCTTCTCAGAAATACCAGGGGAAACCTCAATCCTCTTCATGGTTCACACCAGCATGCCCTGCCACTATAGCACACAGAAACCACTATTTTCAGTTATACCAGCATGACAGCTCTCATCATAAAAAAGTGCCTCTTTGATACTGCTCAGTCCTTGCTTGCTGAGAGAATGAGTCACTGCATAGCCTCTAAAAACTTCGGCTCTCGTGATTACTGGTATCTCTGTAATAGGGTACTAAATAAGTACAAGGTCTCCATTACCCACTCTTCAATCGATTTGAGGGGTCACCATCCTCTGCTGATAAAGCTGAATGCTTTGCCCGCAAATTCTCCTCAAACTCTACTCTTGACGCATCTGGAGTGTCCCTGCCTAACTTCCCACTTAGAACTGAATCTGTTGAGTGATATGCATATAACCCCTTCCATGGTTTCTGCTACCATCTCTAACCCTGATCTCCACAAAGCATGTGGAACCAATGGTATCCCTGTAATAGTCCTGAACTGGCTCCTGTTCTCTCTAAACTGTATTATAAAGGTCTCGCTGCCTTTTGCTTTCCTGTCTGCTAGAAGTCCTCATCTGTTGCTCCAGTTTTTAAGAGCTCTGATGAACCGTTTGACCCTCCCAACTGTCAGCCTGTTAGCCTTCTACCTCTTTTGGGGAAACTCCTAGAAGCCCTAAACAATGCTGAATTGGTTCATCATCTCATTGCAGTGCCTTCTCTCCGACAAGAAATATGGCTTCTGTTTCTCCAGGCCAACTGCTGATGTACCAACGATAATTGCAGAAAGAGACTACCATACTCTAGATAAAATGGTGAAGGTCAGGCTGTACGATTAGACATCTCAAAAGCCTTCTCCATAAGCTGAAAAGTTATGGTGTCTCTAGACACATTTTTGAGATGATCCAGTCTTTCCTATCAAATTGTGAAATTAAAGTTATCCTGAGCAGCCACTTGTCTAGATCTTTTTGTTCTAATGCAAGTGTCCCCTAGGGTTTCCCTCCTTAGTCATATGTTCACTATTTACATTATTCAAACTATTGTTCTCATCTTTGTTGCCATATTTATTACAACGTTTCGGCTGTTGTACACTCCAGCCTTCTTCAGTGGTTGGAATGTCGAACTGAACCCTTTATTTTGCTCACTGGGGTAGACTGTTTGAGTTCCACGTGCCATGTCTGATGGATGTCAGTTATCAGTTATCTCCTGTTAATTCCCCTCTCCAAGTTATTCACTGCCTTAACCAGCAAAAATTGCAATATGAGCACTGGTAAAAAATGGTTGATGAAGACGACAGGTTTATAATACCCAGAAATTCATACACAAATGTCCTCAAGGACACATGGATAAAGGCATTGGTTAGATCCAGTGACAGGACCCAAAGAGTGTGAGTTCAATACCTGGTTAAGGCAGTGGATAACTTGGAGAGGGGAATTAACAGGAGATAACTGATAACTGACATCCATTAAACACGGCACGTGGAACTAGAACAGTCTACCCCATTGAGCGAAATAAAGGGTTAAGTTCAACATTCCAACCACGCTGGAGTGTACAATGGCTGAAATGTTGTAATAAATATGGCGACAAAGATGAGGACAATAGTCCGAATAATGTAAATAGTGTACAC